>OV651823.1:38940516-39326244 GCA_927349885.1 Psylliodes chrysocephalus
TTATACTTCCATATTCAACTGCAATTATTGCTTCCTAATAAACAATGGGTTTCTGTGTAGGATATCAAAATTTTAAAATAAATAAGGACAATTAAATAATAGAAGTTTATTTTTCATGAACAAGAACTAAATGATATGAAGCCGGCAAATATTTTTTGGAATTGTTATATATTTATAATGAATTCAAATAAAAATAAGTTTTGTCATTTTCTTTATATTTATTTATCAATTACCTATTATATTACCCTTAACAGAGTCTTTTGAAAAGGTTTATTTATAGTAAGACATTGACAGTTTACTGTATAGGTATTCTGCCCTCATAAGCAAAACCCCAGTAACTACGCAAACTATAGAATGGAGATATTTGCAATAAAAGAAATTATTAGTGCCAGCATTTTCATCGGTGATACCAATATAGCTGCATTTGTTGAATCAAAGACAATTTTTGAACTAGCTAAAAATAGGTTTGTTTTTGTGTTGGCTCTTGTTTTAAAATGTTTTTGCTACAAAAGTGTTATGGTTAGGGCATAGAATAAATATTGCATTTTGCTTACTTTTTAAGAAGAAAAAAGCTTTAGTATCAAACTGGTCAAATAATCTCAAATATTTGTAATTTGTCAGTTACAGGGGTTGACTTATGACGGCAGTATAGTCCAGGCATTTACTTTTGTGGGGCTGCATAGATTTCGCAAAACTACTAGAATTAAAAAAAAAACGTTTAAATGATTTGCATATTTTAAAAGAATTATTTTTTAAATGCATCTATTAGCTTTTGTTAAATACACATTAATAATAAAAACATATATGAACATAATATATAAGTAAAACACAAATTTAATAAATTAAATTTTTGTACATATTGTAGGTGACTTATTTATACATTCTTGTTTAAAAAGAATACAATAAATAACAGGCAAGCTTTATTATAATCATTTAAGTAATTAATAACATTTATATATGGAATGACAATACAATTCAAATTTTCAATCTTTTTTTGACAGGGTCAGTTAAAGAACCTTTTTGGTGGTATATTTATGAAGCACATCTTGTTTTATTGTCAAATTTTTACCCATAATTTTGAAATGGATCAAGTTTTCTGCATCTGCTTCCACCTAAAAAATAAAGCAAACTAATTAGGTAGTACCCTCAGAATCAGTGTCAAGTAAAAAGTTAGGTACACCTATATTGACCTACTAGTAGTTGATCAACTAGGTGAACTAGGTAAGTTTTATCAATTTATATCACATTGGAAAAAAAAAAATTATCTTTACTTACATCAAAATATAAAAGCACGATGGCGGTTTGTATTTTGCAACAGCCCTTATCCCACTATCGTTTTTGAATGTCTAGGTCTAGATTTTGAGTAACTTTTATAAACATTTTATCAGATTGACTAGTTTTTTTTTTACTTTTCATAGGGACCAAGTACTTAACCAGATATTTTTAATTTTACACAAAATTAAACAAATGTTTATTTTATCACACTTTTTAAAAGCCATTTCAATGTTTTGTTTCCAACAATCGATTTGAGGTTAGAAATTTTGATATTTTTGTATCACGAGAAATGAAAACAATCCGATTTTAGCATGAAATTGTGATTTTAGAAAGAGATAACTATCATAAATGTCATTATTAGAAAAAGATAACGATCAACTGTCTAGTGTTACGCTATCACAGATTCTTTAGTGACCAATAGAAATAGACGCTTCATTATGACGCGGTTAATGGCGCAAAAATGGAGTGTTTTAAATAATTGATTTAAAAGTGAACTTTTTAAAGTACTATAACTTTATTATTTATTATCTATATTTAATGAATTTATTGCATGAAAAAAAAAATGTTTTGTGCTTAAACAGTATTAGATTCGTTAAATTCGTTTACACTAAACACGCCCATTAAATATATTTCAGATATTGAATGATAATCTCAATAATACAAAAGTTATCATATTGCTCTTACTTCAGTGTTCCAAGTGGCTATGCATTTTCAGTGATTTTCACGATGACATTAAAGGTTAAGTTAAGTATTTATTATGTTCTATGGTTTATTACTTGGTTATGTCAATTAGTGCGAATTTTAAGATGTCTTTAAGCGCAGAAACTAGGTACAAAGGTGATAGAGTGGGTGCTATGAACTAACATTGGGTATGTAAAAACTTCGGTTAACACTTCAATTACATTAAAATAAAACTGCGATTTTACGCTAAGATGTTTATTCATTGATAATGGATATCGGAATGCCATAAATATACAAGAAAATAACCAGAACCCTTTTTTGTACCTAGCTCACCAATCACATACTGGGTGAGTAACAAAACCAATTTACACAGTGCGCAAATAATTTTAATACAATATATTACACACTTCCCCTCTTAAAAAAAAACTAATACAAACATAATTTAAATCCTACATAATTTATTACATTATAACCTTAATATCTTATATATCTTAATATCTTATAACCAATCCGGTTGTTTACAATTTCGTCTAGGTCTTTTTTCATTATTATTATTATCATCTACACATTTATGAATTTGATTACAATGCCTTTTCCAAGTAATGTTATCAAGTTCAGGTATTTGAATATTGAACATACAATTTCCAATATTTTCCAAAATTGTTCCTTTTAAAAATCGTTTACCTGAAAATTCTCTAAAGTCTTTAACTAATACAGTCTCTCCTAAAAAAAACTGTACAGTTTTTTTTCCTGCAAAATATTCTTTTTGACTTTTCTGTTTATTGAGTACATGATCATTAATAACAATTTTTTTTATTCTTGGTTTCAGGGATCACATCATCATTTTTAGGCTTTAATAATTGAAATGAACTTTTAATATCTCTGTTAAAAATTAAAAATGCTGGTGTTACCCCTGTTGTTACATGTGGTGTAGTTCTATAAGCAAATAAAAATTTGCTAAATCTTTTTTTTATATCTAGAGTATGTTTGGAATGCAAAAATTTCTTTAAGGCATTTTTAACTGTCTTAACGGAGTTTTCGGCAGCTCCGTTGGACATTGGGTGGTAAGGAGCAATTGTAAGGTGTTTAATTCCATTAGACACCAAAAATTCATTCATTTCAGAAGATACTAATTGCCTGCCGTTATCTGAGACAATTAAATCAGGTAACCCAAACCTTGCAAACGTATTACGTAGACAATCAATAGTATTTTTTGAAGTGATGGAATTTAGGGGAAAAATTTCTAACCACTTTGAATGTGAGTCTAAGATTAGAAAGAAAAATTTATCACTAAATTGAAAAAAATCTACGTGTAAACGCAGCCAAGGTTTTTTTGGCCATTCCCAACTGTGTAACTCTATTTTAGGTGGGTTCGGTTGCAACTCATAACAAGATTTACATTCTTTTGTAATATTATTAATATCTTGTGTTAAACCTGGCCACCAAAAATAAGATCTTGCCAACATTTTCATTTTTACAGAACCCAGATGTGTTTGATGACATTTTTCTAATATTTTGTTTTTTAAAACTTGGGGAATGATAATACGATTGTTCCAAAATAAGCATTTCTGTTCTACTGTTAACTCGTTTTTGAAATTCCAAAATTTTTGTAATTCCAAATTTTTAGTTTTTTTTTTTGAAATCCTTTTAAAATAAATTGTTTCAACTTGGATAAAATTTTATCTTTAACTGTTTCAGATTGAATTAAATTAAAATCAATAGGAATCTCTGATTCATTAAAAAAAAAGGTAATCATAATCTTTAAAATTTGAATTTTCTTTTAATGGAAGTCTTGATAAAGAATCTGCTATATTTGCTTTTGATTTAATATATTTTATTTCATAATTATAATTTGATAAAATTAAAGCCCATCTTTTTAATCTATTAGCCGAATATTGAGGAATGCCCTTTTACAATATATGTACGTTTATAAAATAATAAAGTATCAACTTAACCTAAATAAAATAACAAAAAAAAAACAATTGAAAGGTAAAATTAAAAATAAATTTAAATTAAAACAAATTTAAATTAAATAAAAAAAAAAAACAATTGAAATAAACCACAGTTCTAACTGATTCCAGGGCGTGACAAACAGAGTTGTCTCTTAAATTTATTGTAACAGGTTCCTATTATGTTATAATTATTACAAAGGCGCATAATTCTAGATAATGGGTTAAAATAACCGTAGTTTGTTCTATGTTGTGGAAGCTCAAACAAAACTACATTTCGTGTTAACCTAGCTGGTACACGAAATGGCAACGACGATAATATATCCTTACAATTTATTTTACCTGATAACACTTTATGAAAAAACAATAGGTCATTAATACATCTTCTTATAAATAAAAATTCAATGTTTAAAAGTCTTACAATCGTTTCGTAGTCGTAAGTACCCTGTGCGTATCCTATTCTGTGAGCGCAGATTCTCAGAAACCGATTTTGAACAGCTTCCACTCTTTGGATATGCACCGAATAATGCGGAGACCAAACAACAGATGCATATTCAAGTGTGGATCTAACATAGGCTGAGAATAAGGTTCTTAATGCTGCAATACTCAAGTCTTTAGAGTTTCTATTAATAAAACCAAGTAACTGTAGTGATTTTGAAATGGCTGAGTTTATATGAGGAACAAAGGAAAGATTGCTATCAAATACAACGCCTAAATCACGGATTTCTTGAACTTTTTGTATTGGATTATTATCTAAAGTGTAATCAAAGGTAATTGCTGTTTTAATCTTACAGAATGTCAAACTGTAACATTTATTAGGGTTCAATAGCATGTCGTTATTTAAACACCAATTACATATTATATCAATATCACTCTGTAGTAGAATACAATCTTCGAGTTTATTTACCTCAATATACAATTTAAGATCGTCAGCAAATGAGAGGAACTTACAGAACTTAATGTTGTCATATAAATCATTTACAAACAAGTTAAATAAAAGTGGACCCAAATGGGAACCCTGTGGGACTCCAGATGAAACTTTGATATCATATGAATGAAAATTCTTAATACGTACAATTTGAGATCTGTCAAGCAAGTAACTTTCTAACCACTTAATTAAGTATGGGGGAATATCAAAAAAATGCAATTTAGATAGTAATAAATTATGATTGACCCGATCGAAGGCTTTAGTAAAATCTAAATAAATTGCATCCAACTGCGAATGCGATTCAAGGGTTGTAACGATATTATGAAGATAAATTAATAAATTGGTTGTAGTTGATTTTCCCTCTACAAATCCATGTTGATGACTATTGATTAAATTTTTACAATGCCAACGTAAATAATGGTCGATAAGCTTTTCAAACAACTTCGGTATGGTAGACAGTATGGAAATTGGACGATAGTTTTTAACATCATTTTTAGATCCACTCTTATGTATTGGAGTCACATAGCTGTTTTTCCAAAAGGTTGGAAACGTCGATGATGACAAAGATATATTAAATATTATTTGTAATGGAACGCATAATGTATATTGGCAATGCTTTATGAAATACGGGGGAATTCCATCGGGACCAGTATTAAATTTATCTTTGAGAGTACAAATACCATTAAATACTTCCTCTAATGTAAGCTTTATTAATGGATTTGAAATATTGGCGTTGGTGGTACCAGAACTAGCAAGTTGCTGCGATGGTATTTGATCTTTATTGTAATTAGCACTAAAGAAATCAGCAAATAAATTACAATTTCCTGGCCGTTATTTCCTTCTGTGGTATTCAATTTAACAGATTCAGGGATGTTATTCCTTTTCCTGCGACTGTTTATGTAATTCCAAAAACAAGCGGAATTCGAAGTGAGCTGTTGATTGATATTGACCATGTAATTGTCGTAACATTGCTTAGTTAATATTTTGCAGCGAGCACGCAAATTGGAAAAATATAAGTAGTTGACCTGTGACTTCGATGACTTATATTTGATATGTGCTTTTTTTCTTTTCTATAATCAGTTGCTTGAGTTCATAGGAGAACCATCCTGGATAAGTGGAATATTTACGTTTACGTAAAGGTACGAACAAATTGACGGCATTATTAATAATATTATAAAAGTTGTCTACAGCTTCATCTGCATTATTGCCTAAAATATGTTTCCAATTAATAGGACCAAAAAAGTTGTTAAGACCAACGTAATCGGCATTTTTATAATCTCTGAAATATTCATCATAAACTAACGGGTTATAAGACTCAACTGCCAAGTCCGCTACTAAGGCCTTATGATGATAATTGTTTTCAAATATTAAGTCAGAACATTCATAAATAGTAATTGTGTCAAGATTATCAACAAATATCAGATCTAAAAATGTATTGTGATTATTAGGTATAAGATTAGCTTGTTTGAGATTAAGATACGAAAAGGATTCATTCACTACCTCTGCAGCGTAACCATTTGGGCAGTTTATTAATAAGTTATAATCCCTGAAATTTTTACTCCAAGAGGCAAGTGGTAAATTATAATCACCAAATAAGTAAATATTAGAATTTTTTAGGTGTTAGCAACGTGTTCAACAGCAGAACAGTGGTCAGTGGTTAGGATTGAATATAGCAACTAATGGTTTACAATCAGTTTTTAGAATAAAATGTATACCATATAAAAATTGATGAAATTTAGAAAGAGCGAAAATAATGCTTGCTCCTTCTTTCTCTATCTGAGAATAAGCTACTTCAGCCGAATTAAGGGTTCTAGATGCAAAAGCTATAGGCCTTTCAGAACCATCTTCAAATATATGAGAAATAACCGCTCCGAGACCATAACTACTTGCATCTACTGTTAAGGTTATGGGATATTGCTGATTAAAATGAACTAATATTTCAGCAGACATTAAAAGTTTTTTTATGTGTTCAAAAGCACCTTGACAGTCAGTCGACCAAACAAATTTAGTTTCTTTTTTTAAAAGTTTATATAAAGGATGTAAAATTGATGACAAGTTTGGCACAAATTTGGCATAATAATTAATTAAACCTAAAAAAGACTTGAGTGATGTTACATCAGTTGGAACTGGAGCATGTTTTATTGAATTTGTAATAGATTCACAAGTTTTTATACCTTTATCAGTAATTTTATGACCTAAATAGTTATTTCTTTTTTTGCAAACTCACATTTTTGTAAACTTAGTTTTAAACCAGCCTCCTATAAGGTTAACAAAACTTTGTGAAGCTTTTGATTATGATCCGATAAATCCTTACCACCCACCACAATGTCGTCCAAAAAAACTGCTGTTCCCGGAATATGCTGAAGAAGTGCTTCCATAATTTTCTGAAATTTGCTGGGTGCAGAAGCAACTCCGTAAGGCAATCGAGAATACCGGTAAAGACCTTTGTGAGTGGAGATTGTCACCAATTCTTGACACTTTGGTTCCAAACATACTTGTTGATATGCCTGTGAAAGATCAAGTTTTGTAAAAATTGTAGAACCTTGTAACAAAAAAATTAGATCTTCAATGCGTGGTAAAGGGTACTGATCTATTTCAATAAACGGGTTTATTGTAACCCTAAAGTCGCCGCAAATACGTACTGTACCGTCTTTTTTAAGTACTGGAACTATCGGCGCAGCCCAATTACTAAAATCCACTGGATAAATATTTCCCTCTTTTTCAAGTCTGTTCAGCTCAGTTTCTACTTTATCACGCATTGAATATGGCAATACTCTAGGTCTAAAAAATTTAGGGGTTACATTTTTGTCTACTAATTTAATATTAACTGTGGTTTTATTAAATGAACCTAATCCTGATGAAAAAAGTTGAAGAAATGTTTTTTTAATAGCCTCGACATTTGACAAATTGACTGAAAATATATTGTCAATAAAATGTTGTAATAACCCAAAAGTTTTCAAAAAATCTCTTCCCAATAATTGGGGCCCACCATTTTTAATAATTTTAAATGTAAGGTTTTTTTTTGTATTTTTAAATTTAATATTTCCTTCAAAATTTCCCAACAATTCCAGTTTACTGCCATCATAATTAATTACTGTATGTTCGATGGGTACAATTTCAAAATTCCCAAAATTTTCATACAAGAACAACTTGCTCCCGTATCTAACTGAAACAAAATAGGTACATTATTTATCATACTCGGTATTAAAATTGGATCTAAAATAGTTTTCTTGCTACTCAAATTATACAAAGTATTTTCAAAATCTAAATCCAATAAAAAATTATCATCTTCATTATTTTTAAACGAATTTACCGCCTCAGTGTCGTCCTCAAGAAAATTATTTTCATGACTATTTAAATTTTTTAAATTAGTATTTCTATTTGTTTTTTGAGAACACACTGGAGCCAGATGATCTTTGATTTTACAAATGTCGCAAATATAATTTTTAAAATAACACTTATCTGCAATATGGTTGTTTCGTCCGCACACGGTACATCTAGTTGTTTGACGCAGACCTTGTGACGTAGAGGGTTGTGACGTTAAATATTTTGTTGTGCCCATTGGTCGGTTGCTCTTTGACGTCACTCTCCTAGAGCGCATGTGTTGAATTTCGGACTTAACTGGAATTGGAAGACCCTGATGTGGATGTATCGCCATTTTGGATGTAGCAATATCTACCATTTGAGAAAATGAGGTATACTTTTTTTCTTCAAAAAGCCTATCTTGTACAGACCCATTTTCGTAACCAATGACAAAAAGGTCTCTTAAAACCATTTTTAGCCGGTCATCGGAAAATTCGCAATTCACTGCTAATGATAGAAGCCTTGCGGCCCATTCCCTAGGGGATTCTAAATACTTTTATGCTTGCCATTCTTGAAAATGAGATTCCAACACCTCAGTAAGCTGAACATATGTTGCTGCTTCCGGTGCCTTGGGAAGGCACAAGCTTCGAAGTAACTTGTAAGCATCTTCGGACAGCAAGTTTAACAAAATTGCACGTTTCTTATCATTCTCTACAATTTCATTAGCCGCAAAATAATTTTCAAAACGTGGTTTAAACACTAACCATTCTGATGATTGCGGGTCAAATTCTCGGAGATGTCCTACATTTGCCATCATAACACGTGAATTTGATCTTGTTACCGCCAGTTTGCCTAAATATTACTCGCGTAGAGTTCTTTTAAACACTTCTCGTCGCCACTGTAAAAACTTCGGTTAACACTTTAATTAAAAAAAGCGCAGAATCTGTTGTATCCATTGTTGCTCTTATTCAAGACGGAAGAAGTTAAATTTACGTAGCTAACAGATTCGGGATATCACGCAGTACCGTGCAACGTGTATTTACACATTTTATAGAGACGTCCTGAAACCGGTTCCCAGAGAAGAACTACTCATCGAGATGACCGTTTTATGATATCTTTAACACTAAAAAATCGTCACACAACTGCTGTAGAGATTAGAAATAACCTTAAACATATCAGGAACGTAAATGTTAGTTAACGAACAGTTAGAAGAAGGTTAAATGAAGCTAATCTGAGATCTCAAAGATCCCCTATAGGACCAGAACTTTCCAGGGAGCATCGTGTTGCCAGATTACAATTCGCTAGGGATCATCAAAATTGGAATGCAAACGACTGGAGCTTTGTGTTGTTTACCGATGATTTCAGATTTTGCTTACGATCCCCAGATGGTCGCGAAAAAGTCTGCAGAAGGATAGGTGAATAATATGCCGAGTGTACTTTTAGCCTTAGGGTAACTTTTCAAGGGGGTTCTGTTATGGTGTGCTAGAATATTTTCGGAAGCGGGTACAGAATTGTACATGTTATCTAGGGGACTGCGGATAAATACATAAATGAGATACTATAAAGATATGTTGTCTCATATGCACCCATTTATTGGTGACAATTTCATACTCATGCATGACAATGCACGTCCTCATGCTGCACGCATTGTCACTGAATATTTGAACGAAGTTGGTATTACCCAAATAGCATGGCCAGTGCACAGTCCCCATCTAAATTTCATCGAGCATGTTTGGGATATGCTCGGTATAAGGATTAGAAGCCAGATACCTGCTCCCATTATCTTGGATTAGCTCGGAGGGGCTCTTTTAGAGGATTGAGAAGCAATTCCACAGAATGAATTATTCAACTTAATTAACATTATGCATAGAAGAATGAATGCCGTTATACAGGCTCATGGAGGTAATACCAGGTATTAATTAATTAATTAATTAATTAATTAATATAATAATAATAATAATAATAATAATAATTAATAATAATAATAATAATAATAATTAATAATAATAATAATAATAATAATAATAATAGACTTTATTTATATTTTTTTACAGTGAATAAATACATATAAAAAAGGTAAGTGAAGTTTAAAAAAAAATACATAAATAAAGTAAAAAATCGATAAGTATTATCAAACACTTGTTTCGAAGAAAGAAAATTGTTAAAAAGGCGAATGAATACATCTAACTAAAGATTAAAAAAAAAACTAGAACTAAAACTAAAAATGAATACTTTTGATCATTGCAGTTTTTGGGTTCAGTCTGAGGATTGGATGCGACAGAAAAATATTAAAATACTTAAAATTGGCACTGTTATGTAAAGATAAGTAAAACTGGAGGAATAAGTAAAAATAGTAAATAAATGTGTAAATAGATTATTCCCTAGTTTCTATTAAATTAATAATAAATGTTCTATTAGTATTTCTTAAAAATTCCTTCAAATGTTTTTTAAAATTAATTTTATTATTTATTAATTTTATTTTTCTAGGAAGTGAGTTATACTATTTGGTTCCAATGTAAGAAAATGCTTTTTATGATAATGACTTTTTTACAAATTGATAGGTATGAAGCTCTTTCTGTCTAGTATGGTATTGATGGTCCGGATAAGGTCCTTTGTTATTACTATAATGGTATTTTAAGCATATATTAAAGTAGAATAATTGCCTAAGTCCATAATTTCGGATATTTTATAAAGATCATTAGTTGGATACCTACGAGGTTTCGACATGATTATTTTTATGAATCTTTTTTGGAGAATTTCCAGAGGATTTATGTGAATACGAGCTGCTGCTCCCCAGATTGATATTCCGTATCTAAGATGACTCTCCACAAGTGAATAATATAAAGTTTTTAATTCTCGTTCGGGTAGGTATTCTTTTAAGCACTTAAAGTTATATATCACTTTTTGTAATTTTTTTATAACGTAGCTAATATGTCTATCTCATCTTAGATGTTGATCTAGTAATATTCCTAGATATTTCATTTCTGTTACAGACTGAATGCCATATGTACTACCACCAATTTCAATGTTAATTTGATCTATATCTATTAATCCAGAAGCGCTACAACTAAAACATAAAAATTTTGTTTTGCTAAGATTTATGGTCAGAAGTTTATAATTTTCACATCTTTTTCAACTTTTTCTTTTAGTTCTTTCCAGGTAGGCGCTTCATAGAATATGGCTGTGTCATCTGCATACCCTATTATTTCACCTGTTGTTCTTGAGCTGAATAAATCGTTAACATACAAATTAAATAATATTGGTCCTAATATCGTACCCTGTGGAACTCCATATGTAATGATTGCTTCGTTACTTATTTTGTCACCTATTTTTACCACTTGCTTTCGCGAGTTTAAATAGCTCTTAAATATATCTAATAAGCTTCCTCTGATCCCTGACTCTTCAAGAGTTTGGATTAATAGAGGATGGCTTACAGTGTCGAAGGCCTTACTTAAGTCTATAAATAGACATAAGTAAGGCATTCCCTTTTCAAGAGATTCATGGGCTTTTTTTGTTAGGTCGAGTATTGCGTCTACAGTAGAAGTTTTTGCTTTGAAACCGTATTGCTTATCCGATAACAATTTATATTTCGATATAAAAGATGTTAGTCTATTTTGTAATAATTTTTCCAATATTTTTGCTATATGACTAATCAATGATATGGGTCTGTAATTGCTAACTGTTGTTCTTTCCCCATTTTTGTATATCGGTATGACCACTGAGTGTTTGAGTGCCTCAGGCCATATCCCTTTTTCGATGCAACCATTTGCATATTATTTTTCAGGTCATGGATCAGATTGTATATTTCAGTCTCATTTGTTGGAGTAAATGCCATGGAATTAGGCAATCTTATTTTTGTGTGTTTATATTGGGGGTCCATTTGAATTTTTTCAGCTAAAATTTTACCAAAACTCACAAATGTATTATTAAAAGAATTTGCTATTAGTTGAGTATCATTTAAGAGTTCTCCATTGTCGGTATTGATTATTTCGTTATCGTTTTGTTTTTGCTTCCGTCCACATATTGTTTGTACCATAGACCACAAATATTTAGTGTTATTTTTATTTTTTTTAATTGTTGTCTGTAGTAGTTTTTTTAGTTTTTTTTTTAAATATTAGTAAGATTATTTTTGTATGATCTATATTGTATTTTTAGTGTCTCATTTCCAGGCTCAAGATTTAATTTTTTATTCATTTCATTTTTTTTATTAATCATTTTTAACACGCTATTTGAGAGCCATGGTGCAAAAGGTATTTTTTCTAATACATATTTTTCTTTCTGTGCTATTTTTTATTAATGTTTGTAGTTCATTTATAAAGAGGTTGGTGGCAATGTTGTGATTTTCTGCTGAATAAACAGAATTCCAATTTAAGTTCTTAGCATTATCAACTAATTTTTTATAATTCATGAATTCTTTATACCGTGGCTGGAATGGTACTTTTGATTTTTTTAGGGCTATTTGTAAAATGGTCGCGTCATGATCAGCAATCGAAGATTTCAATATTAATGGAATAGACATATCAACCACTTGATATGTATTTGGTTTAAAGAAAATGTGAGCAATGCAAGATTTTTGTCTTGTAGGTTTATTTATCATAGATAGGTAGCCATACTCACTAAGAATATTTAAATACTCGGTTTTAATGTCACTATTTTTTAATAAATTTATATTTATATCTCCAATGAAAATACTATTTTTACATTTATTTCCCGTTACTTCAAAATACTCTTGCAAGGTGTGTAAAAAGTCATTAACACTAGAAGCTGGAGAACGATAACACGAAGTTACAGATGTGTCATCATGGCCAATTTTTACATGTAAAAAGTTTATATTTCTAATAGTTACAATATCATATTTAAAAGACATATTATTTTTTATGTACACTACCGTGCCATCATTCTGGTTGTACATTCCATTATTATAAATTAGTGTATAACCAGGTATATTGTACAAGCTGGGATCTACTAATTCCCATGTTTCTGTTAGAACCAAACAATCATATGAAAATGTAAACTGATCTAATAATATTTTGAATTCATCAAAATGTTTGTTAAGACTACATATGTTGTGATGTAAAATTGTAAAACTGTTGTTCTTATTCACTTCCAAAACTTTATTACAATCCTGAGACTTATCCAGAACAAAAGTCTCAACGCGATTTACTTCAAAGTCTCTCAAATATGCATCCATGTATTATTGCTAATGCAACACACTAACTTACTAAAACTACTAATTAATTAAATTTTATAAATAAAAACAATTTAATTGTATCTTATAACTAACACATAAAAAACTATTAGTAATAAAAATAGTGAATTACTTTGTACAATGATAAGAAAATTAAAATTATTTTATTTCAGAGTAATTTATACTTAATTCTACATAAAAATAAAAAATGAATTAAAGCGAAGAAAACAAATAACAAATTATAGTGAATTTTTTTAGGTACATTTATTTGGAAAATTTAATTTAATTTATTTCTCGCTGTTTTCTGCTCCGCATGGATCTTAATCGTCTTTCACTTTTTGAACTCTCTGTTTCTCTCTCGTCTTCACTTAACTCTTCTGAATTTATGTCTTCTGGTTTTCTTTTATTTTTTTCTACCGCCTCTTCTAGATCTGCAACTTTGTATGGTTTGCTCTCTATATATAGAGTTTCCCCTTTAATATGTGCTTTTTGATTTTTTGATCGAGCTGTACGTAAATGGGTGATTAATATTTTTCTGACGGTTCTCTCTTCAGGTGATAACTCTTCAGATATTTTTATATTAGTTCCTTTTAATTTTTTGCAATTGTTAAGTATTTTTATTTTGTTGTGGTGGTTGACCAGATGCACAATTATTGGTTTGTTTCTAGTTTCTTTTCCGATTGTAAAAATATTGTCAATATCCCTTCTTTCTAAGTTGATACTCAACACATGATTCAATTTGCTTATGGTAAAATCTAATAAATCTCCACTGTTATATTCTAAGTTAAAGATAATTATATTGTTCCTCTTTAGTTGTTTTTCCAGAAATGTGTTTCTTTTCTTTACTTTTTCAAGGTCAACTTCTATCTCCAAGTTTTTCCTTTTTTGACTCTCAAGTGACTTATTTAATTCCTTTACTTTTTCTTCAATATTATTAAGAAGTTTCTCTGTTTGTTTCTTATTTTGATCTATTATAAAATCCTTTAATTCTTTAAGAATATCATCGTTCATATTATTCATTTTTATTTAAACATTTAACCCAATCGCCTGTACTAATGAATTCTTTACTGACTTTTTTGTCGAGGTTTTATCGGTTTTATCAAGCAGTTGAATATTTCACTAAAACTAGGTAATAATATTGTAGTAAAATAAATACCTTGGTTGAAATTTTCCTTCATCTATTCAGTTCCACAGGTTTTCATTTGTATACTGCATGAATTTTAAAAATTAACTTTCATTATTTACTTAAGTTTTTACAAATTTTTACGGAGCACATTTCCAACACACCTACATTAGTCAGGTTTATTCAACAAATTATAAAGTTTTAAAAATAACTAATATGTTTTACTAGCTGCCATAAAGGCCAATAGAGCACCTCGGTTTTTAAAGGTTTTTTTTTTTTTTTTGTTAAACCAACTATGCCGCAGGGTATTTTTAGGTTCTTGAGGTAATATAAAATAAAAAATACTAGGTATGCTTTTTTAACTTTGAACGAAACCTCGTTTTTTTAAACCACACCATGAT
Organism: Psylliodes chrysocephalus; assembly: GCA_927349885.1. Classification (NCBI taxonomy): domain Eukaryota; kingdom Metazoa; phylum Arthropoda; class Insecta; order Coleoptera; family Chrysomelidae; genus Psylliodes; species Psylliodes chrysocephalus. The sequence goes on from OV651823.1 coordinate 38,955,365, forward strand.
TTTAGGCTATTTTTAGAATCTTAAAATAATATAAAACTTTATTTAAAAAATATAGCAGTTTTCAAAAATAACAAATTTTATCAAAATATTTAATATATTTCAAGAGCCTAAAATACCATAAAAATGAGTGTAATAATAATTAAAAAAAAAACTTTAGAAAACATGGCGCTTTGCTGAGTTCGTTCGAAGCTAGCAAAATACCTTGTATTTTTCAAAATGTTTTATAAGATTTTAAGGGCCCAAAAATAGCACAAGAATAGGGTGTGGATGTTAAAAATAGCTTTAAAAACGAAGGTGCTTTGTCATTGTTCGAAGCTAGCAAACCATCTTTTATTTTTGAAAAAATACTATTTTTTTTTTCATAGAGCCTTAAAATACCCTAAAAATGTGGTGTGGGTGTTTAAAAAACAAGCTTGAAAAAATGAGATTTTCTGTTCACATCGTTTAAAGCTAGCAAAGCATCCTGTACTTTTTAAAAATTACTAATTTTATAATATTTCAGAAGCTTAAAAATAGCTTAAAAATAACCTAAAAATATGGCATAAATGGTTTAAAAAAAAATTAATAAACCTTACTGATCTGCTGACTTTGATCCAACAAAGTACCCTATTATTTAAAAAATACTATTCTTTTTTGAAAAGTTTTATATTTCAAAAGCCTAGAAATATCTTTAAAATGAGGTGGTGTTGTTTTTAGAAAAAAAGCCGATAAAATTACCCTCTATTCTTTAAAAAATAGTATTTTTTTTTCGAAAAGTTTTATATTTCAAGATCCTAAAAATAGCCTAAAAATATGATGTTGTTTTTAGAAAAACTTTAAAAACTAAGATCTCCTGCTAGCTTCGTTCGAAGCTAGCAGAGCACCATGATTTTAGCAAAATCTAGAATATTTGAATAATGCTTAAAAATAGCCATAAAATAGCCTAAAAATATGGCATAAGTTTCAACTCAAAATTTCGTAGGTGCTCTGCTTCTTCGGTATGCTATAGTGTATTTAAGACACTCCAGATGGCGACACTTGTCCTTGTCATGAATTGTTTTATTAATTTTTTTCATAAACAAAAACAAAAAACTGACTTTTTGAATAATTGAGTTTTTTTAAAATCTAAAAAAAAAATGTCTGATACAAAGCATAGACGACAAATGACATTTGAGTAAGAGGTGATTGTATCCGAAATAAGGAAATAACGGTTCTAACCGTTACAAAAGTTAATAAAGTTAATAGTGAAAGATTTTTACCTTGTATTGTTTGTACGTGTATATACCATTTAGTAATGCCGCATTAAATTTATTATACTTTTCGTTTTAGTTTTCAGGTCGTCTAGAAAAAATCTGTTCAACGGCCACTTTGGAAGATGCAACGAAACTTGTTTCTATTGCGGTCAGTTTTTTCTTACAAAGACACAATTTCTGTACCATTTTTTTGTTTTTCATTATGTAAAGAAAGTAAAACAAGTTTTTAAGCGAAAATGCGGACAACATAAACATTGTCGGTGTAAAAATGGTTTACATCCCATAGTCGGACATCCACCTGCAGCAAATACTATATTTTACTGCAATGAAAAATTGTTAAAGTGTGAAATTTGTTCTAAAACATTTCCAACCAAAAGAAATTTAAATAATCATTCGAAAATACACACTCGTAAAAACTTTTTCAAATGTGAATTATGTTTGAAACAGTTCAGCAATAAAAAAAATTTGAAAATGCATTTAAAAATTCACACTGGAGAAAATCTGTTTAAATGTGAAATATGTTCGAAACAGTCTATCCAGAAAAACTATTTAAAGGAACATTTAAAAATTCACACTGGAGAAAAACCGTTTAAATGTGAAACATGTTCGAAACAGTTTAACCAAAAAAGCAATTTAAATAAGCATTTAAGAATTCATACTAGAGAAAATCTGTTCAATTGTGAAATATGTTTAAAACAATTTACCCAGAAAGGCCATTTGAAGGTGCATTTAAGAATTCACACAGGAGAAAAACCGTTCAAATGTGAAATATGTTCCAAACAGTTTATCCAAAAAAGCCATTTAAATGAGCATTTAAGAATTCACACTGGAGAAAAACAGTTCAAATGTGAAATATGTTCGAAACAGTTTACAGAAAAAGGCAGTTTAAAGTTGCATTTAAGAATTCACACTGGAGAAAAACCGTTCAAATGTGAAATATGTTCGAAAAAGTTTAGCCAAATATCCAATTTAAAAAAGCACTTAAAAATTCACACAGGAGAAAAACCGTTTACAGACAAAGGCGGTTTAAATGCACATTTAAGAATTCACACTGGAGAAAAACCGTTCAAATGTGAAATATGTTCGAAACAGTTTATCCGAAAAAGCCATTTAAATGAGCATTTAAGAATTCACACTGGAAAAAAACCGTTCAAATGTGAAATATGTTCGAAACAGTTTGTTGATAAAGACTATTTAAAAAATCATTTAAGAATTCACACTGAAAAAAATCTGTTCAAGTCAAAAATATGTTCGAAACGAGCTGCTTAAAAAGATAGTTCGGAAACTAGACGAGAAAACGTTTTAACTGTAAAATATATATTATTGGAGTATAAAATATGTTTGAAACAGTTATAAAGAAAGTTTGATTAACCCTTAATTTGGCAAGATCAGAAATACGCGTAATTAAATTTTGATTCGATAGGTTTTGTTAAAGTTGAAATTAAATTATTAAATCGTTTCCAATAAAAATATAATTGATAAACGTAAGACTTTGATTTGTACATGTATATCTAAATTCGTCCTTTATTCTTGAATTTTTAAACAATTTTGTCTAACTCGATCTGTAACAGGTCTTATTTTATAACAACGGTCGTCATTAATAGAATTATTATTTGCAAAATGTAGAAAACAGCGTTTTTCTTGGTATTTTTTTAGGCGCATTTATATTAGCTATTTTTTATTTCTAAATTTTATACTCCAATAATATCTGTTTAGTGGTCCAAATTAGTTTACCACGATAAAACTGAATTTATTTTTGAATGTTTAAAATAAAAATATTGACAATTATATAAAGATTGTTAAAATGACATTTTGTATATATATATTTCTGCTTTAGGATTTTTTGTTTTTATTTATGTTATCTTCCTTCTGCAGCGTAGCAACAGTAGTCATATACAGAGTGTCCCATTAGTGCGTAATTATTCAATATTTCAATTTGTGTTATAGACACACAAACAAGTTTCAAATAAAAGTTAACTGAAATTAAAAAATAACGTATTTTAAATATATGCGTTTTTGATTGGCAAATAAAAATAAAATTGAACATCCTGTATAATATTTCAGTTTGGTAATGTGTTTAAACTTAGAATTTTTCTACAAAATATTACAGGGTTGCCAAGCAATTAATTTTTTTATAAAATTAGAGAACCATGCAGTCCCCAAAATAAATAATCATAATTTCGGTAGGTGTTCCAATTTTTTCCAAAATGTATCACCCCTGAACTAATTTCTTTCAGGGAGATTGGTACAAAAAATACAATGAATAATATTTCATGGAATTTAATTTATAGATTAGGTGGTTATCTATCTGGTGTTGATCTGTGTTTAAATGACATAAAAGATGTGTGACTAGCAGAGATCGGCGTACCTCTAGTACCAAAATCCTTAAGAAGAATTGTTTTTCGGTATTGTATTGATAACAATATACCCCATAAATTCAACACTGAAAAAGAAATGGCAGGATATGATTGGTACAAATCATTTTTAAGAAGAAATAAAATCCTCTCACAGAGAAAGTCTCAAAATTTAAATCCCGCCCGAGCGCAAAACTTAAACCCAGTCATTGCTAGAGATCACTTTACTAGACTTGATAATATTTAAACTGAATTAGGCATCAAGGATTCCCCAGAACGAATCTTAAATATTGACGAAAAGGGATGTCGATTGACTTTACATCACAATCAATAGGTGTTAGCTAAAAAGGGATCTCGCCGCGTTCATTTAGTGTCCAATGAGCATGCAGAAAAATGCACAGTAGTAGCTTGCGTTAGCGCGTTGGGTCATGCTGTTCCTCCAATGATCCTGTTCAAAGGGTCTAGATTAAAGGAAGTCTTTAAGAAACATCTTCCACCTGGTTCCACAGTTGCCATGACGGAAAAAGGTAGCATGACTAGAGAGACATTTGTTTTCTAAATTTAAGCCAGCAGGGCGAGTTTTGTCGATCCTAGACGGCGCCTTCTGTCATCTGGACCTTGCAGTCGTGGACACAGCAAACCAGTTTGATATTTCTTTGTACTGCCTCCTATCAAACACCACCCACGAATTCCAGCCATTAGACAAAGCAGTTTTAAGAGTTTTCGAACATTATTGGGATAATGAACTTTTGCGCTACTGGAACGACAATCCGTCAAATTTTGGTAAAGTTTTGAGCTCAGTTTGGAAGCAGTGCATGAGTATTTCCAATATACAAAACGGATTTCGGTCCACAGGGATCTTTCCTTTTGATCCAACAGTAATTCCCGAAACAGCATTCGCACCATCGGAGTTGACATTTAGAGAAATTAATCCGGAGCCAAACCACGATGCTGATTCTTCCGACGATGACCTTCCTCTAAATCTATTAGCTAAGAAATTAAAGCAAACAAGTAGCCCAAAAGCAGGATGTTCACATTGGACCGAACCATTAGAAAAACAATCAGCTTTAAAAAAATCCCAAAATAAACATTTTAGATGTCAAAATAATCAAGCCTATCAGCCAAGAAAAAGAAACCAAGAAAATTGCACAACTTTTACCAACTCCGGACTTTATTATAAAAAGACAAACAACTCCAAGGCGAAAGGCAATGAATTATAAAGCTCAAGTGCTAAAAAGAGATAGATTTTCCGAAAAAGTTTCATCTGGTTTGACAAAAAACAAACTTCAAACAACTGCTAAGCACTGGGCTAAGCAGGAAAACATATCAGACACCAGCAACTGGATGTGTACAGTATGTAACGTGGCTCGTGTTGAGGATATGCGACAGTGCTTAATATGTCACACTTGGATACATGAGGACTGTGTTGGACTGACAGCAAACGATACAGAATCATTTATATGTCCTTCCTGTACTCCGTAAACTCGGGCCATAATTTCGTCCTTCTGTTTCAATGTGGGTCTTAATAGCCTTAAAGGCGAAAATATGGCCCACTTTTGCATTTTTTAAAAAACCAGATTATTTTTAAAAAGAGTGACTTGTTGCATTTAGAATGTTTTGTATGAGTTTGTTGTTTGACTAGTTATTTTTTTATGATAAAATGATTTTTACAATAAATGTTTTTTGTTCTATGGGTCAAAAAATTGAAAATGGGCCATATTACCCCAAGGTACCTTATACGGAAAAAACGTAAACCGTAATTTAATTGTTTTATTACATGAAATGATCGAAGAAACGTGATAAACACCTTCTAAGAACAAAAAATGAAGGCAAGATAAGAAAATGTTTTGATTTTTTTTATTTATTAGACCGAGAGAATTTATCATTGTAAGGAAGTCAATGGAGGACAATTTGAACCATTGATTTAAAAACGCAGTTTTGATTTTTTTGATTGTAAGCATGATAAAACAATTAATTTTTATTTAAGAATTTGACTTTTTTTCATAGACCGTTGTAAAGAGGCTTCCAAGGCCTTACAAATGAAGTATTACTTAACCCCTCTTCCCTATTCAATTTTGAGGGGTTGAAGCGCCCCCTCATAGGGGGTTGCTCGTTCAAGCCTCAAATATACGTCAAAAGATGTCCCCCAAAGAAAATCACCCGACGTGGGAAATTTTTCCAATTACTATGGGATAAGAAATATACGGAGTGGCTCGTCTAAGATGGAACACCCTGTATACAGAGGTATATACAAGATAGAAACTAAAGATATTCGAATGTATACGGCCTAGAAAGAGGTAAGTCTTTATGAGTATTTATTTTTACGTTCAAAATATAATAAGTAACGTTGATTCAAACCTATAATGCTTACTAGGTATGTAATGGGGCCCTTGGGTGAATGTGCTTGTTTCTAAGCAGGGAACACTTGAGTATGAATCGAAGTAAACTGTAGCTATGATCCCTTCCAAATCCAATTAATCGGAAGTTTCCAACTGGAACAACTCTTAGTAGGTATCGATAGCTTAACTTACGAAATCAAAAATTGTAACAAATTACATATCTGCCATGCGTATCTCATGAACTCCTTAAGAAGAATGTCAGATTTAACCTTACTCAGGTACTTCCTGTAAAACTTAATTTAATTGATCTACACTTTAAATTACTTATTATTGAATTAATTAGGTAAAAAGTGAGATAGATATCTTTTTGTATAGAGAGAAAAAGAAAAATAGAAGGTTTTCATTACATACTCTACCAAATATACTCATTTCATAAAAGTTTTATTGCACAAGAATAATTGACACATCTCAGATGCCATCCTTGTCATATATCTAATAATGTAAACAAAACCATTTTTAAAATAATACATATAAAATTAATTTCTAACTTAGTTAGGTAATAAAAATATATGCATCTTGAAGGTTTACGTCATACTTCTGTATTGTATTCAAAATCTTAGGAGAGACGTCCCTGGAATGTATACCTACTAAAAAAAAATCGACTACCTTAGGAAAAAGTAAATAACAGACGAGAAGAATGGAATATAAGAGATATCAACTCCGAAAATACAACAGGTTCAAGTAAGATAAATTTATCTACATATTAAATAATTATAACGATATAAATAATTGAAAGAGTTCGAGAGAAACGAGAAATTCTCGTCGAAAAATGACTCTCGTCTTGCCTCGAGTCTGTTTTACGGAGAAAACTCTCGTCGAGACGAGGCGAAAGATGAGAATCTCGTCTCGTGGCAGGCACAACTTATATTTTTCATTTTTTTCACAAGCTTCTTCGCAGTTCTTTTTAAACCTGTTATTTAATTTTAATACTTTTTTGAGGTCTATCGAATTCTGCTAAAATTTATAAAAAAACTCATAAAAAAATATTTACACGAAGATGACATCTCGGATAACGTGGTAATGTCGTATCCTTAACATAAAAATAATTACTAAAAATAAATTTTCTCTCCTATAAATTTAAATCATTAACTTTAAATAATAAATAAAAAAGGGAAGAAGGCTAATATGCAAATATATGTATATTTTAATAAAGAATTGATCTCGCCGTGTTTTACAGACGTTTTGATTTCAATGACCTTCTGGATACGAGGTTCAATGTTAATTATATTTGTATTATTGTTTTTTATTTCTTGAATATTTTATTTTAGTAGCAGGAGTAACCAAAAATCCTTTTTCAAAATTTAGATTAGCTTTTAAAATTTTTAGATTATCAATTCCAATCAGCCAATTAAAAATGTTGTGAAATTTAAACAAATAAAATTTTAAATGATTTAGTTCTTTTAACTTGAAAATTTTGGAAGCAGGTATTTGTACACTATGCTTATGTGTAGATTTTTGAAAAACAGGAAACAATAAAAAGGTCGTTTTTTATTTAATTTGGAAATAAATTTTGAGCAATAGTTGCTTCGAAAACAGATGTCGTAGAACCAGAGTCAACCAGAAGTTTAAGGTGATTACAGCACCCCCTTATAATTTTGAGACAAGGATATCTCAAAACGTAATTTTTTTAAAAAATTAAAATTTTGGCAAAATATATTAGGCAATAATATCTAAAATATGCATATATTTTAAAATTTTAATTTCTTCCAGTTTCCGAGAAAAAAATCAAAGGGCTTTAAATTTTGAAATATCGTAATGAAAATAAATGCATTCATCAACAGCACTATTCTTAATATAATCTCCAAATTTAAGCTCTTAATCTCTTGTTAATGATTTTTTAAAATTCGCCGAAATTAGTGGCTAAAACACCTCGTTAAGTGCTTCTTTCTAGTGTAACGCGTCTGTAACTATTGTTTCGTACACTCTGAGTCATCATTCGTTTCTTGCAACGATTTACACCAGTTTACACCAGTTTAAACCAGTTTAAACCAGAAAATAGCACTTAACGAGGCGTTTTAGCCACTAATTTCGGCGAATTTTAAAAAATCATTAACAAGAGATTAAGATTAAATTTAGGGATTGTATTAAGAATAGTGTTGTTGAGGAATGCATTTATTTTCATTATGATATTTTAAAATTTAAAGCCCTTTGATTTTTTTGACTTTAAAAAATATGCATATTCTAGATATTATTGCCTTATTTATGTTGCCCAAATTTAAGTTTTCTAAAAACATTACTTTTTGAGATATCCTTGTCCAAAAATTATAAGGGGGTGCTGTAATCACCTTAATATTATATTTAAGGAATATGATATAAGATAGTTCACTACACTTTACTGTGTTAAGAGTAATAGTCAAGGGGTTTACGTTGTTTGATCTTGTCTGGCAGGCACATGAAGATTTAAATTTTGTTAATCGAAAAATATTGATTTTCTATCGAACTTTCACTTTCTATATTATTATCGCACGGATCAACCTGATTAGTTTCGGTATCGAGCGGTATAATTTTGCTGTGGCCTATAGGTAACCTGATGATCCAGCTTAAGAAAAATTATCATTTTGTTGAGAATTGGGTATACCTGTAAAGCGCGTGAGTAGATATACTTTGCCATTTTCCGACCACTGATAAGAGAGATAAGGTTGCCCCACCCACACGAACAACAAGGTCACGCACGACCCACATGCCCATATACACGCAGACAAGTTCAGCCACCGACCTCGCACGATCCACCCACGCGTACAAGGTCATGTACCGACCACACACAACACACTTCACGCACTTCCCACACACCAAGGTTTTTTATATATAGTATAGAAAAAAAAAATAAAAATAAGTTTAAAATGATTTTATTTAAAACCACAATTTATGTATATTACATTTATATCATTGAGTATTTTATGTTGTTCATTAATTGATTCTTCCAAACTTCTTTTTATTGATTCTAGTTCCATCTCCTTCTGTTTTTTCTGGTGTTCTTTTTCTTCACATTCCTTGGTAATATTTGTTAGTTTTTCAGTTATTAAACTCATGGCCTGGTAATTTTCATAATAAAAGTTGTATTTGAAATTTAAGTGCTTACTTAATTTTTCTATTGTTGTATGAGAAATTGAATTAGTTAGCTGTGGTTGTTGAGGCTCCATTGTTTCCGTTAATGACATAGATTGAGATTGTTGTGAATTCGTTTGTTCCGAAAATGATATAGATGGAATCATTTCAGTTTCAGTTAATAGGTCTAATATTTCATCATTCGTTAAGTCTAATGTAACATCAGACATCTAAAAACAAAAAGAAATTAACATATAATTAATTTTATAGAGAGATATTATCTTATACTATTTAAGCGACATAACTTATATCAATAAAACAAAAAATTGTTTTGACATGAAGAACTAGCAACCATTTTATCATAATCATTATCTACTATGGGTTTTAAGATATTTTTCTTTTGTCTTGGTTTTTTTATTAAAACATTTGATTCTATTTTTGTTTTCTTACCCATTGCAATAAAAAAATGAAACTAACTCCTATTGATATAATTTTTCTTTTATATCAATTAGTGTAGAATTTTAGAAATTTATTTTAAGAAATCTATTTTTAAAAATCCATTTTAAGAAATCTATTTTTTCAAATCTATTTTTAGAAATCTATTTTAAGAAATCTATTTCAAGAAATCAATTTTAAAAAATCAATTTTAAAAAAATCTATTTTTAGTAAAGGTCAATGTTTATGTATATATAAAAAAGAAAATTGCCAAGGTCAAGAACAACCCCCCACCTTAAATATGAGGAAAGATTAAAGGGAGGGAATTTGTATATGTATATAAATATATTCAGAGTCTTTAGAATTTCATTTCAAAAAGTATTGTAACAAAAAAAAATGATTAACCCACCAGTTGTTACAGATCTAAAAAGTGCTATTATCAATCTAATATTTGAGTTTAATAGACAAGGATATAGATGGGTACGCGAATCAAAATATGAAAACTATTCTCAAACATTTTGTAAAGAACAATGTGAAGTTTATGAAAAAATTCTACAATTAACCGTAACGCTACAGAATAATGGATGCTTAGAATGTTGGTGTGGTAAGATGGCTGAATTTAGTTATTTACGGGAACTCGGAGATATAATAGACTTTTTATCAACATATTTACGAGAGAAGCTAATGAACCTACCTAACAATTCAACGGAAAATGATGAAACATGTTCACAGAGTGAAAATGGTCAGGTTTGGAATGAAACTTTAAACCCAATAGAAGTATTTGAAATGGAAGAATTTGAAGATGTTCCAGATATATTAGATTTGGAATACAACTATTAAATTTATTATAATATATTTAATCAAATAATAAACATTTATTAGATATTTATTAGTTTTATTTTTTATGAAAGTGGAGGGGTTATTTAAATAAAATAAAGTATTACTTACAATTATGATTTTTTTAATCTTAAACATGTCTTTACAAGATTATAAACAAAAACTTGAAGAGTTGAGAAAAAATATGAAAAAATTTGATAAACGACAATTAATGAATAAAACTTTCAATTTTGTTACTATAACTAAGAAAAGGATTAGACCTACCAGAATAATGAAATAGTTGTTTATAAATTATGTAATCAATAAATTATGTTACCAATAAATTATGTAAATAAAAAAAAATTGTTTTAATTTTGCAATATATATTTATTATATAAAAAATATACATTAGATAAAGCACAAATACATTTATTATTTTTATGATAAAAACATAAAGGTTCTCCAAGTTCAAAAGCAAGTTGTTCATCAATCTCATATACAGGAACAGTTGAAAATTTCCTAATATAGTTTGCTTTTTCCATTACTTTAACGTAGATACAGTCAATATCTTTAATAAGTTTTTGAAATATACCAAAATGATGCAGTGGAGTATATCCATTATTCCAATCAATAGCATGATAGTTGTTCATTAACCAAGTAGCTTGCTTGTGTAAATCAGAAGGCAACATCCTCAAAGGAAAGGGTGGCTTGAATACATAGTGACATACTTGTGAACCATTAAAAGCAGCAAATTCTTTAACTATAAACTTATTGTTTTCTATTTTAAAACCTTGAACATCTACTACCAACTTCATATTTTCAAATTGTATAGTTGCTTTTCAACTTGTCTTCTTTTTTCATAATATTCGATATCCGCTTTTAGTTTTGATATATTTTGCAGATATTGTTGTAACCTCTGTATGTACTCATGTAATATCGTTAACTAATATTGAAATGAAAAAAAACTTGAATATAAATTAAAATTAAAAGAACTTGCGCAATTACTTCTGTCGTACTATTTTTGTTAGAGGATTATAAAAAAATTCTTTTTCATGTAAAATTAAACAGAAAGCTTACTAGTTTCAAATTCAATTCTAAGAGAAACGGAACCACTTTGAATTACTTCTTTTTGACGAGAACAATCAATATGAACTATCGGACATTTTGTTTTACATTCTTCGGGGTTGAATATAGGTTGGTTTGTTTGAATATGATAGTAAGATTCTTGAAAGCTAGCAAACATTTCATACAAAGTTGCAAAACGGTTAGTATCAAAATCTAAATTTAAATCGTGATAGGGAAAACGATCGGAATTTAAGAAAACCCTAATATTTGATAGATTACAATGATCAAATTTACTCATATCTTTTAAAAAGTTGACCTTTTCGATCTTTTTGAAATGCTATTATAATATGTCTTGGTGTTTCTAATTTTGTTGAAGTTTTTACTGCCCACGTATGACGTGTGGAATCATTTAAAGTAGGATACTCAATTAGATCCCAACTTCTAAACTTAATAGGTAATTCAATATTTTTACTAATTATATTTGTTTTGTTTTAAAGCAAAAAAAACACGATTTGTTCGAGCGAACCACAAATTTTAAATTTCCTTGAAAATAAATATTTCTTACCAACTCCTATGGCGCATCGTAGACAGAAGGGGCAAGCCTGATATCTGTAGACTCCAACACGTTATTTTCTTGGAAAACACATATATTTTTATACCGATATGATCAGTTATATCGGCACGGCGGACACAAAAATTTCTTTGATGAAGCGATCCGAATAATAGTCTCGAGTGAGTAAATGCGACGATCACGACTCTTCACGTAACAATGGCAAAGTGACGCTAATTTTTTACACCCTGTCCAAACGACAATCAAGGTCTATTGTTTTTTCGCGGGAACACTAATTCTGTTCAGATAGCCGGAAATGAAGGTGATTGCAGCGCTCTCGATGCAACACTTTGTAATGCTAAAAAATAATAGTCCGGGCGATTAAAGTAGCTATAGTCCGGTTACTTTAAAACCGGAACAATATTATACAAGCGTAGTTGTTCTTCGATATTAACTGTAATTTGGGGTACATTCCAAAACAATTTAGTTATCTGAATGTTTGGTTTTTCTGTTTCATCTTTTGCAAGAACTGCATCAATATCATCACTAGCTCTAATTAAAATTAAATCTTGTTTCATATTTAATATTATTTTTCTAAAATCTTCAAAAATCCAGAAAACATTTTTAAAGGTATATTTACATTAAAATTTCCATTTTTATCTAATAAAATTTTTTGTTCGCCTTTTGGAAACCAACCAGCATTTTGCAATAATTTACTTTCATTATCATTTATTGATAAGTAATTTTTCAAGCTGGAAACTATGAAGTCGCTTGTTGAAAAGTCAGGGAAGTTTTGTAAATTAGATATTATTGCTTGTTGTTGCACAAGTCATATAAATCTAAGAGATGATGAGAATAAGATGTATATGTACCCTTTCAAAATATACATTATGGTCACAATATGGATTTGCAACACTTGAGAATTTCAAAAGTGAATAAAGGGTCTACTACTTCATATCTTCAAAATTATTTGCATTGCGAGTGTACCTATACAAAATCAGGTAAAATAATGTTATTGGGTTTTATTGTAATAACATATTTTTTTAATAATTTGACTATATTATTATACATTCAATAAAAAACTTTGTTTTATTGGTTATATAATTTTATTAGGTATAGTCACAAGTTTAAAATTAACATTCCAAATATGATTACGGCTTATATCGAAACATTTGTAGTGCCTAATTACATAAATATACCTAATGAAATTATATGACCGATAAAATTCATGGAAGTTTTTTAATGAAAATGTATAGTTTTATAACTATATATTAGTCTGTCTCTAGGAATCATTTTTTATAAAAAATGTTTCAGTCTAGGTACTTGGAAACTTGATGTTAAAAGAGATTAATATCTTTACTAAAAACAAGGTATTGACAAAATGATCTCATCTTATTTGGGTTAATGGATAATATATTATTTTGATAAAATATATTTTTGTTAATTTATTAAATACTCGAATAAAAACTAAATCAAAAAATTATTATTTAAAGTAAATCAGACATTTGTTAAATTACAGAAATATGATTGTCTTCAAGAACAGCAGCAATAAAGCTTCCAATAAAAATATTGTTCCCCATTTTGATCATTTTTGCGATATTATCTATTTGCATCTACAATAACTCAAAAATTGATAAAGATAATAACATCAAATTCTAAACTTAAGGTTTTTTTCATTCTGAGATGAGCTGATTAGATTTTCCACATGCATGGTCGGAGCATCTGAAGGGTACTTTATGGGGGTTGTTTTCTACTTTTAGGTTTATTTTTGTTCAGATTGCAAAAGAAATAAATTATTGGTATAACAATTGTAATTACAGGCAATTTCAGGGTGGAACAATAGGACCTATGTTTTTAGTGGACATGTGCTCTAAACAAAGCAAGCTGTGAGCCTCACACTGTATACCAACCGTAAAGGGAAGGTGTTCATGAGGAGAATTTCCACCACAATAATAAAAAAGAAAATATAAACGATTTTTCAAAAATTATTATGTATTATGTAACAAGATGGCAATAATAGAAGTTTTAAAGTCAACAGAATCCTGACCTATATTATAATAGTAAAGGGGCAGCAAGAGTTCGAGCACACTTCTTATGTAAATTAACATGGGAAATCGCTAAGGTTCATTATGCCAATTTTTGACGGTGACGTCACACGTCGAGAATCATCAACTAACTCGTCGAGACACCAACGGGGGGAGTGGGGGAAGCGGCGGAGTGGAGGGAGTGGGGAATTACATTTCGTTTAACGTCGAACAAAAAAAGCATGCCAGAAGGGCCTTAGCATATATCTCAGCTATCGTTAGTCCAATTCAAACGAGAAAAACGGCATTATGAAGATAACGTGGTATAGATTGACGTCGAATAGAATTTTTGCGTAGAACGAAAAGCCAGAAGGGCCTTAGCGTATATCTCAGCTATCGTTGGCCCGATTTAAACGGGGAAAACGGGGTTATGTAGAGAATGATGAACGTCGAATAGAAAAAGCATGTGTAAAGCCAGAAGGGCCTTAGCGTATATCTCAGCTATCGTTGGTCCGATTTAAATGGGGAAAACGGTATTACGTAGAGAACGATTAACGTCAAATAGAAAAATCATGTGCAATGCCACAAGTGCCTTAGCGTATATCACGTAGTCCGACTTAAACGGGAAAAACGGCATTACGTAGAGAATGATTAACGTAGAAGCGAAAAATCATGCCATAAGGGCCTTAGAATGTATCACATGGTCCGACTTAAACGGGGAAAACGATTAACGTTGAAGAGAGAAATCTTGTGTAATGCCACAAGGGCCTTAACGTGTATCACGTGGTCCGATTCAAACGGGAAAAACGGCATTATGTAGATAACGATTAACGTACAAGAGAATTTTTGCGCAGAACGAAAATCCAGAAGTGTCTTAGCGCGTATCACGTGGTCCAATTCAAACGGGAAAAACAGCATTATGTAGAGAACGATTAACGTCAAATAGAAAAAACATGCCGAAAGGGCCTAAAACTTATATCTGCTATTGGTCCGATTCGAACGGGGCAAACGGCATTCGGCGTGAAGTGTCATCCAGCTGTCAGTTCCAACGAAAGAATTGCCATCAAAGACACAGGGGCATTAACGGATCGTTGTTGTTGATGTTAACCTTGAACTGTTATCTAGCTGAAATTATCATATCATTACTACCGGTAAAAAACACATTAACGGATCGTTGTTGTTGATGTTTACCTTGAACTGTTATCTAGCTGAAATTATCATATCATTACTACCGGTATCCCACCATCTTTCATATTTCCGATTCTCATGATTTTTGAAAGGGAAATGACACGTGTCATACTAATAATGAATTTGCCAATCGTTATGTCTTATTGGCACTTTTTGAATTAATGCCTACGATTTCTTTAATTATTGAGTATGTAATGTAATACAACATGCTTATAATGAATATGTCATTCAAACGGCATTTTAAAATTGATGACGAGCTAGAACTATGTGTGATACATCAAATATGGGGGCATATTTTGTGGTGGGGGTATAAGTTATTATTTAGTTGAATAAAGTAAATAGGTGCTTCTATATTCAGTATTGAGATGTATAGCAAAGAGAATAGACGTAGAATTGAAGAGTTTAGTATAAAAGTTCAAAAACTTAGAAGAGACATAAAATTATATGAAGATAAAAAACAAGTTTTAAGAGATTTGACAAATTTAAGTCTTTGGGATAAAGTCTTTGAGAGATATCATCCTAATCAGTATCCACTTAGAAGAATCCAACCGACGCAAATATGGCCATCCTAAAGGCTAATTTCATTATACTTACGGCTATATTAAATAACGTACTGTATACCAATGTACCGTTGGGCGTACAACAGATGGCGATACGTTTTGATAATCAAACCGAATGGCGAAAGATGAATTTCTCGGTGGTAAATAATATGAAGCTAAATACCTTTTCCATAGCAATCGATGAAGCAAAGAGATACAAATTAAAATTGATTTTTAATGATGGCACTGAAGGAGAATTCAAAGATTGGCATGCTGTTACGACTCCACCACCACCGATCGATTTGAGTGACATATCAGAGCCTAAATATTCTTAATTATAGTATTGTAGTTAGTTGTATAACACTATCATCTACTTTGTTTATAATATTGAAAATTATTGTAAAAATTGTAAATAAAAATTTTTTTTCTTCTTGTAAAACGAAAATAAATGCATGAAATTAATAAGGTGTTTCAATTAAAAACCATTTTTCCTTTTTAATCATTTATTAATAACAAAAAATTACAAAGGTAATATAGTATTAAAGAACCATTGACGTAGACATTCGATGTTCTTCTGGGTACATTTAAATGATCCATTGGCGTGGTACATACAGGTTTTGGAGTCACTACTGAATTTTTCTGTTGCACACGGTGTTCCATCGAACTTGCATACATCTACTATTACAGGAAATATTCCAAACACATGACACTTTTTTAGTAAAAATCAGCTTTTTCACTTCCCCATACGTAGATACAATCAGCATGGTTTAGTAAATACGTTTCCAAAATCGAGTTTAACTTGAAATAATCCACGTCTCCAGAGGAATAGTTGACTCTATGAATATGTTTCTCAACATATCTAGCGCTAATTCTATCAGACGCATTTAGGTTAGAATAAGGTATAGGCGGTGTAAACAAAACGTGGTAATATTTATAACCAATTGCAATACTCAACTCCTTCGGATGAAAAATACCGTTGATGCAGAAGCCTTGGATGTCAACGAATGCGATCCTCATGATGACAGAAATGAGACTGAACATTATTATCATTATATAATACTCTTAACTACTTCCGTAAGAGGATGATATTCCATTAAACGACCATGAATTATGATGCAATATGCTTTGGTATTAGCGGGGAATCCTGTATCTGCTTCTATTTCCAATTTTACGTCAACCGTAGAAGATTTCATGGTCTCTTCCTGCTTTGAACAATCAATCACAAATAATGCGTAGCGTTTGAACGCTTCATAGTGTAGAAGAGCAGTTTTCGGTGTACCGATTCTATAGTTCCGCTTAAATTCTGTGTAGTTGTAGTGAGCAATGGGCATAGTCTTCTTTAAAATCTAAAAGCATTCGTTCGTTAGGCCAATATTCACCGTTCAGAGATACTCTAACGCTAGTTAGGTCAACATTATCAAATTTAGTGGGGTTGCTAGTTAGTTTATTCCGCTTGTCAGTTTGGAAGCAAACTATTATATATCGTGGACGCTCTACGGCAGCACCAGTCTTTACGGCCCAAATTTCTCGTTTAGAATCTCTTGTTATTGATGGTAGTTCATTTAATTCCCAGTTTCTAAACGGAATCAATATAGGTTGATCATTTTTGATGGGTTCCATTAGCCTTATTTTAATTTCATCATTAGGAAAGATATGTTTAATTTTTACTTCCATACTTTCAATAATCAATTTAACAAATGTAGAGGTCACACCACTACCTCCGGTTATAGGCTGCTCCGTCACAATGACACAATCATTATCGTTACGTGATCGAACTAAACGAAATGTTTGTCTACCATAGGTAATCATAGGATAATCATTGAAAACGTTGAAAATGTGTTTAAGAGGCTGAAATTGAAATGTTTTGAACCATTAAGAAGCGGGTTATCGGGATAATTCCATCCCGCAATACTCATGAAACGACTGTCTTCAGGTCCATAGCATGTTAAGGCTCGTACGGTGCTTACGATTCCAGGATCTCTGACTACTTCTATTTCTCGAGAGCATTCGCTGTAGGAACAGCTATCGAAGAGGAACGCTCCAAAGTTGGTTGCTAATTCAACTTTTCCGGCACCAGTAGTTTCCAATTTTCCTTTAATTTCCAATAGAGAATCATGCATCGCAAAAAATGCATCGGATTGATTTATGATAAATTCAATGACGTCGCTATTGTTGAACGATTTAACGTATGGGGTGTAGGTTCGATATTCTTCTTTTCTAATTGTATCATCAAATCGTGGTTTTTTATAAAGGTTAAATTTTGGATCGATGATATCATCATCAAATCGCGGACTTTTTTGAATACTATAGGACGGTTCATCATCATCATCATCATTATCGGTCCTGCGTTTTACCATTTCGTTTAGGTTTTAATCCAATCGAAATAATATGTTTTGTGTAGAGATACGTTCTACGACTTGTCGCTGAGGAAATCTACGGGCCTTTGCTCTTGATCAAGCGCCACAACTGTTATGTTTGTTATTTCTCTGCTACTGCTTACAGGTAAGTATATTGGGTTATGAGGACGTTCTATAATCTGATATCCAGGATTTTCGATTATTGGGAACTCGTATATTGAATGTGTAGGTCTATCTCCGTAGAAAGCTCCTTCAGTAATGTTACAATCAAAGTGTATGCTAGATACTTTTATAATGTTTACAGGTAGATCTGATGCATACTTTCGGCCTGGAGCAAGAGTTGTCTTGGAAAATCCTAAAATCCTACCAAGACTATCGTCCTCTACAAATGATATAGCATGATTTTGACTATATATTTCACACTTGAGGGTATTGTTATTCGGTTGCAATGAAAACTCGTCAATGGTGTTTGTCTGTAACTCAAGGTCATTCTTTATATATTTTTCGATATCTGTAATTTCATAGCACCCCGTAGGAATTGCGATGGTCTTTAATTTTTTTCGATTATTATTTTCATAATAGTAAAACTTTTCACCATCAATATTCGGTATTGAATTGTACGAACAGAACCCCAACAATCCTAGAAAATATGAATTTTCAGGATTTAATATGATAGGGGTCTGCGGAACGAATGAGAACTCGTTAGTGGTACTCGTTAAAGTTAACAACATGACTGATGTAGAATGAGTGATGTAAGGATTTTTATATATACACATATAATTTTTATTCATTAATTTTTTTAAATAATAATTACAAGCGTGACAATTAGCCTGCGCATCTGCAGGCCCATCAAAGTGAGTTTGAGCGTCAGGTCTATTATAATGTACGTAACAAGGTAAACGAATTTGTAAATTAAAATTACATTTATATTCATTAGGTAACTTGTGCCAAACATCCAACAATTCTCCAGGTCTAACGTGTCGTATCAAATAGTCGACAGGAAGTATGCTTAGTTCATCTTCTTTAAGGGATTGCAGCGTCCTTTTTTCGTCTATGTACGCTAGTATGGACTCCATTTTACAGAACCTTTAAACATAAATGTCCACAATTAATTTGGTTTTAAGTTTGATATGGATCGTCGTTGTAAAATATTTTTGTTCTACCTAAATAACGGACAAGTTCTTTCGGCGGCTTTAGATTACCGAATGAATCAAAATAGTCTACGGTATCGTTTATCTTTCTATAAGCTACCCAATGAGTTCCTTGATTTCTCGACGTATCTAAATTTAAAATGGCGGATTCTTTTTGGCGAGATGTCTTTGGTAAAGTGTCTCTCATGAAAACTCCACGAAAATATGGTATTTTTAAACTTTTAGCATACGCAATCAAGTCTTTATTGTATAGAGGTCTAGAGGGTAGCTTCAACGGTAGTTTTTTTGTTTCTTTAAAAATAATCCCAATCCTCCTTTTGCGTTTTTTCGTAAATATAATCCTTTACCAATAGATTCCATAGCTCTATTATGTCTTTGATCATCTTCAAGTTTCTTTTGAGCATTCTTGGCATCGATGACTGTCTTGGCGATGCCGGCCGCGCCTCCTGATAATGCACCAAGAGCTGATAGCCCAGCAAATAATGAAATCAAAGGAAGAAATCCTCCGCTCTTTGGAATCGGAATTATCCTAGGAATTCTAACACTTTTTCGCCCTCCAGATTTTTTAATTAACATTCGTGCTACTTTTAATGCATGAGCGGCTGACTTTTTCAGATCCGATGAAGGATTCTTCTTTAAAGATTTCCCTACTTTTCCTGTAATCGCTCCTAACCCAAGTTTTCGTTTAGCCACTTTAAGCATCCAAGCAATAGCTTGGTCGCCTAATCCTGCACCCATTTTACGTTTAGCCTTCATTCCTGTAGTAACAAGCCAAGCGGCTGATTTTTCACCAAAAGTCGCGTCCTTCGACTTGACGCGTTCCCAAGCTCTGTTTTCAAGTTCCCAATCGGCCTTAAGTTCCCAATCGGCCTTATGGCGTTCATTTAGAGAATGATTCTTAGAACATGCAATATCGTGTGCTTTACATGCAGTATCCAAAGGATTAATGCCAGGATCACCACGCGCAAGACGTTTTTGTAATTTAGTACCGGGTCCACAGTATCGGTAGCCCGGAAAATGAAGTTCGAACGGTAACTTGTTGATAATAGTATTGAGAACACCTTGTCCTTCGTACACCAACATTTAGAATGATGTATACTTTAGCGAATTTGCTTATATATATATATATATATATATATATATATATATATATATATATATATATATTATATATATATATATATATATATATATATATATATATATATATATATATATATATATATATTATATATATATATATATATATATATATATATATATATATATATATATATATATATTGTAATGAAAACATCTTATATCCAAATAATACTAAAAACTAATAATAATAATGACTAACCTTGTATACTAAAAACTGATATAGAAAAGTCTTAAGTGAAAGTGAGTAGAAAGGATGGTATCTAGGTTTGGGGGTTGTTGAATGTCAATTTGAAAAGAGGGAGATGTCAAAAAAAATTTTGGTAGAAATACTTTATTTTTAAAAATATGGAGAAAGTATCGCAAAACTGATAATATATGATATTGAATAAACAAATTTATCCAACCAAGCACATAAGTAAAATAATAAGGTATATTATACAAAATGGATACGGAAAACATTCGTATTTGTGTTCCGGGAAGATATGTATAAAAGAAACCCAAGAAAGGACAGATAAACCGAAGATAGCAGAATATTTGTGAAAATAGACAATTACAAGATAAACATGAACAGTGAGTAATTTTTTTTATAAACTAATTATGATTAACTCAAGAAATAATTAATTTGTGTGAGAAAAGACATTGATAGCTGTTAATTTTTTTGTAGTGTTTAATTTTAGTATATAGTGTATTTTGTATGAATGAAGATTGAGTGAATGTAGTATAGATTTAGTGATATAGTTTATTATTAATCCCCGTCAATGTAAATAGCGGGGTGTTTTGACAATTTCTGATTTAAAAGATTAGGATTTAATGTTTTCTAAAATAAATGTTGTATTTCTGGTTTTGAAAATTTGTTTATTCATTATTGAATATAGAGGGTAAAGCAAGTTAAGTCATATTTTTTTTTAAAAAATTTCTTTTGTTGATTATTGACAAATAAAATTAAAATAAAACCAAAATAAAATTAAACTAAAACTAAAATAAAAATAAAAAATACTACATAAAAGAAGTGTTACTATTATAATTAGAAACACCCCTGAGAAAAAAAAATTATTTGGTTTAAATTAAAAAAAAAATAGCAAGCCAGGGTAAATAAATAAGATAATAAAAAAAAAGACAAAGTAAAATTGATATATATATATATATATATATATATATATATATATATATATATATATGGTATCGCAATAAAATTCCGATAAACGATGAAGGTAGTTCAACAGGCTCAAACGTTGCCCATAAGTAACTTAGATTTTAATACGGAAAAAACTGAAAGTAAACATAAGAAATTATTACCTAATTCGTTTTGTGCTATTATATGTGGACCTAGTGGATGCGGGAAAACGAACGCAATGATGGCGCTTCTTTACGATCCGAATGGAGCTAAATTCAAAAATGTTTATGTTTATTCAAAGTCATTGTACCAACAAAAGTACCAATTGCTGAAAGAAGTTTTATCTGGTATGAAGGAGGTGGGTTATTTCCCATTCAAAGACAACGAAGAAATTCTAAGTCCCAACGATGCTAAACCAAATTCAATATTCATATTTGATGATGTAGCATGCGATGGGCAGCAGAAAATTCGTGAATATTACTCCATGTGTCGACACAAAGATATCGATGCTGCATATATCTGTCAAACCTACTCCAAAGTTCCAAAGCAGATGGTGAAAGATAACTGTAACGTAATTGTGGTATTTAAACAGGATAAACATATTTTTGACGAACACGTATCGCCTGACATGTCCTTTGACGATTTCAAAAAGGTATGTTCTGAATGTTGGAACGATCGATACGGCACTCTTGTAATCGCAAAAGACTTTGATCTTAACGATGGCCGATATCGTAAGGGTTTTGATAAATATATAAAAATGTAGGTGTCATACGTTACTCATTACTTGACGTCAAGATGTCAACAGATGCAGCTCGCAAACGAAAAATTGCCGAACTTAGACGTTCTATTCGAAGAAAGTACTTGGCTCTGATACTAGGTCGAACGGAGGAGGATGAATCTATTAATCGATTATTTAAACCAATTGCCGAACCTCTGAGAAAAATTCAAAAAAATTCAAATAACTTTGGAATTAAAAACGTGTCAAAGATCGAGCCGAAAACAGAGTTTACAAATCAGCAGGATTTCTCTTTGTCTCATTTCGCCACATCAAAAAATAAAAACCATACCGATAGACACTATAGTTGAAGATAATGGAGGTAGTACCCGTGAAGAATTTAGCGAAGGAGATGAACCTGAACATTCTGAAGAACGGATGGCACCAGTAGTAGTTGAGCAATACCTTGAACAGTATCCGCCAATGAGTCAGCCATACATTCAAGATTTTTGGAGTAAAGATGATAAAATTGATCCCGTGTATGGTCCTATTTATGAACCTGGAAACGATTGGTGGTATTTAGGTGACAAGCGCATAGACTTTGACAAAAACATGGGAAGTATAAAAATACTAAGTTCTGATGGAAAGTGGTATTATGCAAAGGGAACACCAGGATTATATCAGCTTATTTTCTACAATGATCCTAGTTATACAAAGGAGGATTTGGCCCCCTATAAACAATTCTTAGAAATGTCTAAGGCACACCGAAATTCTTTAGGAAATTTGAAAGGTACAAGGAGAGGCAAATATTTAAATATAATAAGACCTATGTTTATATGTTTATACATGTTGGTAAAGGGATCTGGTAAAGGTTATACGATTGAAAATAAAAACCAATTAATTTACAATAAGAAGCCTATAGAATATGTTTATTGGGATGATCCCAACGAACTTTGCGATCGATTGAAGTTGTTGATGGCCTCGAAGAATGCTGGAAATACCTCGGTAAACAACGAAATCGTCAGCATAATCGACGAACTTCGAGAAGCAGATATCATATATTAGAGTACATTACATATTATAATCATTTTCATCAAGAGTCTCGATAAGTTTGGACGTAGACAAAGTTCTAAGGCGGTGGAACCATTGCTTAAATTAACGCAGTTGGAAAACAGTTTTAAAAATAATTATAGCATAAACAAAGTAACACTGGACAAGTTAAATGACAGTGTAAACGTTATCACGGATAAAACTATAGGCCTTGAAACATTCATCTCGAGAAATCCACCTACAGCAGGTAAACATATGGCAACAAAAAAATACGTAGATGATGGGATTAAAACAAACAAAGGATTCCTTCGAAGTGATATAGCAAAAATTAAAACTGACACAGACAACGAATATAATGCTAAAATACAATCACTTAATACAGTTTTGGAAAATATTGAAAAAACGTTGACGCCTCTACGTTCTGATATAATTCAAATCCAAAATCAATTACAACACCTGTATAATGAAGATCTGAAAAAATTACGTGATGAATTTTTGATTAAAATTACCGATATTACAAATTTAATGTCAAAAAATATTAGCATAACAATCAAATTAATACAGTTCCAAATGACGTAATTGATGATGTAAAAAAAGAGGTGGGATTATTACAAAAAAATCTACATTGCATTAATCAAATTACAAAAACTAATGAAAATAAACTAAAAGTATTGCAAAACACTTTACAAAGCACCAATCAGATAACGAAAACCAATGAAAAGGACTTATTATTACTACGTGAAACTGCAAATGTACAATTTTCAGAAATTGACTTGAATATCAACGATTTACAATCACGTATTACAAAACTAACTGCAACACCTTAATTTACATCAGTCATCATGTCAAAGGAAAAGATTCAACTTGTTAACGAGTTGCATCGACCTGCTCGTAAAAACTATTCTAGACGTCGTACAATTATTAAAGGTTTGGATGATCTATGGCAAATGGATTTGGCTTAAATGCGTCCTTATGCGCATCAAAATAAAAATTTCAAAATGATTATGGTTATAATAGACTGTTTTTCGAAATTTATGTGGACACGCCCACTTAAGACAAAGACAGGTGAGGAAATAACGAAAGCGTTTACCGATGTTCTCGCTCACACCAAAAGGGTTCCAAAAAAATTGCAAACAGATCAAGGAACCGAATTTTTCAATACAAAATTCCAAAATTTAATGAAAAAATACAACATTAATCACTATAATTCATCCAGTGTTGTCAAAGCTGCAATTGCCGAAAGAGCAATAAGAACTTTAAAATCGAAATTATATAAATACTTTAGTTTAGTTGGAACATACAAGTGGCTTGACGCCTTACCTAACCTAACAAAAGAATATAATGAAACCAAACATAGAACGATTGGGTGTAAGCCTGCGCAGATAAACAAGACAAATGAAAAATATATTTTGAAACAAAAATATTCTCACTTAAAAATTGCAGGGCCTAGAAAACTTAAAGTCGGCGACATTGTACGCATTAGTAAAGCGAAACACGTTTTTGAAAAAGGCTATACGCCTAATTGGACTACAGAATTATTTAAAGTTGCAAAATGTAAGATAACCAATCCCGCTACGTATCTTCTCGAGGACATGGAGGGTGCACTAATCAAAGGCGCATTCTACGAAGAAGAATTACAGAAAACCACACATCCTGATATCTAGTTGGTGGAGAAGATTCTTAAACGCAAAGGAAATAAAATGTACGTTAAATGGTTGGATCAAAAACGATGATTTTGTATAGGTTCACGAACAAATTTCTACGGGCCTACGTCAGTCAAAACCGAATGTTATATAGTGGGGGCTATAAATAGGAGCAGCATTTTCAGTTTGTACTTTAGTAATCATGTGTAGCCAAGACAGTGGTATCGAAGTAATAGTCGAGAGTGAAATGTCCGATAGTGATATGGATGATATTGATGCTGAATTCGATCAATTTTTCGAAAAGCTAAAACCTTCTGCAGAACTTGACAAAATTGTACAATCCTATAAAGATGCTGCAAAACCTGAGATGTATTACCTACTTCAAACCTCATATATGTTATCAGGATACGACATTCGATGCGGTATAAATCCAGCGAGATCGTTTACTCCAGCAATCATTTTGGCTCAACACTTTAGGTCTACTAAAATATCTTTTGGAACTTTCGAATGGGCTCTTTTTGTTGATATTCTCAGACAAAAGATGGATGATTTTTTCAAGGAAGACTTGCCTACGTATCCAGACGAGTATGGCCCCATAATGTTTTCATGTGGCGATTATTGTATGATTACGCAACTGGTTTATGACGACATCAAATTCTTGGTCGTGAAGAAACATGGCGTTGAATACTATTTGTGTAAAGAGGAAGTGCAGGAAATTCTTGAAATTAACAAACAATTGGTGTCCAATAGAGTGGCTGCATTAGAAGAACTTAATTTCTGCTTATATTATAATAATATTATCGATTTTTGTAAAACACGTGATTACCCATTGGAAATTTTATGCTCAATGTGTGATATACTTCCAAATGATTTGTTAAACCATGCTTTAAGGGAGTACATTCATTTTTATAAAATTTCTGTAATTAATGATTTAAATAAATGATTTTTTGAAAACTGGTTTTGTTTTATTTAGATATATTGTATGGTAAGTGTTCATTATCATTCAAAATGTTTAAGAATACAGACGTGCTTTCTTTGTTCTTTCTTGTATCGTTATGCTCTGCTGCTGCTGCTACAACTCAAGATGAGGCTTTGACATATTTACAACATTTCGGCTACATAAATAAAAGTGAAAATGGTCTTACTGATATTACTAGTGCATTGATAGATTTTCAAGAAACCAATAATCTTCCGGTCGATGGAAAATTAAACAAAGAAACCGTTCGTTTAATAAATAGACCTAGATGTACTCAGGGCGATAATTCTTTTACTGTGCATTCCAAATGGAACAAAAAACATTTAAAGTGGTACTTTCCTCCAGCGGGACGGCATACAAGGTATTTTGAAATAGCTAAGAAGGCTTTTGATATATGGGCGCAGAATACTACTCTAACATTTGAAAATGTTCGCATACCTAATCCAAGCGCAGATATTGCGATTTTCGTTACAAAAAGGAATCATAACACTCGCTTTAATTGTCAAGGAAATCATGAATGTACATTTAAGTTTGATGGTCCAGGAGGATAACTCGCTCACACATATTTTCCCAGTAATGACACATGCATCGAGATTCATATTGATGAAGAAGAACCGTGGTATATAGGAGATGGGAAAACACCTGAAGAACAATACAACTTATTTATGGTGCTTGTTCATGAAATTGGACATGCACTTGGTTTAGGACATAGTAGTAATAAAAATGCAATTATGTATCCTTGGTATCAAGAAGAAAATATGCAACTCGATGAAGATGATGTAATAGGCATGGAATCCTTGTATGGAAGTCGTCAAAAATTTGCTAAAATTCCTCCAAATATTTTTAAAATGATGACTGAAACCGCTACAAAACCTGCTACCACCAGGAAAACATCTGCCACCACAACTACAAAACCAACTACCACCACAACTATAAAACCAACTACAGCTACAACGGGTTCAAATATAATGCCCAACATTCCATCGCAAAAATCGTCTACATTTATGTAATATTAAAATACCTAACTTCATGTTTTTAGCAACGGCAGAAAGCTTTCCTAGTTATCGAATGTATGTAGGCCACGAAAGTTTTTTGTGGAAATTAGAGTTAAATGATATGCATATTCCACTCACATCAGAACTTATTGTTGATTGCCTTCCTAGAGAGCTCAAATCTCACAACATTTCACATATCTTTCAAAACTCTGTTGGAGACTTGGTTACAATCAGTAAACAAATGGTGTACGTAGTGGCGTTTCCTAATTTAAACATTCAACATAGTTTTAATCTACCGATTAAAAATATTAAAGTTATTAATGCTCTATTTCAAACAAACAGCTGGCGGATGTACCTGTTGTACAACAATGATATATACATTGAATTTAATGAAACTGGAGAAATACTTAATCAGGGGAGAACAAGAGATCTGTTTCCTGGAATTCCTGCAGATCTAACTTCTGCATTTAGATATATAGATGGATATATATATATATATATAATATATATAATATATATATATATATATATATATATATATATATACTTTTTCTATCAAAATACCTACTATAAATACAGTGAATATAGAAGCAAAGTTGTAGAAGCAGGAACCTTTAGCTGGAATCTGTTTGGAGTACCATGTCCTGATAGCATATTGAATCAATTGAAAACTATGTTAGCAAAAATTATTTCTTTTTATGAATAAAATAATAATACTAAAGACTTCTGCTTTTTTTACCCACTCAAAATAAAAGTCAAAAATAGAGAAATAATATTTTTATTGTTTTTTTTTTACCGGTAGTAATGATATGATAATTTCAGCTAGATAACAGTTCAAGGTTAACAACAACGATCCGTTAATGCCCCTGTGTCTTTGATGGCAATTATTTCGTTGGAACTGACAGCTGGATGACAGTTCACGCCGAATGCCGTTTGCCCCGTTCGAATCGGACCAATAAAAATAAAGATATAAGTTTTAGGCCCTTCTGGCATGTTTTTTTCTCTTCAAAGTTAATCGTTCTATACATAATTCCGTTTTTCCCGTTTGAATCGGACCATGTGATACATGCTAAGGCCATTCTGGCTTTTTCGCTCTGCGCATGATTTTTCTGTTTGACGTTAATTGTTCTCTTCATAATACCGTTTCTCTCGTTTGAATCTGACCAATAATAACAAAGATATTAGTTTTAGGCCCACGTTCTCTACATAATGCCGTTTTTCCCATTTGAATTGGACCAGTAATGTCCGAGAAACACGCTAAGGCTCTTGTGGCATGATTTTTCTGTTCGACGTTAATCAATACTGAGTTATCTTCATAATGCCGTTTTCTCGTTTGAATCGGACCAACAATAGCTGAGATACGCTAAGGCCCTTCTGGCTTTTCGTTCTGAGTAAAAATTCTATTCGACGTTAATCTATACCACGATCTCTACGTAATGCCATTTTTCCCGTTTGAATTGGACCAATAGCAGTGAAGATATGTGCTAAGGCCCTTTTGACATTGCACAAGATTTTTCTCTTCTGCGTTAATCGTTCTCTTCATAATGCCGTTTTTCCCGTTTAAATCGGACCAATAGCAGTGAAGATACACGCTAAGGCCCTTGTGGCTTTTCGTTCTGCGCATGATTTTTCTCTTCTACGTTAATCTATACCACGTTCTCTACGTAATGCCGTTTTTCCCGTTTGAATCGGGCCAATAGCAGTGAAGATATGTGCTAAGGCCCTTGTGGCATAATTTTTCTCTTCAACGTTAAACTAAATTTAATTCCCCCCACTCCCCCCGTTGGTGGCTCGACAAGTTAGTTGATGATTCTCGACGTGTGACGTCACCGTCAAAAATTGGCATAATGAACCTTAGCGATTTCCCATGTTAATTTACATAAGAAGTGTGCTCGAACTCTTGCTGCCCCTTTACTTATAATAAATATTGGATTTGCAATTAGTATATAAATGTAGAAGTTCGTTGGCTGGGATTATTTTGAATTATTTTTTTTCCTATATTTGTAATTATAATTAGCCATTGTTTTGACATCCATCGTAGGCATATATAGGTGGAGTAGATATATTTACCTATTATGAACAACTTATTTTTCATTTTATTTCAATAATAGCATCATATACACTACTTTATTTGTTTTTTTAATATTTTTATTTTCAGTTATTGTATTATTATTTTTATATATCTACCTATATGTGATGTGATCTAGATATACAAGATTATATAAACTTCTTAAAAATATATAGGTACACCATATTTTTGTGTTTTATTTATTTTCCTAAACAAACGTTATGATCATTATTGGTCTTGTCGGATATTCACAAATCTATCTCATCTAGTACAAATATGATTAAAGACACATTAAGTTTATCTGTAAAAATATTAAATTAAAATCACATTATTCGTTTTATTAAGAAAATAATTCGAAATACAAGTTATTTATATTAGAAACATTTTAATCATTTATTTTGAATATCCTAATTACTGCATTAATAGTTTTTAAAACGCCCTCCATTATTTAAATACCAGTTATATACATTAAAAACTATTTAAACACTTATTTTTAATATCCTTACTTACTGTACTAACAGTTTTTAAATTCCCTTTCATGTTTGTATCTGACAATTTATTAGTGAAACAAGTAAAAGGATTGCTTCTACATGTTTTTAAAATTTCGCGCGTATATTTAAGTCATTCTTATGACAATTTAGCGAGAATGCGCATTTATGTAGCCACGATTAGCATTTAGCATCTCGTCTCAAGGCCTCATGCTCACATGTCGGAAGAGCTGCCCGTTAGCTTTAATTTTATGATCAAATGATGTAAATCCACATTTATTTATTTGTTTTTTTACAGTGAATTAAGTTAGGTACATTTTTAATTACATTTTTCATTACTATGAATTATTAAATGTTTTCGTAAATAAGATTTTTGCTTAAATCCTTTTGAACAAATGTCACATTTAAATGGTCTCTCATCACTGTGAATTCTTAAATGACGTTGTAAATTAGATTTTCGATTAAATCCTTTAGAACAAATGTCACATTTAAATAGTGTTTCATTACTGTGATTTATTAAATGTTGTAGATTTACGATTAAATCCTTTTGAACAAATGTCACATTTAAATCGTTTTTCATTAGTGTGATTTATTAAATATCGTTGTAAGCTAGATTTATGGTTAAATCCTTTTGAACAAATCTCACATTTAAATGGTTTTTCATTACTGTGAATTATTAAATGTTGTTGTAAATGAGAGTTTTGATTAAATCCTTTGGAACAAATGTCACATTTGAATGATTTTTCATTACTGTGAATTATTAAATGTTTTCATAAACTAGATTTCTGATTAAATCTTTTTGAACAAACATCACATTTAAATGATTTTTCATGACTGATTTATTAAATGTTGTTGTAAATAATTTTTTTGTTTAAATTCTTTATAACAAATGTCACATTTATATGAATTTTCATTGGTATGAATTATTAAATGTTTTCGTAATTTAGATTTTAGATTAAATCCTTTGAAACAAATGTCGCACTTAAATAGTTTTTCATTATTGTGAAATATTATATATTGTTGTAAATAAGATTTATGATTAAATCCTTTAGAACAAATGTCACTTATAAATGATTTTTCATTACTGTGAATTTTTAAATGTACCTGTATGCTGGAAACGTCATTGATTTTCAGAGAAACTTTTTTTGATCTATTTTTTACTACATGAATAAATTGGTGCTGAGAAAAATTCATTTTTGTCATGAATCTTCCACAAAATTCACAAATCACGAAGTCTTTCCCAAAATGTCCGTCGATATGTTTCGATCTTGATTTACAAGAACGTAAATCTACAAATAAAAAAAAATTGTTATATGTTGTTATAAACTCATTTAGCTAAGTAATGCTTTCCTTTGTTAAGTTCGAGTCTCGTTAATGTTGATCTAAGATGTAAATGAAGTGTACAAATGTCAGATGTCAAAAAAAGGTTGACTTGATTTTTTTTACCCTTCAAAGAAAGATGGAGGTGATGCCTCATTCGTTGTAAGAGTTTGCAGGTATGCTAAAGATTAAAAAGTAAAAATATCAATTCAGAGAAGCCCTTGTGAAGAAAGGAAAATGGCGTCAGAGAAACCAAAAAATAATTTTAATATAGAATTACTTAATTCAAATAATTACCACACATGGAAATTTCGCATGCATGTTTTGTTTGAAGAAAAAGATGTACTACAAAGTATTAAATATGAATATAAAGAAGAAAACTATGATAATGAAGCCAAAAAGAAAGAAGCCAAGAGTAAAGATAACAGGTGCAAATCATTTATAGTACAATGTCTAGATGACAACCAAATTGATTTGATACGAAACAAAGATGCAGCTTTTAGCATGTGGAAAAGCTTAGAAGAAAGGTATGAAAAGAAAGGAATTCCGGGGCAGATGATTTTAAGGAAAAAGTTAATGACTATGAAATTACAAAAGGCAAATGAATTAGAAATTTTCTTATCAGAATTTGAAGAAATCGTTCGACAACTCAAAGTAACAGGAGCTGAAATTAAGGATGAAGATTTAGTGTGTACTTTACTACTTGCGATGCCTCCAGCATTTGAAACAGTGATTACAATATTAGAAAATATGAATACCGAGGACCTTACATTTGAAATTGCAAAAACTAAATTGCGAAGTGAGATTGAAAGAAGAAAAGCAGTAAATAATGAAGGTAGAGACAATATTAAGCATGCAGTTTTTTTAGTAGCCAACAGAGAAGGAAATTGTTTTACATGTGGAGGAAGAGGACATTACAAAAGGGAATGCAGGAGTAGAAATATGTATAGAGGTGGTTTTCGAGACCATAATAGAGGAACATTTGGAAATAATAGAGGTTTTAGTGGAAATAGAGGATTTAGAGGTCAAAACTACAGAGGAGGTTATAGAGGTGTTTTCAGGGGTAATTTCAGAGGTAATTACAATTATAGAGGAAATGGGTATCAAGAAAGTGAAAGAACTAGGGATGAAAATGCACAAGGTAACTTTGTACAACAAGAAAATGACATTGAAAACAAGGGTATTTGTTTTATGACAAGTTTAAAAGATAACTTAGATACTAAGGACCATGATAATGATGTAAGTAATAATATTTTGTTTTATATAGACTCCGGATGTACTGATCATCTAGTGAATAATAAGAAATATTTTTCCGATTTTATGTATTTAAGTAATCCTATAAAAATTTCTGTTGCAAAAAATAATGATTTTATGGAAGCCATAGGCGTAGGAAATATAAGAGTAAACAGCTATGTATGTGGAAAAGCACAAGAATGTACAATTAAAAATGTGTTTTATGTACCGAATTTACGTCAAAATTTAATGTCTATAAAACGTCTAGAAATGTCAAATATAAAGGTTATTTTTGATAATGGTCAAGTATTATTATTCAAAGGAGATGATATAGTAGGAATAGGGAAAAGAAACAGATTATACAGTGTGGAAACCACTTATGGAATAAAATTCTTTATGTCATTATTTTAGAAAATTATAAAAAATGCCGAGACACGTCAACTTTTGAATTGAGTTGTGCGTTATGTAAACATAAATTTAAATGTACAGGGTGATTCACGCAAGTATGCCATAGTCGGTGTTGTTTTTTTTTAATGAAACACCCTGTATATTTGCATACATACATTATTCAGTTTGTTGGAATCGGTTCATTAAGAGGATTTCAAAAATATGCAAATATACAGGGTGTTTCATTAAAAAAAAACAACACCGACTATGGCATACTTGCGTGAATCACCCTGTACATTTAAATTTATGTTTACATAACGCACAACTCAATTCAAAAGTTGATGTGTCTCGGCATTTTTTACAATTTTCTAAAATAATGACATAAAGAATTTTATTCCATAAGTGGTTTCCACACTGTATGAAATAGTTTTTGAATTAAATATTAAAGAATGTCTAAATGTAGAATCTGAAAATGAAAATGTTAAATTATGGCATAAAAGACTAGGACATATATGTAATACTAATTTAAGTAAGTTAGTAATAAAAATATGGTAAGAGGTATAGAAAATTTGAAGGTGAGTAAAATTGATTTTTGTGAGTCCTGTATACAAGGTAAAATGACAAGGCTACATTTTGGCACAAGAACAAAAGCAAAAAGAATTTTAGGTATAGTTCATACTGATATAGCAGGTCCAATTAGTCCATCTAGTCATAATGATGAAAATTATTTTCTTACTTTTATTGATGATTTTTCAAATTTCATTTACGTTTATGTAATTAAAAATAAAAGTGATGTTTTCGATTGTTTTAATGAATATGTCAATACAGTTCAAACTAAGTTTAATTTAAAAATAGCAACTTTGAGGTGTGATAATGGCAGAGAGTATATATCAAAACAGGTGAAGGAATTTTGTAGAAATAATGGTACAGTGATAGATTATACTATCCCATATACACCGGAGCAAAATGGTAAGTCAGAGAGATACAATAGAACATTATTAGACAAAGCAAGAGCTATGATACAAGAAGGAAATTTACCAAAGAAATTTTGGAATGAGGCAATAAGAGTGGCAGCTTATGTCATAAATAGAAGCCCACATAGTAATCTAGAGGATAAGACACCAGCTGAGATATGGAATGGGGAGAAACCCAATATTAAAAACATGAAAATATTTGGATGTAATGCTTATGCACATATACCACAACAATTTAGGGGAAAATTTGAGCAAAAATCTAGAAAATGTGTAATTATTGGATATACAAATACAGGATATAGACTATGGGATATAGAAAATGAGAAAATTATAGTTTCCAGAGATGTAGTATTTAACGAAAACAAATTTTACTTTAAAAAGAACAGGATAAATATAGATTTAAGTGAAGAAAGCATTGAACAAGAAAACGAAGAAGATAAAGAAGAACAAATTGATATGATAGAAAATAATGAAGAACAACAAACACAAGAAGAAGAGGAAAACAATAAAGAACATAAACGAAAGACTAAAATTCCAGAAAGATATACTGATTTTGAATTACACATGGCTTTTGATGCGGTGTCATATATAGAAAATGCTCCAGAGTGTATAGATGAACTAAATGATAGAAGTGATAAAAGCATGTGGTTAGAGGCAATGAATAAGGAAATCAATTCAATAGAAAAGAATGAAACCTGGGAAGAGGTTAAAATGCCAAAAGGCGAAGAAATTTTAAGTACAAGATGGGTATTTGCTATTAAGCCTTATGAAGAGAAAATAGAAGACAAATATAAAGCTAGAATTGTAGTAAGAGGTTTTGCTCAAAAGGAGTCATTTAGTTATGAAGATATTTATGCTCCAGTAGCAAGAATGTCTACAATTAGAACAATGTTATCAGTTGGAAATCAAAATATGCACTATTTTAAACAGCTAGATGTAAAGACAGCTTTCTTAAATGGGGATCTTAAAGAAAATATATATGTGTATCCACCAGCGAATGTGAAATGTAAAGATGGATATATTTTAAAATTGAAGAAATCATTATATGGGTTGAAACAAGCGAGTTAATGTTGGAATCAGAAAATAAATGAATTTTTAATAAATTTAGAATTCAAAAGATCAGAAACGGACTATTGTTTATATGTGAAAGGAGATGAAAAGGAGACTATGTATTTATTGCTATATGTAGATGACATAATAATTTCAGGACCGGATTTGACATCTATAGAAGAATGTAAAAGACAATAAACGTTTTCGAAATTAAAGATAAGGGTAAACTGAGAAACTTTTTAGGATTGGAAGTAAAATATGAAAGAGAAAAAGGAATATTGCAGATAAATCAAGAGAAATATCTAGAGGGAATACTTAAAAGATTTAATTTTGAAAATTGTAACCCTTGCACCACCCCTATGGATCCAAAAATAAAATTAAGAGCTGTAGAAGATGATAAACAAGAAAATAGACCAATAAAACAACTAATAGGATGTCTCATGTATTTAATGCTAGGATCACGTCCGGATATTAGTTTTCCATTGAATTATTATAGCAGATTCCAAGATGTTAATTCAGAAGAAGTTTGGTTAGGATTAAAAAGATTGTTACGGTATCTTAAAGGTATATGTAAAATGAATTTAGAGTTTAATAGAAATATAAGTGAGTTTCCAATTAAGTGTTATGTTGATTCAGATTGGGCAGGAGATATATGTGACAGGAAATCAGTTACTGGATATTTAATTAAAGTTTTTGGTAATAGTGTAGTTTGGGTCACAAGAAAACAAAATTGTATTTCACTTTCAAGTTCAGAAAAAATAGCGTATGCAACTCTCATGTAATGGTTATTAAAACACTCGCATAAACCATACGAAACTCGCCTTTGGCTCGTTTCGTATCCCGGTTAATGCTCGTGTATTAATAACCATCATTACATGATCGTTGCATAATATACTATTGTTTGTGAATGTATAAATAATAAAAGCATGTTTTTAGAGTATATAAATACGAAACTCCAATTAGCTGATATTTTGACCAAAGGACTACACAAGTATCAGTTATACTCAAATAGATTAGGAATAGGTTTGAAATGAGAGAGGGTTATTAACTTGTATGTTAAGGTAAATGTTATTAGGATTGTGTTTTTATGTTTGTATGCATTTAGTTTTATTTTAAATTTTATAATATAGAAAGAAAAGCATTAAGAGAGGGTGTTGTTATAAACTCATTTAGCTCATAAGTAATGCTTTCCTTTGTTAAGTTCGAGTCTCGTTAATGTTGATCTAAGATGTAAATGAAGTGTACAAATGTCAGATGTCAAAAAAAGGTTGACTTGATTTTTTTTTACCCTTCAAAGAAGACACTAACAGAAAGATGGGGGTGATGCCTCATTCGTTGTAAGAGTTTGTATTTGCTCAGTTTTAATAAATATTAGAAATAACCATTGCGTATATTTATATAATATCATAAGAAGATATTCAGAACATTATACAATTTAAAATTAAATAATTTAACAAATTACCAATATTTTTATTAAGTACTTTGTTCATATTGTATAATTGTCATATTTCAAATATTGCTCGTCAGTAGGTATATTAAAAAAAATATAAAAATGTTTTTGAAATAATGTGAATGTTGTAAAGGGTATTATGGTAAAATTTTTATAATAGTACAATCGCTTGTTCCATGGTCAAGAAACTATTAAATATGGCATATTTAATCTAAAGCTATTTGATAGCCACAGGAATATAAAATGTAAGATATGTATACTTCATATTTTTTTATGGATTTTTTATTTTATATAGTGTCTGCCACTTAACGTCTAGCTAATAGTGAAGATCGGCACCCATCGCCCGAGTAGTCGTGTGCTGAACTAGCCGTAGGCAAAGTATAGCGACTCATAATTCTTTTTAGTAAAGTCTAACGCAATAAGTATTTAATAAAATTTCTTCGTGTTTTAAGTATTCACAATTTCTTGTATATGTAGATGATATATAAATATTCCTGCTAGTGTCACTAGACTTTAATTATCTACAGTTAGATCTGAATAGTTTTGTATCCTGGTGCGAATCAAACCTTCTGCAACGTATCAAAGTGCAAATTGATGAGATTTTACGGATACACCAACCCCAGTAATACTATATTACATAAATAAAGATTCTCTGCAAGTAGTTTAATCAATTAATGACCTTGAAGTCCCATTGGACAAGGAATTATCCTTCAATTTACAATTGCAGAGTGTCGTTCTGAAAGCTTTTGGGCTACTTGGCTTCATCAAGAGGAACACCAAATACATTCAGAACACTCGAGCAATTTTGTGCCTATTTTAACAATTTAGTGCGCAGTACTTTTGAATACTGTCATAATATGGTTACCATCTTATACCACACACAGTAATAGACTTGAAAATGTACAAAACAAATTTTTAAAATATCTTCTCTTTAAACTACGCGTTCTATCCCAGGAAATTGCTTACGAAACAAGACTATTATTGTGTGGGGTTCAAAGTTTGGAACGCAGACGACATGCAACAGGAATGTTCTTTCTACACAAATTACCTACTTAATGACCAGGTGGATTGTGAAGATTTGCTAAAATTAGTCTGTTTAAGACGAACACGTCACTTAACCTCACTTTATGTGAGGACTCTTAGGACTAATTACAACAAAAATTCATTAATCGACAGGTTATTAGGTGTAGTAGGATAAGGTGGCTAGTGGTAAGTAAAGCACGTAGGTTATGGTGAAAAACACACTTTAATATTGGAACAAGAAATAACAAATTATAACTAAGAACGAGGAACGAGTAAATGATGTAACTATATAATTGAGTGTTTATTCGCGCAAATATGAATGTGAGGATTGTTCGTATGTATGCACTGGAAGACCGGCTGTACTGTTTGTATGTTTAAACCACGTGTGTATGTCGTGTGTAGGTACACAATGTATGTCCGAGCTGACTGCCCTCTTACGCAATCGCGCTCGACCAACTGACTCTTCATACGCGGTGGACTCCACAGAACACTCGCCACCTGGCGTAGTAAAAAGTAGTCCAGACAAGATACTCTACTCTCATTTGCTGTAACTTCAGTGTCGAATCTAGTGCCAGTGGCGTAACATTAAAATATGGTAACCATGTTACCACATTAGGTAACTATAATATTTCAAATCACGACATATTTCATAATTCACCGCAAACTATTAAAAATAACATTAGACTATAGATAGGGTTGCCACCTGTCCTTTTTTGAAAAAGACAGTCCTTTGTCTAAAGCTTAAAATGTCCTTTATTACGGCAAATGTCTTTTTTACAGCATAATAAATCTTTGGAGGGGATATGGTTTGTACAAAAATATATAATCTCAGGACTTTATTTTTTTTTATTTTTTAGAAGCTCGGTAGAATGACGAGTTTTTTTTTTATTACAAGCTCGAAAACCTTTTTTTTTTAGAAGTTCTGGGGGTCGATTCTCGACTCGTAGGAATTTTTTCCTGTAGGAATTTTTGACATTTTTCTATACATCGAAAATTTATGACATTTTCCTACATATAGGAAAGTGTCACAAATTCCTATAGGAAAAGGTTCGTATATACAAGTCAAGAATCGACCCCCAGTAGAAGGATGAGGATATTTTGTATTCCGGAGCCCCTGACAGCATCGTAGTCCTTTATATTCATTTTTTCAAAAAGTTGGCAACCCTAATTATAGATCTCTTCTCTATCTGAATTTCATTGTGTTTTTGTATTGGAAATATTTGTATTTGTGTTCCATTGTATGCAATTGTTTCTCATTGTGTTTGTATGTTTTTTAATCTAGTTTTAATCTTTGATGCAATAATTTGTCTTTTTATATATTTGTCTATACTATCTTTTGTTCTTGACATGTACCAAATGGATTATATTTGTAGTGAACTGCAATAAAATAAATAATTGTATTTCATTTTTATCAATAAAAACAAATCCGAACCTGAACATTGTTCGTGTTTGGGCTCTTCACATTCGATAATGTCTTGTTTTATTTCGACTTTATCTACATATAGTTCGAAAGGTTCTTGTTTCATATCCATTATTTTAACAGAAACTCAACCCAATGTTTAAACAATCAAACAAAATTGAAATGTTCGGTAAGAGTGTATATAATCTTAAAAACAAGACAAAAATAATTGGCAAAAAACAGAAGCAAACGCCAAACCGTAACCAGAGAGCATAGTTAACACAAGAGATCGCACTCAAATGTCAATCGATCTGAAAGTCTGTGACTTTGAAAATTAAAAATATTTTACGCGGGTAAAATGTATCTAATCTAATATAACCTAGCTTTCTGATCATTTTTTTTTGTTCAAACATTTATTTGTAATCGAATTTTGTTATAAATCTGTATTTTTTAATACAAATTATATCATGAAGGTCCGTGCAGTGAAGAACTGGAAAAATACTAATCAATTTTCTAAATGTCATTTTCTCATGTGACAGCAACCAATGTTCTGTTTGGTGACGGCAGACTTGCCAAAAATACTCCAGACCAATAGTAAAACAAAGGATACTTAGGATACTTGACTATTAAAATTGACCAATCCCATCTACTAGAGACATTTCACTATGTTACGACATTGCCGGACCAGATATTTAAATTCTTAGGCGACCCAAAAACACGAAAGCGCTCGACAACACTGTGCAGAGACGGTCGGTAGCTAGAGTTTGGCGCACATTTTTAATGTTTGCTTTTTACAGATTTCGCGTCATAAAAAAAGAACAATATCAAATTTAAATGGCCGTTTGGTTTATATTACTGTCAGGTTATTTGCACTTATTTACGTGGAAACAATTTCTCGTTTGTGTAATTTCGATACTTTTGTGATATGCTTCTGGTTCACCTACAATGAATTACGAAGTCTGTGAGGCGCTAAAATAGTGAAAACAGATTAGGGGTTGCTCGGGCGACAGTTTTGGTAACACAGTTTTCTTTGTGACCCTGTAGTACACCAGAATGTACTCAAGATAAACTCAGTAGTGTCGAAATATATCCAGGCGATCACTGCTAACGAGGTAGCCACTAAATTAGGATTAAGACACTTATCTCTCTTTAGGACCGATTCCACCATTGTGTTAAACGAAGTTTAAAATGACATTTTTACATTAATAATGTCATTTTAATCTCCGTTTAACACAACGGTGGAATCGGCGCTGATACCTCGTACCCTGAAAGAAAACGGTTAAGATCCGGTAATAAGAGAAACAGGGATAAATAAAATATATTTATTAAAAAAATATATAACAATTAATGTTCGATATCGGCACCCCTGTATACAGAAAATAAATATTTCACATAAAAAAATAATTAATTACAGCAGCTGAAAGGTACAGGAAAAGTTCCCCTTATACAGAAAATAAATAAAATTATAAAAATACCACAGTTGAAAAATTATGGTTCCCCCTGTATACGGATAATAAATTTACCAAAGAATAAAACTAATTTTTCTACTAAATTACGTTTAAGTCAATATAGCAGTTTGAAAATAGGAAGCTAATCGACCCGGGAATTATGAACTTCCCCTATACAGAAAAATAAGTTTTCAGCAAATAAAATTAATCAAATATAGCGGTTAGAAAATATATGGAAATAAGTGAAACGGAAATTTATGAACCGCTTTGTATACAGAAAATAAATGTTTCTAAATTAAAATTTAACTTGAATATAACGGTCGAATAATATAGGAAAATAATTATTTCAGAGATTTAGGATCCTCCCTGTATACAAAAAATAAATTTATAGTAACTAAAAATGATTTAATAAAACAGTTGAATAATACAGGAAAACAATTATGATTCCCCCTGTATACAGAAAATAAATTCATCAATAAATAAAATTAAAATTTTCCACTAAACAAAATTAACGTAAATAAATATGACCTTTCGATAATACCGAAAAATAATCAATCCGGAAATTATGTACCTCTCCCTGTATACAGAAAATACATTTTCAATAAATAAAATTAATAAAAAAAATGAAACGGTCGAATAATACAGGACAATATTTATTTCGGAAATTTAGGAATCTCCCTGCATACAGAATATTAATTTCTCAATAAGCAAAAACTAAATTAAATATTCTGGTCGAAATTGTAAGCGGAAAATAATTAAAAAGGAGTAATTATTTTCAATATTACGGTTGACCAATAAAGAAGCTTCAAAATAAATAAAAACAAGTAGCTAAGACGCTCCCTATATTCGAAAAATGAATTTACCTTATTAACAAAAATATGAAATGAAAAAATTGTATATGATTTCTGTGGCTTTGAAATATACAGTATGTAGAACTGATGAATATTACAAGAAATTAAAAAGAAATGTTAATTCAAAATTAATGTTTGAAGTGATCATTGCTTTTACTTCAATATTAACTGTATATCATTATATCAGATGTGACCACCAAAATTAAATTGTTATTTAAGAGAAAACATTGAAAGTATTCGTGAAGAACTAAAAGAAGTAACTAAAAAATACACCAAATCAAATACAGATTTGCACCCGCAGAAGTGTAACAGAAATATCCGTCACTATTAGAACACCACGAGTCAAATATACAAGCAAGATAAAAGAATAAACATTATGTATCAACAATTTATAAACATGAATAAACCAAATTCAAATAACACATCTGTATTTCTATTTTTGAAATACATAAACGGTTTTATTAGCACCCAACCATACAAATTAGGTAATACATAATTTATATTTATCACCTAAAAGTGACTACTATTCAAACCCTTCAAGCTGATTATTGAATAAAATCAGCAATCAAAAAAAATAACCTGTCAAATTTATTTCAATTTAGTTTTATGGTTCTACACTTGTTAACATTTTACAAAATTTTATTTATATAAGGGACATTTATTCAGTTTTTTTCGTAATTGAATCACAGGGCGGTTAAAGGGGGTAGAAATAATAAAATAAAAACTCAAAAAATAAAAATGATATCATCTTGACATTTTTAGAAAAAATAAAGCTTCATAAGGAGGCAAAGCCTATTGATTCTGAAAAAATCTGAATTAAAATAGAAGTTTGAAAGGGGTTGAAATATTTAAGAAAATCCTCACTTAAAAACGACAAAAAATATCTACTTGAAATTTTTAGTAAAAATCACGCTCCATAAGGAAATAAAGCCTATTGATTCTGAAAAAAAAATGACTAAAAATGAGGTATATGGGGGGGGTTGAAATTAGGACTAGGCAATTATCAAAATATATAATCGATTATTTAAAATAATCGATTAATTAAAAATAATCAAATAATCTACTAATTAAAAATAACCGATTAATAAAAAAATAATTGGTTAATCTAAAATAATGAATTAATCGAAAAAAAAAAAGATTAATCTAAAAAATCGATTAATCTAAAATAATCGATTAATCTAATATAATCGATTATTTGAAAATAAACTATTAATCGAAAATAAATTATTAATCGAAAATAATCGATTAATTAAAAATTATTGAGTAATCGAAAGTAATCGTTAATCGGTAAATTAAAAATAATCGATTAGTCGAAAATAATCAAGTGATGGAAAATAATCGAAAATAATCGATTATTCGAAAGAAGATGAAGCTATTGATTCTGAAAAAAAAAAAAACTAAATAAAAATAAGGGGTTAAGTTCTCAAAGTTCCTGGCTATTTTATCACTAATTATAAAAAAATTAAAACTAAATAACTATTGTTTTATTGATGGAATATTTAAAAAAAAACCTTAATAAACCATGTACTTATCACCAAACCTTAGTCATAGATTTATGTTTAACAACAAAACTGTTTGCCTAATCATTTTTCTGCAAAACTATAATGAAAAAATTAATAAATGTGAATTTCTTCCAAGTTGCTTTTCATTTAAACATTCATTGCCTTTGTTGAACATCGACCCAATGCCAGTTGGATTAAAATATGATCTAAATTTATTAAAAATGATTTTATTTGCCTAATCTATCTGTAGATTTATTTTAAAATTTAAAAAAAAAACAAATTTTGTAATCCTGAATATTTTTTAATGTTCTAGATGTAATTTTTCTACCGTAACAGCAACCAACGTTCTGATTGTTGACGACAGACTTTTCAGACCAATAGAAAGGAAACACCAATGTCAACATTATTTTAAAAACCAAAAAAACATAAATTTTGTAACAACCATACCAATTTTGTCTTCAAGAAGCTTAAAATCTGAATATTTTTTACTTTTAGATGTCATTTTTCTCATGTCACAACAACCGACGCGACGTGCTGATTGGTGACCCCAGACCAATAATGAAGAGGTACCGAGGTCATTGAGATTTGACCCAAAATTTAAACATGGGAAGTATAAGAAGTGACTGGCCGTGTGTTAGAGTCAGCAAATGATTGAAAGATAACTTATGTAAATTAAGAACTCATGACCTCATACTCACATGTTGGAAGAGCTGCCTGTTAGCTGTAATTTGTTCCTGACTTACTGGATAAAAATAGAAGAAAAATACGTTACAAAATGTTTGTGTTTAATTATTTATATGATCGAATAATGTAAATCCACATTTAAATGTTTTTTATTACAGTGAATTAAGTTACATTTTTAATTAAATTTTTCATTAGTGTGAATTAATAAATGCCTTCGTAAATTAGATTTTTGAATAAATCCTTTAAAACAAATGTCGCATTTAAATGATTTTTCATTATTGTGAATTCTTAAATGTTGTTTTAAGCTCGATTTACAATTAATTCCTTTGAAACAAATGTCACATTTAAATGGTTTTTCATTGCTGTGAATTATTAAATGTTGTCGAAAGTGAGATTTTTGATTAAATCCTTTGGTACAAATGTCACATTTAAATAATTTTTCATTACTGTGATTTATTAAATGTTTTCGTAAATTAGATTTATGATTAAATCCTTTTGAACAAATATCACATTTAAATGATTTTTCATTACTGTGAATTATTAAATGTTGTTGTAAATTAGATTTTTGATTAAATCCTTTGGAACAAATGTCACATTTAAATAGTTTTTCATTACTATGAGTTATTAAATGTTTTCGTAAATAAGATTTTTTATTAAATCCTTTGGAACAAATGTCACATTTAAATGATTCTCCATTAATGTGATTTATTAAATAATGTTCTTGTAACCTAGATTTTCGATTAAATCCTTTGGAACAATTGTCACAATTAAATGGTTTTTTATTACTGTGATTTATTAAATGTTGTTGTAAGCTGGATTTATAATTAAATCCTTTTGAACAAATATCACATTTAAATGATTTTGCATTACTGTGAATTATTAAATGTTTTCGTAAATTAGATTTATGATTAAATCCTTTTGAACAAATATCACATTTAAATAATTTTTCATTACTGTGATTTATTAAATGTTTTCGTAAATTAGAATTTTGATTAAATCCTTTGGAACAAATGTCACATTTAAATGGTTTTTCATTACTATGAGTTATTAAATGTTTTCGTAAATAAGATTTTTGATTAAATCCTTTGGAACAAATGTCACATTTAAATGATTTTTTATTACTGTGAATTATTAAATGTTTTCGTAAATAAGATTTTAGATCAAATCCTTTGAAACAAATGTCGCATTTAAACAGTTTTTCGTTATTGTGAATTATTATATGTTGTTGTAAATAAGATTTACGATTAAATCCTTTAGAACAAATGTCACATGTAAATAATTTTTCATTACTATGAATTTTTAAATGTGCCTGTACGTTGGAAACGTCATTGATTTTCAGAGAAACCTTTGTTGATCTATTTTTTACTACATGAATAAATTTGTGCTGAAAAAAATTCATTTTTGTCATGAATCTTCCACAAAATTCACATATCACGAACTTCCCAAAAGGTTTGTCGATATGTTCCGATCTTGATTTAGAAAAACAAAAATCTGCAAATAAAAAAAATTCTGTTATTCAATTTAAAATTAAATAATTTAACAAATTACCAATATTTTATTAAGTACTTTGCTCATATGGTATAATTGAAATATTTCAAATATTCCTCGCCAGTAGGTAGGCATATTAAAAAAAAACGTAAAAATGTTTTTGGAATAATGTTAATGTTGTAAAGGGTATTATGGTAAAATTTGTATACAGGTACAATCGCCTGTTCCATGAGATTGTCAACAAACTATTAAATACAGCCTGTTTCAGAACTATGGGATCTAACTTCTAGGGGTTATT
The DNA here is from genome assembly GCA_927349885.1 of Psylliodes chrysocephalus. Lineage (NCBI taxonomy): Eukaryota > Metazoa > Arthropoda > Insecta > Coleoptera > Chrysomelidae > Psylliodes > Psylliodes chrysocephalus. The sequence continues at coordinate 38,999,819 of OV651823.1, forward strand.
CAGTGCAACAGTAGAAAACATTTGAGTACAGGGACCCAAGTCCGGAAAAGTGTCACTACCCTAAGACGCGTTAAAATTAGGAAGACGATGAATAAAGGACTTCTATACAAGGGAAGTTCAACCAACTTGACAAAATAAAATGACACTAATGACATAAGAAATCGACTCACATAAAGAGGCTGTTTTTTTATTTAATTTTTGGTTTTTCTCATATACTTTTATGCCATTTACATAGCATGTTGTACCCGTAACGTAAGAAAGACTTTTTATTTTAGGATATTTTACATTTAAAGGTTGACTACATTTGTCATTATCAGCTGTCGATAATGTCAAAACATAAGCGTAGCATTGCGACTTATTTTTTTTATTGTTATTAGTCTATTTGTGTTTCTCCCGGTTTCTTTAAACATTTTTTTTTCATGATGCTACTACAAATACAAGTTCCATACATTATACAATTACATACAAAACTAGCTACGTTATGCCCATCTATGGTTACGCCTGTGTTCTATCATCAATATAATTGACAGCTGACACTGACAAATTTTTCTAGTTTTCGATTTTGGGTTTTGTAATAATCAGAGATTTAAAGAAAGTATTTATTTGAAAAAAAGGACACTCAGTATAATAGAAATTATATTAACAAGATATATTTCAAAACATTTTATGCAATAGGTACGATGATACATTGACTTCGGAGAAACACACGTATAGTTGAAACAAGTAAAAAGCCTTAGTCAGGTTTTCCTATATGATACAATGTAAGTTCAAAATAAAAGCGAATATTACACAATTTAAAATATATTTTGTTTATAAAACTGTATAATTCATAAGCAAAACGAAAAAGCTGACTCAGCTTCACGTCCAGCTACAAAACAGTACCTACCAAAAAATTGCGGAAACCATTTTGGATGATTGACTCAGAGAGAGGGACCAATGCTAGAAAGGATTAACTTAATTGGATAAAATTATTATAAACAAAAAAGGGAATAATTTTTTAGGTAGTGGCCATAATGAAAGGGGAGGGCGATAGGTTTTTGCGTAAGGAAAATTAAAATTATTAGACAGTCGGATCTCCGGGTATCTATTCTTGAATCTCAGGGAGTAGAAATTTTGAGGGAAGAATGAGACAAAAATACAAATTTTATGCGTCGCAGATAAAGAAGAATTATCGGTTTTCTATTTCCTCGAATTCAAGAATAGCTACCCTGGTCTTTTACGCGGAAAGTGACAATAAGTTTATCGGCTACCACCTTATTCGGAGTAGTTTTTCGTTTTTGGTTTTTGCAAAAGGGTATGGTATCGGTTGTCTTGAGTGCAGGGTATTAACGGGAGTTGGTTTCATTTTTTGACCTCCTTTCTTGGATTATCTGCGACACCTGAGAGTAGCCGTCAACCCTGATATAGGGTAAGTCAGAATTATAGTTTAAACTAACCAAGTATTCTTGATTTTTGTAACGACTCGTAGATAGTATATTCTAGTAAAATTTTGTCCTCTGACCTAGTATTTAGACCATATTATTAATTACTCTCTCTGATTTATACATTTGGAAAAAAGTATAGCTTAATTAGTTTGGATTATTTGGGCAGTGGCCTTTATTCATAAATAATCACTCCCTTACCTTGGTTATGTAAAATTACCATGTTTAAAATTCCATCTAAAGTGGATGGTCTGTGTTAATGTTCTATAAGAGTTTTTTTTTTATTTTTGTGTTCTCACCGTCCGAGTAAACTGACTCAATCAATTAATTAGCATCGTTGTTTATGTCTTAGATTTTATAAATTCTAGTTAATTTTTCTTCGTTATGCGTCAGTAATCACCCCTAAAAATTGATTGGGTTAGATTCTCCTGACAAACCAGAATTTATCCGAAAACAAACGGTTATTATAGCACTCCCCGTATAGTAGAAAACGAACTCTTAATTAATTGAAAAAATAATAGAAAATTTATCGGTTAAACATCGAATCGTAAATCAAAGCTTCTAAATTTCGGACAGCTGGGCACAAATAATTATTCTACTGATGCTTCCGACGAACGGTCTCTGTTCGTGATAAATATAAAATTTCTGATAATAAGAGCTAATTGAATTATGGCTTAACGAATTTCCTTTGTCGAATTCTACCTCTAAGATCCTCATTTAGTTCGATTTTGGATATTCGAAAAGATTATTTCACGATAACTTTTAAAAAAACGCAATATGTATTAGATACATTTAGGAGTTGACGATTATTCCTCGTCGAACTCTACGTTGATGCTCCTCTCAGTCATCATTCGTAATAATTCGTTTTCGCTAGATATATGATGTGTTCTCGTTTTGCTTACATCGATCCGCAATACTGTAGACATAATTTCCGAATTTGTATACAGACTAGGCAAGGAAATGTATACTTTTCAGACCTTCTTTGCTTGTATCAGAGTGAACAACTCTAGGCAATTGCACATGCATTATAAGAAGCGATACAGCATCGATGCTTCAATTTCACTATAAAACAGCTGAGTAAAAAGAAATATATTTGAAACTAAATATGTACAAAAATTAAACAAAATGAAATAAAATCACTATTTCACTGGCTTATTAATGTGATCAAGTGTCAATATTTTAAAATATGAAATATAAAATTATCCAGAAGATAGCACTTAACGAGGCGTTTTAGCCACTAATTTTGGCGAATTTTAAGAAATCATTAACAAGACATTAGGAGCTTAAATTTGTAGATTATATTAAGAATAGTGCTGTCGAGGAATGCATTTATTTTCATTATGATATTTCAAAATTAAAGCCATTTTAGTTTTTTTCGGAAACTGGAAGGAATTAAAACATTAAAATATATGCATATTCTAAATATTATTGCCTAATTTATTTTGCCAAAATTTAAATATTTTGAGATATTCTTGTCCAACAATTATAAGGGGTGTGATCACCTTAAGATTGAAAGAGAATTAGCTTTAATTCATGAGATGCAAAGCATCATAATTGTCGCGTCACAAAAACCACCTGCTGTCAAGAGAAAATTTTGATTCAACAGTATTGTATATTTTGTGTTGTAAAAGAGAAAAAATTAACATTTCGTGTTTTAATAGTTATTTTTTTAATTTAATAATCTGTGTGAAAAAAAATATACAGACATTAAAAAATTGTTATATTAATATAGTTATTTAATTGTACTTATATTTGTTGTTCCTTTTATACAATTTACCTATCTCCAATTCATCACTTTCCGTATCCATATACCTAGGGTCCGATTACAATTAGAAGAAAACCGCTACGTCATAACTATTTCAAATTTCCAATATACAGGGTGTCCCGAAATTAGACTGTCATATTTTAACAGCGTAGTCTACATCCTACAAGTATTAGAAATTAAAAAATTTAAAAAAACCGAATTCAAAAACGTGCAGATGCCGTCACCACATTTTAACCAAATTTATATGGCACCACCCCTGAGGTACTCCTTTACTAACAAAAAAGAATCACATAAATCGGACAAGGTGGTAAAGCATTATCGCTAAACATACATAAAAAATGAAGAGTTTGAGGATTTTCTCATGGACCCACTTATTAGATTTTGACCAAATTTATATCCAACAAGAAAAGAATCATTGAATCGGACAACATCTTAAATAATTATCACTGAACATGCATAAAAAAAATATTTCGACGAATTGAGAACCTCCTCCTTTTTTTAAAGTCGGTTGAAAAATTAAGAGTCATGGGCCCAATTATTAGATTTTGACCAAATTTATATGGGACCACCCCTGAAGTACCCCCTTTCTAACAAAAAAAGAATCATTGAAATCGGACACCGTGTTAAAGAATTATCGCTGAACATACATAAAAAAAATTAAAAAAATATTGCGACGAATTGAAAACCTCCTCCTTTTTTGAAGTTGGTTAAAAATAGCAGTAGAAGTTTATATAAACATAGGTCCGAAAACGTTTCGTTTTTGAGATACAGGGTGTTACAAGTGAAGTCCAGATGGCACATTTTTGTAATATTTTCTAAAATTTCTTTAGTGACCGGTTTTCCAAAGTTAAAAAAAAATAAAATTTCTGATTCTACAGACCTACTAATTATTGTTTACACTTTCGAATAAGGTAACATGCTTTTCTTTTGAAAATGGCGCGTCCTAGCGAGATGCAACAAATGCAGCTTTATTATACAGAAAATATTGGTTTTCCAAATTTTATAGTCAAAAATGATAAAAAATATCAACAAAAAAAGCAATTTTACCCTAAGCTCCCCCTAATTTACCCACCTAAGAAGATAATCAAAAACTAGGGTTTAGTCCAATAAATGGAGCGTTAAAAGGTTAGTATTTGTACCAATTTTTACCTAATTATCTTTAAACGTTTAGAAAATATTTACAAAAGTGTGGTATCAGGACTTCACCTTTAATACCCTGTATCTCGGAAAAGAAACGTTTTCGGACCTATGTTTATATGAACTTTTACTACTATTTTAGGATGAAGATTACGCCGTAAAAATATGACCGTCTAATTTCGGGACACCCTGTATATCATCTATAACTCTCAATAAATAAAAAATATTTGAGTTGTGTGGTTTAAAAATAGTATTCCTATAATATTAGCAAGCCACTAAACCCCAATAGGCGGCGATAGCCAACGAATTACTTACTACCTGTATTCATGTAATTGTAATCGGACCTTACCCAATCTTATGATTGTTCTTCAGTGCACGACAAGCGACGTTGCCAAATTTATGTAGCGAACAAAAGTTCCAAATACTTTAAGAGGAGGTCGTAGGTCCGTGCGGTGTGACGTCAGAAGGGACTGGATTGCTCTTAAGTTTTTTGTTATTATTTTACAGTTTTTTACTTTTTGTCAAAATTAAATAAGTCCTTTTCTATTTTTTTTTTAATGTAACCTATTTTTTATTTTCATTTCTTAATTAAACATTTCAAATAGTAATTTTCAAGATTCAAATTAATAGTCACAAAACAAATTCTCATTATACCCCTAATTTTATTATTATTTAACAATATTTATTTTTAAAATTCCAAATCATTATGCTGTGGAAATAAAAAATATCCTTTCTAGAAAAATCGAAGTTATTCTGAGCTGGAATAATAGAAATATGGACAATGTGTTCTTATATGTTTTCCAAAATTCAAAATTATATCTTTTAAATTATGAAAGGTATTGAGTACCTTTATCTTGATATTATCACTCGGTATATAACTTTTACATACTATAATTATAATAAAGAAGGTAAAATGACCAACAATATGGTCCAATCGCTAATTAGAACAATGTGAATTTATGTTTTCAAAATAATTTTATCCAGTATAACAAAAAACTGTAAGAGATTCATATTTTAACACATTTGCTGCGGAACTAGTCCAATAAAGAAAAATTATAATCAATTTACTGTGTTTTTAAATTGTTTTTTCGATTTAAAAATCCGAATACTTAAATTTATACACACAGCGTTCAAAAATAAAATTAAATTGGACAATAATTCTGTGGCTACCAGCATAACCTAAAAAATCTATTTTCCATGGTATTAAATATGAAGAAAAGAGCAAACTACATAACATATCCCAAGCAAAAAGGTGTACAATGCCATTTGTGGCTTTTATGTTTTTTCTTAAACTTCACCCCCAATTGCACCCCCTCAGACGGCTCGACAAACTCCAGAATGGTATTAGGAATGAAGAAAAGAGCAAACTACATAAGGCAACGATGCCAGTAAATGACAGCGCTCCAAAAGTCGACACTTCAATTTTATACTACCACAAACAAGAAGTCTACAAATCTAAAACAAAATATATCACTTGGCATCATTGTTAGTACCTACCAAGTGGCCTTTGAGTGTAGTATAACCCAGTCTTATTTTGTTAATGACACAGAGAGGTAACATTGAAAGCGAGTGCATCAGGTGCCATTTTGTGCAAGGTTGTTGTGTGACTTAGTAAGAAGTATTACTAAATGATGTTAAAAAGTTTTGTTTTAAAAATATTCATTACTTTTAAATTATGACTGTACTAGTAATAGCAATGGTTAACAGAATATATTTGTTAAGATAGTTAGGATATGTTTGTGACTAACAAGAAAAAACCGACTTGTCAACTTTTGGAACAGAAAAAATATCTACTTCTAATAGTCCACATACATGGAAATTTAAATAATATTAAATGGGTAAAAAGATTTTAAATTACCCTGAAGCAAATATGTTAGCTGCTATACAAAATGTGAATAGAGGGATATCATACAATGTTGCAGCAAAAAAAACTGGGTTCCAAGAATAACACTTATGGGCAAGCACAAAGGACAAGTTCCAATTTGTAGAAAAATGGGACCATCAAGCAAATTTTCTTCTGAACATGAATTGATTCTTGTTAATTGGGTTCAGTTTCTAGCTCTTGCAGGTTTCCCTTTGACAAAGGAAACCTCCATGGAATGTGTTTCTAAGCTAGCTTTAACGGAAATACCAAACCCAAAAAAAATGGTTAAGGCTTTTTTAAAACGCCACCAAGATATTACATTTCGAACTGGTCAAAATTTAACTTCTCAAAGAAGAGCTGTTACACAAGAGAATATCAATCAATGGTTTGAGGAAATTGCAAGATATTTAAAGCAGAAGAAAATAGAATATGTCATAAAAAATCCAAATTGTATGTTTAACTGCGATGAAACAGCATTCTTTTTAAATCCAAAACCGGGCAAAGTTCTGGCTCCCAAATGATGTAAAACTGTTTATAATGCTGCTGGTAATGATGAAAAATTTAATATAATAACTTTAATTACAGCCAATGCAAATGGAAAACTTGCACCTCCACTAGTAGTCTACAGATACACCAGGATACCACAAGGTATAGCTGAAAACTTTCCTTATGATTGGGCAATAGAAAAGTCTAAAAAAAGGTGGATGACTCAAGAGCTATTCTTTGAATACAATTGCTAATATTTTCGTACCCTGGCTTGAAAAGGAAGGCATTCCCAGACCAATTGAGATGGTTTTAGATGGACATGTTTCCCACATATCCATACAACTTAGTCAATTTTGTATTGACAAAAATATTGAATTAATAGCATTATATCCAAATGCTACACACATTATGCAGCATATGGATGTATCTGTATTTCATGTCTTAAAAACCATCTGGAGACAGAAAGTTGCAGATTGGAAAATTCAACATAATGGAGAGCCTCCTAATAAGTACAATTTTGCAACACTATTAAAAGAAGTTATTCCTCATATTAAAAATTTAACAATAAAAAACGGATTTAAAAAATGTGGCTTGGTTCCTTGGGATCCAAAGGCAGTTAAGGTTAATGGAGAGCCAAGTGCAGAAACTAAAACTTTAAATATGAGAAAAACTGCAGAGAATGAACTATTTTTTACAATATTAGAACGTGAAATCGACAAGGATAAAGTAACATCTTTTATGGACAGTCAAAATGAATGAAAAGGGCCTACTGAAGATTCATCTTCATATAATTTATGGAAATTGTGGCATGATTACCAACTTCAAAATACTGAAGAAAAGGTAACATTACTTTTATATACATACTAGTTATTGTCAGCGGCTTTGCTCGCGACTTTGCTAGTATATTGTCGTGTTATTAATATAAAAAAATGCATGACTTCCTTTTTTATTAATTTTTATTAGTTTTATTGATTTTTATTCATTTTTTTTAAATTTTTTTATATTTATTCATATTTATTCATTTTTTTTAATTTTTATTCATATTTATTCATTTTTTTTAATTTTTATTTATATTTATTCATTTTTTTTTTATTTTTATTCATTTATATTCATTTTTATTCATTTGTAATCATTTTTATTTATTTTTATTCCATGTTTATTCATTTCTATTAATTTTTATTAATTTTTATTAATTTTTATTAATGTTTATTAATTTTTATTAATTTTTATTAATTTTTATTAATTTTTATTAATTTTTATTAATTTTTATTAATTTTTATTAATTTTTATTAATTTTTATTAATTTTTATTAATTTTTATTAATTTTTATTAATTTTTATTAATTTTTATTAATTTTTATTAATTTTTATTAATTTTTATTAATATTTATTAATTTTTATTAATTTTTATTAATTTTTATTAATATTTATTAATTTTTATTAATTTTTATTAATTTTTATTAATTTTCATTAATTTTCATTAATTTTTATTAATTTTTATTAATTTTTATTTATTTTTCTTAATTTTTATTATTTTTATTAATTTTTAATAATTTTTATTAATTTTTAATTTTTATTAATTTTCACCTCCGTTTTCCCCCCTTAAAATGTGAAAATCCCAAAACCATGAAACACTTTATTATTTATTTATGATGAAAACCTACAATTTTAATTTTTAAGTTCCTACCTTTTACCTCCCCTCTCCCCTCTTAAAATGTGAAAATCAAAAAACCCTAAAACACGTCATTATTAATTTGTACTCATTAGCTGCAATTCCAATTTTCATGTTTCTAACTTCAAAGAGAAAAAAAAAGTATACTCTCATACAAACTTTTGCCCCCGTTTGCCCCCCCCTCAAGATGTAAAAATATAAAAACCCTAAAACACATTATTATTAATTTGTACTCACTCCAAACCAAACCACCAAACCACCATACCACCAAACCACCAAACCACCAAACCACCAAACCACCAAACCACCGAACCACCGAACCACCAAACCACCCAACCACCAAACCACCAAACCACCAAACCACCGAACCACCAAACCACCAAACCACCAAACCACCAAACCACCGAACCATCAAACCACCAAACCACCGAACCACCAAACCACCAAACCACTAAACCACCAAACCATCAAACCACCATACCACCAAACCACCAGTACTCACAAAGAGTTTCATTAAAAGCTCCCTCCCCCCATTTCCTCCCATATCCCCCTTTAATGTTAAAATTTCCAAAAATCCTATCTTAGCGGATGCTTACGTTATAAAATAAACCTATGTTCCAAATTTCAGTAGTTTTGGCTGTACGCTGATAGGTAAGTCAGTCAGTCAATCAGTCAGTCAGTCAATCAGTCAGTCAGTCAGTCAGGACCGGTCAGGACAAACAATTTTATATATATAGATGAACTACTAGAACTAAATATAATTTTTTTCAGCAATCTAATGAAGAACTGGCATTCATACAAGAACCGGAGTTCTTAGATGTAGTGTGTCAAGACACAAACATTTCTCCTGCTGGGCCAATAATTATAGAAACATCAACTCCAGTCACAAGTAGCACCAGAGACTACATTAAACAATGTGACAAACATTAATGCACCTTCTTGTTCTTCTAGTACTGAACTGCACCATCTCAAAACTATCCCTTTAGTAAAGGGATTTACTGATTATAAGGAAAACATTCCTTCCCCTTTTAAAAGAGTTTTGTTTTGGAAGGAAAACGGCCCAATTGAAGTTAAGAAAAAAAGAAAAGAAAAATTACCAATCATTGCTACTTCTACACAAATGTTGGAATATTTTAATAAAAAGTTGAATACCAAAAAGGAGATGGAAAAACAAAAGGAAAACCAGAAATTAGCTAGAGAAGAGAAAAAAAGGAATATGGGACAAAAAAGGCAAAATATAAGGAAAAGAACAAAAAGGCTACAACTACAAAGAAAATGTCTTTCGTCTTCTCCTTCAAATGATTCTTCTATTCGGTTTTCTCTTCAAGAATCTGACATGTCAGAAACATTAGAAAGTGAAGATGAAGAGGATGTATTAATTGCCAATAACATGAGTTGTAGTGAATTAAAGGAAGGCAATTATATTCTTACCCAATTTAAGGGTGGAAAACGAAATTCGTCAGAGTTTAAATTTGTGTGTGTTGTTCAAACATTCATCTGAAAATATTGTTATGGGTTGTAAATGCATTGATAACACTCATAAAGAATTTATAGCAGTTGAAAAGGACATCAGAGAAATACATTTTTGTCAAGTGTTAAAAAAATTAGAGCAGTCTGAATTGGTGTTGAAGGGTAAAAGGGTTAGCTATAGGTTTAAGGAATTCATTGGTGTAACTTCTTAATTAATGAATAAATTAATTACTTAATTCGAAATTGTTTGTTTTATTGACCTCACTAAGCAGGAGCAAATCATGTCAACAACTAGAACTAGCTAATCTGCACCTGTTAACCTTTGGACCAAATGCATGAAGTCAAAAAAAAATTTACCAAAAAGAAAATTAAAAAAATCTATCAATTTAATATGAATATTTACCTAGACCACACTTAAGGTTATAATAACAAAATAAAAAGACAAATGTATGAAATTAATTGTAAATTTACTATTATATTTTTCTTAAGGTGTCGACTAATGGTATCTTTACCTTAATATATCCTAAGCAGAATGATGTACAAAGCCATTTGTGGCTTCTATGATTTTTTTTAAATTTCACCCCCAATTGCAACCCCTCGGACGGCTCGACAAGTTCCAGCATGTTATCAGGGATGAAGAAAGAGCAAACTACGCAGCATTTTGTATAAATTCAAATTTTTAGAAAATATTTTACCTTTAAAACCCTTTATTGTGCTCTAGTTGAAAGCAACTTCAGTATGCAATCACTGTGTGGGGTGCAGCTTTGAAAACACACCTTCACTCTTTGGAAGTCACACAAAGGCGATTTATAAAATTATTTATTCAAAGAGATCTAGGTATTCTACAGAAACCTTATATACTGAAACAAAAATAATGGATCTAAGACAATTGTATTTTTTTTGCTGTAGCAACAAATATCATATTCATAAACCTCAAGGTCTAGTACTTATATCATGAATATAATATTAGACAAAAATGTCATTATTTATTTCCATTGTAGTTTAAAGTGGTTTCACAGAGATCATTTTTTTATTTTGCACCCAAACTGTACAATGTAGTTCCTAAGGGCATTCAAACTGAATCAAACTTGTATACTTTTTAAAAAAGACTAAAACAATTTATTCTAGCTAACTCTTGCAGTATGATCCATGGCTATTTTGAAAATTAAACATCTATTCCCAAAAAAAAAATGATTGTGCAGGATAAATTATTATTATATCTCAAGCAAAAAACTGTGCAAAGCCAGTTGTTGTTTCTATGATTTTTTGTTTAACTTCACCCCCTCAGACAGCTCGACAAACTTTAGCATGGTATCAGGAATGAAAAAAAGAGCAAACTACATAACATATTCCAAGTAGAAAGGTAGTACAATGCCATTTTTGGCTTCTATGATATTTTTTTACATTTCATCTTCAATTGCACCCCCTCAGACGGAGCAAAAGTTAATTGCGGGTATGGTTGTTATGTATTGAAACCTCCCCAATTGAAAAGCCTCTACATGTCATTTAAACCAAGTTATATGACTATTATGATAGAGCTATAACTTTCTCAGTGTATATTTGTAAATGTGGATAACTTCAAACCCGTTCTAATTCACAAACAATATCTAAAAGTCTAAGTTACAAATGGGTAAACATTTAATTTGTTAATGATTGAATTTTTATTAATTGCAATAATGATTCAGTGTTTGAAAAATTGTGATATCGTCCATTTTTACTTTTTCTCTAAATTGACACTGATGAACAAAGAGTTTAAAAGTGGATAAATTAGCACTATGGTGCTGAAATGCTTATTTCATTCATTGCTAAATAGCAACAAAGTATTAGTTTTGCTTTTTACATGTAAGTAAAAATTAAATTTCTGAAGCCAATTAATAAAAATATACTTACTTTTTTGGCAAACAGTTCTTCGATGCGTTCTCTTCCGCTTAAAAACAACTTTCTTAGTATGTTTTGGTGATTTCAATGTTATTTTAGGTTGTCTACTACTACATGGCTGTGCACAATAGTCTGCATAATCAGTATCTTCATTTTTTAGAGTCATTAAATCACAATGTGAAGTCAAAAAATCATTCTCATCTTTAAACTGAACGTATTGACTAACTTGTTTGTTTATATCACTGATATCTGCCACTGTACCTTCATTAAAGTTCTCTAGTTCTGTTTTAATAGCTTTAATAAAAGTTTGTACGTTTTCTAGTACCGAATCATGGTGAGAATGTTCAATTTTAGGCACTTCACTTTCAATAATTTCTTGTTTAATTTTACCAACGTTTGGGAAATCTCCCGTTGTTTGATATTCAAAAATACTGTTTGTATTACCAAGAACATGGCTAAGATCGTTTTTAAACGTTTGTTTTGTAGGATAACTTTCAGTTTGAACGGAAATAAATTCTGGTTCTATTTTAATAACCTCATCTTTAGAATCTAAGGGCTCTTGTTTCACGTCCATATTTTAACATTAACAACCGAATAGACGATAAATTACAATAATAACTGGTTAATAATTTATATTAATATCAACTTTCACCAAAACATTACAAATTACAACAACAAACCAAAAGGCAAAAGTCAAACATGTCTTATGTCATGCAGGTTAGCCAGTTTGAGAACAGTACAAATGTAAATTCCCTGCCTTTATGTTGAATTCAATGATATGACAACCTAAGGATAGGACATGAGATAAGTTAGATTGTTAGATCCTGTCCATGGGCGTCGTTTGGGGGGGGGGGGGGGGGGGGGGGGGGGGCAAGGGGGGCAGTTGCCCCCCCTGGCTTTTACGACTTAATCAACAACGCGTAAGATATGCATTACGAACAACAATCTCATACAAATAATATTCAGGCTAATATATTTGAATATTATAGGTTGAATATATTTATTGCATATGTGGGTTCCGCTTTTCCGAAGACTTTGTTAGTTTTTCCTTAAGCCTGTTACATCCCAAAAACATAAAAAATACTTTTTTCACTACCGATAAGAAAATGAAAGTGGTGGAAAAATTTGGAATCGATAATTTTGAAGCTGAATACCAAACTGGAATACGAAAGAGCTTTCTGCACACAATGAGCTCTCCATTAATGATATAGTGCCCAAATATTGTGAATTTGATCCAGACATACAAAGAGGTTTAAAAAATATTTATGGGTCTTCCACCAACGAAAGAACGTTTGAAACACTAAGGCATGTTAAAACATGGCTGGAGTCTATTAGATCAGTGCGAAGTCATGATAGGGGAAGCAAAAGCGATACTAGCGCAAGCTGCGGATAATTCGAGTATTTTAGGGCGATATTTTGTAATTTTGGCGTATCAAATACACGTATACATTTTACCTTTTACTAAAAAAAATAGGTAAAAACAATAAAATGAGCAACCGGAGTTGCTATGTTACAAATTATACTAGCAAAAAGACTGTAAATTATATGAATGTTCAGTAGCAAAATCGAAATTAAATAAAATAAATAAATGGACAGCTGTATAATAAGAACAAAAAACCTTTATTTTTGTAATAATTAAGCAATAAATTATTTTTTTATGATATTCTTTAACATCCCTTAAATCTTAAATGTTTAGCAAATGATTAGATTTCTGCCTTTAATTATTGTATATGGTTGACATCCAATCTTGTGACTTATTGATAGGAAACCGGTTTTATTCATTAATTTCTATGGGTTCTTTCGAACTAAAAATGAAGAAAATATAAATTACAATCGCAAATATACCAATTATTTTTGTTATTAAGTTTTAATTTTACGTTATTATATAATGGTAATATTTTTATTTTGACATAATTTAATCTATTCTTCAATGACAACTTCTTAGGCTTAGGCAAGATCTCATAAATTTTCTCGTAAGTACCTACCTATGTTTTATTATTGATTTTTATTGACTTTTTTTAGCTAAAGTAATAAAAATATATATTAATAATTTGTTCACTTGTTTTAAAATTAAAATTAACATATATATTTCTTAATTACGAACTCTATTAAAAATTGTATTGTCAGTATACGCAAATATCGTCCGTTAGTTCATAAAATCGTTGGCATTGCTGTCACACACGGAGTGAATAATGAATGAAAATAGGCTGACTGAAAAATAAATTATGTTTTCGTTATCGATATTTTTAGTAGAGAAAAAAGAAATTTGAAATTTGCATTTTCCTAGTGTTTTTTTGTGTTCATTGACATATTTGAGTTAGTTTTTTATGATTTTTATTTTTTATATTATTATGTTCATATTTTTCTTTTATATCACACCTGTTTGTTTTTTAAAAATATGCTTTAAGTTTCTTGTTTTTTTTTTTTTAATTTTAGTTTTTGTCTTTTTTTTTGGTTATTTTATTTATTAGAGACTTGTTATGACAACTTAAGCATCAGTTCTGTCAAATGGGTCAGTGACATTGTTAGGGTTACTACTAAAGTTCCACTCCCCTTATCTTCTCTATTCAGTGATATATCTGAATAATTTTGTTCTGTTTGACAGACTGGAACAAACACTGTCTTAGGATTCAATTATTCTGTGACGTCCTGGCTTACTTCCGGTTTTTCCGGAAATAAAGAAAATCGATTTTTTTTTATTGTTAAATGGAAACCCTCTTTTATTGTAAATTTAAACATTTTTGTATAATAATCGTGTATTGAAAATTTTCTGTCAGCTGTCAAAATGGCCGCCATATTGGATAATATTTTTTCTAAACATGTCACTATTAATTCGTTTATGAAAAAAAATATAGGAATATACGATCTTTATAAAATCTTTGTAAGCTTCAAAATTCCCATTGAGACCCATTTACCGTATACCAGTATACCGTTTAATAATTTCATCCGCTTTTATCTTAGTTGTTAATTGAGATATTGGAATGAAAACTTTTTTGTTTAAAAGCTTGGAACAAATACTGTCATATACTGGATTCAATTGGTATGTGACATCATGGCTTACTTCTGGTTTTTCGGAAATAACAGAAATTCTCAATTTATTTTTAAATAGAAACCCCCTTTTTTATTGAAAATTTGAATTTCGGGAACATTTATGAAAAAGAATAATGTGTCAAAATGACCATCATATTGGAAAATATATTTTTTAATATGTTACAGAAAATTTTCAATAAACGCCCCAAAAATGTCCCAGAAATTCAAATTTTCAATAAAAAAGGGGTTTCATTTAAAAATAAAAAATAAATTGCGATTTTCTGTTATTTCTGGAAAAGCTGTAAATAAGCCATGAAGTCACAGAAAAATTAAATCCATCATAAGAAAATTCTCTTTTATTTTTCATTTCCTTTGTTTTCCAACAAATAAACATTCTAAATTTTTTTCAAAATTTTGCCCCCCCCTATAGAATTGTGTAACGACGCCCATGATCCTGTCTGCTATTTTACACATACTAGGTCTTTTCCTTTGCATCGACAGTGTAGCACTGAGCTACGTTACTTCTGAAAATGTCGTTCCATCCATACAATTTGTATAAATGGAACGATATTTTCAGAAGTGGTGTAGCTCAGTGCTACACTTTCGATGCAAAGGAAAAAGACCTACTTTGATTACTAGGCGAGTTCGGTCAGTCAGGGGCTGGAGCGGGACAACTTTTAGGGTGCTTTTAAATGACATTTAAGCGTGTTAAACTGTCACTAATCGGACTAAACCTAACGCTAAAAGGGTCGTTTGGAGTTAAAAGTGTTAAAGGAGTTAAAGAAACTTGGCAGACCGAACGCAATGACTATACGAGGCAAGGGAGAGGTCCGACACGCCCAACATAGGGCGCGGCCATTTTGAACCCTGTGACACAGTTTACAGCTAAAGAATCAGATCGCTCACTCTGCGTCGGCACTTTTGATCTCAATGTTTCAGTTTATACTCTGTGCAACTCGGATAATATAATATATGACAACCGCCTATAATAAAACAGCAGTCTTTTGCGTATCCTGAATTTGTATCCCTGGAGTAGATGTTATTTTGGAACTTTCAACTGGTCCGAGTGAGCTAACTGATTCTTTAGCAATAAACTGTGACTTCAAAAATAATAGTCGTTTTCTTTTTACAAGCATACTTGACTAACTAAAAGTTAGATTCTGATCTAAGCTTAACTGTAAAAAGAACGCGAATTTTGGTTGACAGGTTTAAAAACAATCCATATTTTAATCTCAGAGTAAGTAAGTAGTAAAGAGAGGACAGTAAACAATGTTTTTCTACACCCGTATTATAATAATGCACTTATATGCCCATAATCCGTTTCATAATGATACCCATTATGATACAGATTTTTCATTATGATACAGATTTTTAATCAATAGAAACCTACAATTTTTCAATCAAGCATGATGTTTGACGTTTGTCCTAAATTCCTATGTAATTGTTTTAGTTGTCAAAACGTATTAAATTTTCGTAGATAGCTAAACTTCGATAATTATAATATTAAAATGTCTGATATCAGCGATATAGAAGACTCCTCCACACATATCGGAGAAAGGAGAAAATGCAGTACAAAATATTTTGCCCCAAAAATCTGTGGTAATACCAATACCCAAGGTAATACCATTAATTACAATTTTGTAGAATTTTTTATAGAAATACGAGTAATTACTGTTATTGTGTTCAATGCCAATATAAATAGAATATTTATAGGTCTTGATTATTTATCGGGTGTAGAAAAAATAGCGTATGCAACTCTCATGTAATGGTTATTAAAACACTCGCATAAACCATACGAAACTCGCCTTTGGCTCGTTTCGTATCCCGGTTAATGCTCGTGTATTAATAACCATCATTACATGATCGTTGCATAATATACTATTGTATCGCCATGATAATATGGTCGAGAATTCTAATTAGAGAGAAATAGATTAATATCTCTATCTCTTTGTTTGTATTTGTCAGTTTGACAAAGCTTTTCTCAGACAATTATTCCAGTGTTTAATTTAAATTTGTTCGTGTTGTGGTGTTAAAAGTAATTGTTATTAATATTATATTCATAACAAAAAAGTCATATTTTGTTTTCACTTCATTAAAAATGCACCTACTTACCTTTTAAAACATTTTATTTTATATTCTACTTGGTCAACATTTTCGCATGTAAAATGACCCAGCGAAATTGTTTTACGGTACGCTACTGCTAAGAATTCTAAAACGAGTGAGAAAGCCTTCATTAGAAAGAGAGATACTGATTATATGATAGCGACATTAATATTGTATAGAGAAAGTAAAAGTTGAAAAGTCTTTTGGTAGGTAGAGAGGGGGTAAACGTCAAACCACGTCGGGCGGCTCCGAGAATTTCACAGTAATGTTTACCTGCCAGTGTCGTTTCATAGAATAAGTAATTTTAAATTGTTATCAGCGGAACCGGACAATCGCATGTATTTATGGATTATAAATAATTATTAAACATGTATTATAATATTCAAATTATAATTTTACAAAATTTCAACAGCTATCCACAATTTATTAAACTATTTACTCGAAATTGTTATTAACATCTATAAAATAATTTTGTACGCCAATGTATCGCGTCCACTTCGGTGAAATCCGCTGCCAACCTGTCAATTTATGTGTATAAAGTGGGAGAACTGGCAAAAGCATTTCCAACTTTTACTTCTGTTCTATAACTTTATGCAGTGGTGGCCTATCTGCTATTATATTATCTAAGATAGCGAGATTAATATTGTATAACTTTATGCAGTGGTGGCCTATCTGCTATTATATTATCTAAGAAGAAAACGACTATTATTCACTGACATTGACAGCAGCAAGCAAAATATTAGGTGCGTTTTAATCATCCGCTTCTGCTTCCGGAATTGTCGGTTTAGTCGTTTTAACCTGCCAGATTAAAACAAGAAAACTGACAATTCCGAAGCAGAAGCGGATGATTAAGGCGGCGTTAGCAAATGTATTAGCATAGGAAAATTTTTCAACATATAAGACGGGCTTTCTAGACAATGAATTTATGCGGATTTGCTTTTATAATATTCTAATAGTATTGAACTAGTTCCTGAATATATTTTAAAGTGGAAAAAATTGAGAGAATGAAGAAAATAACGAATTTGTGAAAATTTTTCATGTAAAAAAACTAGAATATATTCCCATTAGAGGCTCCGCATAAGAAATATTTCATTTTCCAGTCTTATATGCACAAAAATTTTTAATTTTAACCCAAAAAACGCAACCAACATTACATAAAACAGGTGTAATCCCTGTAATTTTAGGTTCAGGCAATCTTATATAGATGACGCCACCTGAAAATATCAAATTTATATCGAGCAACGTTGTCATATTGTTATGAAGTATCGGAAGCAAGGAAGTTCGTTATTTTATTACAAAAATTAGGTAAATTGTGTTAAGTCTGGTTTTGGAGAAACATTTAAAACGTGTAGAGATTTTGTAAAATGTTTCATTTTTATATTACAAAATATAAGAACGTAATTTGTCAGATATTAAATGTAATGTTGAGTTTTGTTTTTTCTGGCTGGATTTACGTGAAAATTGGAACAAGATGCATGTGAAAACATCGATCCTGGCCTTTCAAATGCATTTGTGGGTTCACAAATTAGTTGAGAAGAGTTAAAAGTAAGAGCAAACTTTTAAGCCAATTTATATTCTTAAAATCAACTGAAAAAGTACTTAAAATATTTATTGAAAATACAATAAATTTATCACACTGATTATTGCAGCATAGTTTAAATTTTATTATTATTATTATTATTATTATTATTATTATTATTATTATTATTATTATTATTATTATTATTATTATTATTATTATTATTATTATTATTATTATTATTATTATTATTATTATTATTATTATTATTATTATTATTATTATTATTATTATTATTATCTCTTCTGTATTTTTGTTTACATTGTATGTTTTTTTACTTTCCTATCTGTATACAGATAAGGAAAGTATAGTAATCATGATTTTTTTCGACATCGATTTTTTGACGGATTTTTACATTTTGGGATCCCCTGAATCCGTTTTGACTATTTTCGCGATGCTGTCTGTGTGTGTGTCTGTATACTCGATAACTTATGAACGGATAAACAGAAAAATACCAAATTATAAAATTAAGTCTTATTCCGGCCTGCGGTGAACTGATTAGATTTTGAGCACAGTTGGCACTTGGGGGTACTTTATAGGGGGTCATTTTTATATTTTATGGAATATATTTGTTATTTACGGTTGTAGAAGAAAATTCTTTGAATAAAAGTTAATTCAAATAATATTTTCTACAATTTTTGTTATATACAAAATTTTGCTAAAATGGTTCGTATTCCAGAAATTTGACAAAATGTAAAAAATTCAAATTTTTATGAAAATTATTTATATAAAAGTTGTTTGTGATACAATTTTCTATAATTCTTGTCTTATACATAATTTCTCTAAAGTGGACCGAATTCGAGATATTTGATAATTAGTGTAAATTTAGAATTTTGAAGAAAACTCGAAAGCGGATAAAGAAAAAACATTATTTGTTAAATTGAAGCGTTATTCCGACCTGTGGTGAATTGATTAGATTTTGGACAAAGTCGGAACATTTGGGGACGTGGTTACTTTATGGGAGGTCGTTTTATATTTTATTGAATATATCTGTTATTTATGTTTGGCGAAGAAAATTCTTTAAATAAAAGTTACTTTTAATATTATTCTCTATAATTCTTACTTTTTACAATTTTTTTCCATAAATGGACCGTATTCGAGAAATTTGATAAAAGGTGCAAATTCTGATTTTTAAGAAAATTGGTAAACTAAAAGTTGTTTGCAATATCGATCTCTATCATTTTTATTTTTTACATTATTTCTCTAAAATGGACCGTAATAGAAAAACTGGAGGAAAAGTGTAAAATAAAATTTTTTCAGTGTTTTCATTTGCAGTGAATATATATCGAAAAATGTTTCGAGTTAGATGTATGTAAATGTATATATTTAGTTTATCCTTTAAACATTTACAGAGTTGCTGCAATAGGTTGTACAAAATAATCGGGAAAAGCCTGTAATAACTAGATAGAAAAGTCATGTGTTGGACACATCAGATTTTTTCGTAAATGGTTAATTTAAGGTCAATAAAATGAATTATTACTATTACTTATTATTGACCGTCTTCACCGTCGTCAAACATGTTTTGCTTACAACTGTCAACAGTATCAATCGCTTCACTGCTTTTTAAATCATGATTGATAAATAATGGAGCGAATAGATTATGCTTTTATCCTTAAGGCCTACTTAAGCATAAAAGCATAATCTATTTGCGCCACCACAAACAAGAACAAAATGAAATTTAATAAACAAACTCAGTTGATCAACTGCTGGGTAACGTGTAACTACCTATAAAAACACTAAAAAAACACAAAACAAAACAATGATAACTAACAAATAAGCTCAGACTGGATGAACAAAGAACTAGTTAATAATATACGAACCAAAATAGATTCAAATATTTATATTACATTGTCCTAAAAGTTTTATTCTGGTTCATAATAGTATATTATTAAACGAGCAATTTATGGTAGCCATTATTCACACAGGATGACGTTTGCGTCCCGAGCCGTAGGCGGGGGGCGCAAGTCACCCGAGTGAATAATGGCCATAAATTGCGAGTCTAATACTATACTTTGTCCACGACCATTATGGTTTCTCTATTAAATAAAAGTTAAGTGTAGAATGGAAAGTTTTTATTAAACATAGATAACTAACTATTGTTTTTTCCACTTTTCAATTTTCGATTTTCGATTTTTCGATTTTTCGATTTTTCGATTTTTCGATTTTTCGATTTTTCGATTTTTCGATTTTTTGATTTATCGATTTTTCGATCTAGAAAATATCGTTATGAAAAGTATCGCCTATCTTTAGTTATCTACCGGAATGTGCCAGAATTACAAAAGCGTGAATTATCATAATTCACTCCGTGATATATGGGTACTATATGCTTTTAGTTAGGAGGTAGAATATTGATTTATTATTAAGTGGTCGTGGACAAAATTATTTAAATACGGTCCCTATAGGTTCGATATTCTAATGTTATAGTGTTTGTCTCGTCCGGCGGTACAATAAAATGTTACGAGCACTTTAGATTTGGGAGGGAGGGAGGAGACGCTTGTCGGGTCGCCGGAAAGTAGTTTACACAACTTGGCAAACAGGCAGGTATAATTCAACATTTGAATTATTTCGCCAGAAGTGCATCTAATCGCCATCTATTGACAACTTAGTTAATTTGTAGTTTTTGTTATGAATTTCCTGGCGTGCAAATTCCGTCTTAAAACGCACCTATTAAAAATATTGCGCCAAGATGTAGGCAACACGTAATAAGGGTTCAAAATGGCGGAGTTTTCTATCTCCTTTTAAAAGGCACTCAGAAAGCTGCGCAGTGCGACCATTCTCTGTATAGTAAAAGAAAATCAAAGTATGTGTTTGGCACAAATATATACCTATCTCAACGACGGCTACAAATTCAGATTAGTTACAAATATACAGGGTTTCCCAAACAAGAATACCAATATACAGGGCGGTTATTAACAGGGCCCCGTAAGGGCTACTAGCGCATGTGTACAAAAAAGGATTTTGGCGCCCCTTAAGGCATTTTGGATCATGTTTTTTTTTTGAAGGTAAGTAGGTAGGTGCTTGAAATAAAGCAAAAAACTGAACTTTAGAAGTCATATTTATTTGTAGACTAAAATATCAAAATGAAACAAACAATAAAATCATAGCAAGATAAATTAAAATAAATTCTTGTTCTGATAACAAATACCTAGGTACCTTTGTTATAAAATCAAAAATGACAGCTAGGTACAATAGAAAAATAAATAGCGATATTTTTCGAGACTTTGCTGTTGCAAATTCATTAATTACATCATTAAAATTTATACGATCAAAAATTGCTTGTTCAATTGCTAATATTGTTAGCCCAGACAATCTTTCTTGAAGCATTGTCGATCTTAAACAACTTTTCATGATTTTTAACTTTGAAAAAGATCGCTCGCCAGAAGTTACAGATACAGGCAATGTCAGAATAATTCTTAGTGAAATGCTTATGTTTGGAAGGGTGGAAATTAAAGTGTTTTCAAATATATATTATAAAATACTTAAGGGATCAGTATCATTAGGTAATGAAAACAACTTTAACGCTTTAATTTCATTAAACAAATCATTGGAGTCT
Source organism: Psylliodes chrysocephalus (assembly GCA_927349885.1). Taxonomy (NCBI): domain Eukaryota; kingdom Metazoa; phylum Arthropoda; class Insecta; order Coleoptera; family Chrysomelidae; genus Psylliodes; species Psylliodes chrysocephalus. Next base: position 39,021,776 of record OV651823.1, read on the forward strand.
ATATCCTTATCCTGATCTGTAAGTCGTTCTTCAAGAACAGAACGTTTTAAAAGATCGCTGTCACTTAATTTGAATATGTCTCTAAAAATCCGAAAATATTATCATACTCATTTAATAAGTCAAATCGGTTTTTTTAGAGATTTTAAAGTTTAATGTATAATTTTTAAGAAATAACAAATTTTAAAGACGGTTTTTTGATGTTCATAGTCAAACAGTTTTAATTTAAATTTCCTCCTGACCGTTGGTAACGGTGGAAAATCTTCTTCAATTTCGAGAATACAAAAATTTCTTGAAATGATTGGTCAGCTCTATATTGCTGGAAGTGATCAACTAAATTTTTTAGGTAGGTTTGGCATACTTTTATATTAATCGTAGCACTTTGCATTTAATAATAATAATAATAATAAGGTCTTTATTTTCACATCATAAAACAAAATTAAAGTATATTTACAATATTCTAAAAATACATATTTAATAATGTTGTGAAAAAAAGGCGAGGTGTCAGCTGAGTGAGTTATACTAAACATAAGCATAGCTCGCCCTCTGTTTTTCAACCTAACCTTGTTTGTTTACTGACAATATTTATATGAAATAAAACGTCATGCCAAATAATAATTCCACAAATAGATTGAAAATTTTGTACAGACGTTAAGAGGGATGGGGGTGGTAAGATTTTTATAAAAGTATATTGTAAATCAGGAGACTTATTTTCAAACTTTTAAGATTTTATCTTAAAGCCAGTGACCATTTACTGATTGTTTCTCTCAGTTTATTTCAAGAGAAATACAATTCTTGGGGAAATTTGACCATATTATTAGCCGAGAAGGAACAATAAATAACTTTTTACGATCAGATGTAGAGAGTTGGAACATATGAATTAAAGAGAATACATAATATGAATTCGGGTACTCCTTTCTTTAAATAGAGCAATTCTTTTCTCGAGTTTGATGGTAGGTCTATTGTAAATTGTGCCATAAATGGGATTTTTATTTTCTCCGTATCTATTTTCAAATGTCACTTCTAAAACAATTTTTGGTTGAGGTTCGGCTCTTGGGGGAGACCAAACTTGATATATGTGTGTATGGTAGGTATATACATAGCTGGCAGGTAGGTACAGATTTTTTATACCTAGATTTTGTAAAAAAAAACCTAAAAGTGAAAGTTCTGAAACAAGTTTTTTTAAGATAAATGTTAAGAATTCACAATTTTACTAATAATAATAATATTAATAATAATAATAATAATAATACTCTCCCTAATTCACCCCCTTACGAGTGAATTTTAACCCCAAAAGCTGAGCTTGTCCGGGGAAAGGGACGGATATTATTATTATTTGCCGTGGCGCTCCGGGGCGACTTAAAGATGATTGATGGTGCCATTTGACTTACAGATGAGGAAAACCCGGAAAACCTCACCCACCATCATAAAACCTCACCCACTATCATAATTAATTCTCAGGAAAAGAGTGTAAAAATTGGTGTACATAAAAACAAATGCAAACATATATGAAATATATAGGTACTTAGTATTTATTTTTCACTTTCGTATTTTTTTGCAGAATGTGATTTTTTAATGTAGGTACACAATAAAATTCTATTTTTTAAGTTTTGCTTGTATTTTTTGTTTAACTTTATTAATAATAACTTTTAACATGTATAAACTAAAAACCTTAAAACCCCATAAAACCTTATATATTTATTCTTAAGTTTTTTCTAACCCTTTATATATGGGTCTATTATCCCATAAATAAGATTTTTATCTTTGCTGTAATTATTTTTAAATGCCAGGCAATGCCAGCCCCCACTTCCGAACTATGACAGTTCAAACAAAAATACAAAAAAAATTGGAAAATTTTTATAAATAAATTTGATATTTTGAGTTTGTATGTAGAAAAAATTAGTAATTTTTTAACTATTTTATTATATTTTTTGAAGATTTTTATATCAGCTAAAGGGGGTGGGCGGTTGGGCAACATTTTCTTTATACGATTTTTATATTTATGGAATAGTACATCATTATACAAAGTTTGATCTCAATATCTCTACCCGAACTGCCCTAGCCAAACCAAACTGTTCTTTTAATTTTAATAAAAAATTTGAAATTTTGCTTTTGTAGGTATACAGAAAAAATTGTAGATTACAACAGCTTTATTGAAAAAATTATACCTTTAATTTTTGAGAGCCACATCCTCTATATACTTTGTTTTATTATTTTTATTTTTATGAAAAAATACATCCATGTACCAAGTTTGTCCCCAATACGCGACCCTAACTAGGACTCTAACTTAGGGGGCGTCCATTAATTACGTGAGGTATTTTTGAGGATTTTTTGACCCCCTCTCCCCCCCTGGTGAGATTTCGTAAGATTTTCCTCAACTCCCTCCCCCCTTCCCTAATCTCTCGTGAGATTTTTCAAAATTTGTGTTTTGGGTGTAAATGCGTTGGATTATTAAAAAAACAAACACAATATGTTTTATTTCTTTTATTTAAGACTAAAAATTTCTAGAAACATTCTTTACTTTAATTTAATTTTCACGCAATTTTACACCGTTTTCTACTAAAAAAAAATTACGTCAGATTTACAAAGACCCCCCTCTCCCTCAAGTGAGATTTGGAAAGATTTAGCTTGATCCCCTCCCCCCCTTGAACACCTCACGTAATTAATGGACGCCCCCTTATTTCTAATAATAAACTTTAAGCGTAAACAATTATCCTTTGTACTTACATTAGGTTTTTCCTATGGTCTACACGTACACTATTCGTTAACAAAACACTGGCACTTTGTGTCCAAATAAAATTCTTCGTAATTACAAAATTAATAATGCAAAACTTGAATATTCATCAACCGTAAAATAGTAAACAAAGGAAAATTCCACTCAACCTCAACACAAAACTAATCCAAAGTTATAAGTATTTTACAAACGCAAAACAAAAACCGGTTTAAAAGTTTAAAATAATTATTTTGGCGATTACGAGTTCAGATAACCTTTAACTACCCTTGATTATCCGTCACTAGGTTACCTACTACAGAGACAACAGAGACGTGTAACTTAATAGGAAAATATGTTCGGTGGTCCATTTAAATTACATATATGACCCTCTTTTTCTTTTACATTGATCTTTACATATGTCTATCTCTCTCCAATAAAACTAACACCATTTTCAGAGGGCGCTGGTGTTGCTGGTTTTTTGACGTCAAAATATCGATTAAAACTGACAATGTTATGAATGTTGTTATGAACAAGTTCATTTTATTAAAATTAATTTAATTTGGGCCCCGTATATTTCTTTGAGTCTGATTTTGTTGTTTAATTAATTTTCTTTGGGGGGGAATGTTTATTTTTGCATATTATTTTTTGCATGAAGCAATTTCTGGAACCAAACTCGCGTTTTTGTACACATTTCTTTCTAGAGGTAAGTAATTTCCAATTTATTAAGAAAACCACTGTATAATGTGTGTGTTAATAATATATTACACAATGACTATAATTATTTTAGGTGAATTGGAACAGAGATCCATTGTTACAGCTACTTGTGTTCATTAAGTAGGTAAATGAATGTCTGGACAGCTTTAATGGCAGCACAAAGTTCCTATCTATTAGAAAAGTAAAATGTATGCTGAGTAAAAAATCTGCACATGTAGTATTGGCAAAGGACTTTTGAAATGATTAGAGATTGGCTATTTCTTACATACACCTACCTCTAATAGCCACTCTAAAGGAAGAAAAAAAATTGAATCACAAAAGGGCAGAATTTTAAATCAGGATGCATTGGAAAATAAATTTGGGGACATCAGGTCGGTTTTGGATTTTAGAGAGAGATCAATCTCAAGAAAAGTTTAATTAATCCTGCAGAACAACCAGTAGTTTAAGTAGGATTTGCTATAACTTTATTAGAAGATTTCCTTGATAATAAATTGTAATATACCAATTGTTTCAAATGAAATTGAAAAAGAGAAATTATATTTTTCATGGGTAAAATGTTATATTTATTCAAACATTGTAAGGTAATCTGTAATGAAGGGAATGTGGAAAATAGGTATACCCTGGTGGTGTAAGAGACAGGTAAGGGGCAATGACAAAAAAATTACAAAAATGTATTCATCTTTAAATAGTGTTTATTATTATTATTATTATTTGCTATATTTGAAAAGTACCTCCTGCTGCAGAACAGATTAGACTACTAATTAGAAAAGGTCCACCTAGTAACCAAATTAGGAGACTAGGAAAACTTTTACATGACTGCGGACACAACAGGAATGCACACGCACAAGATACACAAACAAATGAAATAACAGGGGTAAGCCTTCAGCAATGTCCTGTTTAAATGATGATAGTATGTCATCCTTCATTCCCTTTTAGAAGGCATGGCAACTTACATGTGTGTTTGTTTCGTTTCCATGGTTTCTATTAAAATAAACAGTCATAACATATCCATACCTTTTTGCCAGACTAATGTAAGCGACATTTGTTCAAATGGCACTTATGATAGTCTGGCAAAAAGGTATCGATATACTCTATACTTTATAAAATATTTGTTACATTAGTTTTTAAATATATTTTGAATATATAACAACTGTTACTTTCTTTGTAATTTGTCACAAAATGATAGGAGGTACTTTCTAAAGGAAGCAATTGTAGTTTGTTTTTCTGTACCTTACAAAAATATAATTTATAGAAAAAGAGTTTGTTGTATTATTTTTCCAAGTTTAAATATTTAATAATCAATAGAATTTTCAAGTTTTTTTTAGCGAAATTTACAAGAGTAATAAAAACTATGTTCACTGCTTATATTAAACTGATTAAAACTTCCTTTATTAAAATGATTATTTAAATGATAAAAAAATGTATGTTATTGGAAGCTTTAATATTTTTTAATATACAGTGAAACAATAGTTTTTGTTTCTCCTGTAAATTTGTATAGAAAAACTATTTCTGAATCCATGTTTGAATTTCCCGCCCTAAAGCATTTTTCATTTTCCCGCTATTTATTAGTGGCGCCATCATAGACTGGTTGTGGTTACAATCGCCCAAATAACTTTTACCGAACAAAAAAAATACATTGAGTTACACGTCTCGCTGGATTGTCTCTGCCTACTACCACATACCTTGATTTTCTTTTACTATACGGAGAATGGTCGCACTGCGCAGCTTTCTGAGTGCCTTTTAAAAGGAGATAGAAAACTCCGCCATTTTGAACCCTTATTATGTGTTGCCTACATCTTGGCGCAATATTTTTAATAGGTGCGTTTTAATTATGAAGACTAGAGATAAGGAGGCAAATCGGCATGCTCAAAATACGGTCCCAAAAATCACACGTCAATTGAGCTTTTATAATTAACCGCATGGGCGCTGGTACGATTTACGTAGTTCAAAATACATGGCTTCTTATGGGAATTATACATAATTTTGTCAAAATAATAAAAATAAACTTGTTTATAGCTAAATAAAGCACATAACATACTTTTGTATTTATTTCTAAATAAGTCTTACATATTTTAATTGATACATTATTTACTATTTATTCCTATTTAAGTAAAATGCAAATTATTGATGATGTGTTGAAATTTGATGGGTAGGGCTAATTCTTTTTTAATTAAAGCTAAATAGGGCTGAGGGCATACTAAGACATGGTTTAAATGAAAATATTTAGTTAGGGATTTTACAAAATTTTATGAAAATAATAAAAATCAAATTGTTTATTGCTAACTAAAGCACAGAAAATACTGTTGATTTTAATTATTGTAAATAAGTCTTTATTTTAATTGCTAACTAAAGTACAGAAAATACTGGTGGTATTAATTATAAATGAGTCTTTATGTTAAACATTATTTACTATTCATTATTTAATTTTATCTAAATAAAATGAAAATTAGGTATGACCAAATTTGAAAAGGTTTGTTAAATGGTGAAATTTGGTAAGAACAGTTTTGTGGTAATTTTGTATTCGACAAGTACAATTTCATCATCCTGGTGAATAGTATCTTCAGCAACAAATTCAGTTCGGTTCAATGGTGGTTTTCGTCTTTTCCTAATATAATGGACAAGTATGAAGAGAGATTCGAGAATATACATGGTATTGCTTCGTTCTTTATTCTCGGTCTTTCCCTTTTTATTTTGTTAACAGTACTATTAGTTAAAATTGTCTCATCAAATTTTAAAATATCATCTTCTAAAAAGTGTAGCTCGCAAACAGAATCATAACTAGACAGTACTTTATCAGCCCTAGGAATCACATGCTGCCATTGTTCTAAACGTTTAGGATCCTATAAAAAATATTTGAAATGACTAAATTGGAGTTCAATAAAGAAAAATAACAGTAGTAACTCTTCATCTAACATCAAAAAACATAAAAAAGCAAATTTTTTTTTCTAGTAAGTTAAATTTAATGTTTAATTATTGTTGTTTGTAAGTCAGGATTTATGACTTTTTATTATAGAATTTTGTAATTAAATAAACTACACTCCGTAAGTTACGGGTTGTGACTATTTTACAATAAATATATATTATTTAGAAATAAATACATTATTTTACTTACACTAGGAGCTTTAAAAAGACTTGGAATTTTATCTCTTTGTGATTTCTTTAATTTTATATCGGATTTATATCCCGTTTTGCATCCCGGAACGAAGCAAATCCTGCTTTGTCGTTTTTTGTTACTCATTGTTACTTGCAGTCAGGTTTTTTATTTCAGCTTATTTTTATTCTTTTCACTAAATTTTACAAAAATCACTTTAATTCCTATTGACTTGCATAGAAAATAGACGTCGCTATTTTGCCACCCGCCAACTACAGTCGTTTTTTGAAACTCCATAAAAATAGGGACGGAAATTTGAAATTTGACCAAGGCCGATTCGCCTCCTTATATCTAGTCTTCATAGTTTTAATCATCCGCTTCTGCTTCGGAATTGTCAGTTTTCTTGTTTTAATCTGACAGGTTAAAACGACTAAACCGACAATTCCGGAAGCAGAAACGGATGTTTAAAACGACCTGATATTTTGCTTGCTGCTGTCAGTGAATATTATTTTTGAAGTCACAGTTTATTGCTAAAGAATCAGTTAGCTCACTCGGACCAGTTGAAAGTTCCAAAATAACATCCACTCCAGGGATACAAATTCAGGATACGCAGAAGACTGCTGTTTTATTATAGGCGGTTGTCATATATTGTATTATCCGAGTTGCACAGTGTATAAACTGAAACATTGCGATCCAAAGTGCCGACGCAGAGTGAGCGATCTGATTCTTTAGCTGTAAACTGTGTCACAGGGTTCAAAATGGCCGCGCCCTATGTTGGGCGTGTCGGACCTCTCTCTTGCCTCGTATAGTAATCAAAGTATGTGCCTACTACCCGCTTGGCATTTGTAACCATTGTATCATGGCATGTTTTTACCTAAATAACATATTAACAAAGACAAAAAGTAGAGATGAAAAAGAAGATTTTAATTATATTCACACTATGAAGACTAGAGGTAAGGAGGCGAATCGGCCTTGGTCAAATTTCAAATTTCCGTCCCTATTTTTATGGAGTTCCAAAAAACTGCTGTAGTTGGCGGATGGCAAAATAACGACGTCTATTTTCTATGCAAGTCAATGGGAATTAAAGTGATTTTTGTAAAATTTAGTAAAAAGAATAAAAATAAGCTGAAATAAAGAACCTGACTACAAGTAACAATGAGTAATAAAAAACGGCAAAGCAGGATTTGCTTCGTTGCGGGTTGAAAAACGGGATATAAATCCGATATAAAATTAAAGAAAACACAAAGAAATTAAAATTCCAAGTCTTTTTAAACCTCCTAGTGTAAGTAAAATAATGTATTTATTTCTAAATAATATATATTTATTGTAAAATAGTCACAACCCGTATCTTACGGAGTGTAATTTATTTAATTACAAAATTCTATAATAAAATAATAGTCATAATTTCTGACTTACAAACAACAATAATTACACATTAAATTTAACTTACTAGAAAAGAAAATTTGCTTTTTTATGTTTTTTGATGTTAGATGAAGAGTTACTACTGTTATTTTTCTTTATTGAACTCCAATTTAGTCATTTCAAATATTTTTTATAGGATCCTAAACGTTTAGAACAATGGCAGCATGTGATTCCTAGGGCTGATAAAGTACTGTCTAGTTATGATTCTGTTTGCGAGCTACACTTTTTAGAAGATGATATTTTAAAATTTGATGAGACAATTTTAACTAATAGTACTGTTAACAAAATAAAAAGGGAATGACCGAGATTAAAGAACGAAGCAATACCATGTATATTCTCGAATCTCTCTTCATACTTGTCCATTATATTAGGAAAAGACGAAAACCACCATTGAACCGAACTGAATTTGTTAGAATAAAAAAAAAGAAAGAAAATACTAGAACCTATTGCTGAAGAAACTATTCACCAGGATGATGAAATTGTAGTTGTCGAATACAAAATTACCACAAAACTGTAGTTACCAAATTTCGCCATTTAACAAACCTTTTCAAATTTAGTCATACCTAATTTTCATTTTATTTAGATAAAATTAAATAATGAACAATAAATAATGTTTAACATAAAAACTCATTTATAATTAATACCAACAGTATTTTCTGTACTTTAGTTAGCAATTAAAGCAAAGACTTATTTACAATAATTAAAATCAACAATATTTTCTGTGCTTTAGTTAGCAATAAACAATTTAATTTTTATAATTTTCATAAAATTTTGTAAAATCCCTAATTAAATATTTTCATTTAAACCGTGTCTTAGTATGCCCTCAGCCCTATTTAGCTTTAATTAAAAAATAATTAGCCCTACCCATCAAATTTCAACACATCACAATAATTTACATTTTACTTAAATGAATAAATAGTAAATAATGTATCAATTAAAATATGTAAGACTTATTTAGAAATAAATACAACACTATGTTCTGTGCTTTCTTTAGCTATAAACAAGTTTATTTTTATTATTTTGACAAAATTATGTATAATTCCCATAATGTCTTTAGAACTACGTAAACCGTACCAGCGCCCATGCGGTTAATTATAAAAGCTCAATTGACATGTGATCTAGTCTTCATATGCAAGATGAAGATGCAAGAGGAGTGTTAAAACAAATAGCACCTTTATGAGTTGTATTTTGTTATGTGTAATATTTATTTATGATATAATAAAATGATACCGTCTCCTAAATCGAAATTAAATATAAAAGCAGTTTTAATAATAAATAGTTAATAATAATAATAATATTATGACACCAAATTAAAAAAAAAAATAATGAGAAACAGTAACAAAACCTACACAAAACACGAGGCGAAATAACCTTAGTAGTTTAAGCCCACGATACACATACACCGGTATGCTACTATTTCGGACCAAATTTCGCACTTTCCGCGCATGACGTAAGCAGGCATGAAGTAAACTTTGACGTTTAAATGAAAATAATTTTTTTCTACACCCGTATTATAATAATGCACTTATATGCCCAAAATCCGTTTCATAATGATACCCATTATGATACAGATTTTTCATTATGATACAGATTTTTAATCAATAGAAACCTACAATTTTTCAATCAAGCATGATGTTTGACGTTTGTCCTAAATTCCTATGTAATTGTTTTAGTTGTCAAAACGTATTAAATTTTCGTAGATAGCTAAACTTCGATAATTATAATATTAAAATGTCTGATATCAGCGATATAGAAGACTCCTCCACACATATCGGAGAAAGGAGAAAATGCAGTACAAAATATTTTGCCCCAAAAATCTGTGGTAATACCAATACCCAAGGTAATACCATTAATTACAATTTTGTAGAATTTTTTATAGAAATACGAGTAATTACTGTTATTGTGTTCAATGCCAATATAAATAGAATATTTATAGGTCTTGATTATTTATCGGGTGTAGAAAAAATAGCGTATGCAACTCTCATGTAATGGTTATTAAAACACTCGCATAAACCATACGAAACTCGCCTTTGGCTCGTTTCGTATCCCGGTTAATGCTCGTGTATTAATAACCATCATTACATGATCGTTGCATAATATACTAATTTAATACAGTTTATTTCAAATTATAAAGATATAATGAGACGAAATATTGATTCGAGTGTACGTTTGGAAATTTGAATAAGAAGAGTATTTTTCTTGTGTGGTGTTCATTTTTGAAGAGATTAGTTTGAAGTTTCAATTTAGTATTGCCCGTTTTTAGATGTTTTTAAAGAGTTTAAAGAAAGTGTTGTGTATTCTTCAGAAATTTTATTGGGACAATTAAAGAACTATAAAATGTCTAATTGTGCCGTGGCTACGTGTAAAAACTACAGCAAAATTACAAAGGGAACGGACATAAAATATTTTAGATTTCCCAAGAATGATGATCTAGCTAAGCAATGGATTGTAGCATGTCGCCGAGAAGGGACAATAAACTTAAAAAATGGTAAGTGTAGAAGCTTTTATTTGAATAATAAAAAAATTTGATTTATATTTATTAATATTCAATGTCAATGGTTATGTAAAAGGCTGATTCGGTTACATAAATTTCATGTTCATATATTATGAATAGATGTTTTTTTGCAGCTCGTATTTGCTCTATACACTTTGAAGTCTCCTGTTTCGAAGTGTCGCTGCAACAGAGATTGTTGGGATACAAGCCCATATGTAGCCGACATTTGAAACTTGATGCTGTGCCCACACTTAGCATTCCCAAATTTCAAAAAGTAAATAATAAGATTGTTCATACAAAAAGTAACGTAATACGTTAATATAAATAATATTTTAATTTTTGATAGGTTTACAAAAAAGTTTTAAACAAAAGTTTTATGAAAGTTATCAGAAAACGTCCATCAGAAATATACTGGTTGCACCATTAGTTTAAAATAATGCACAGATATGTTTTTTAAATGGTACACCAGAGTATTTCAAACTCTAAAAAATTCAAAAATAACCGTTAAAACTGTATAATGTTAATTTTATTAGTTCAAAAGTTATATTCATTTAAAAAGGGTATATTACAGAAACATTTTTATTACCAAAATAATCAACCAAACAAATATTTTATTAATTTTATTTAATTAAATGCTTTTAGTGTCTTCCTTGTTCTAATCATTTGGCAGTATCCAATACTGTTGTAAAATATTAGCCAATTACGTTACTTTCTGCACACACTGTATGTATGTTTACTGTGCTCCACTGTACAGGGTATCTGATGTGATAGTAAGATGTACACCTTGGAATAAAATCGACCTGTATTTGCATTTTTTTGGAAAAATCTCCTCCAAAATTATCTGAGATAAATCCGTCAAAAGAGCTTAATCACCCTGTACACTGGTTTTACTTGAATCTTGTTCGTTCTAATTGTGTACTATTGTTTGGCCTTCTTTATTATAGATTTTTGTAAGATGCCTGCATTTATTTAAAATAAAGTGTCTTTGCTCATTGTGTCTTATCACAAAAAGTCTTGTTTTAATCGCAATAAATAAACTGAATATTCATAAAATGTATGCAATATTTATTCTAATACAATAACTTTTCTACTTTTACTCCATACAATCCACAAACTTTATTAATAAAGTAATATTACAGTTTTTTGTTATCGAAAACGTCTCGTTACTTGTATTTATTTATGCAGATGCCTCGGATTGATATGCCTAGTGACGTCATATCGTGTGACAAGGATAGAGCTAACATGCGTAGGAGCATACCGGTGTATGTGTATCGTGGTTTAAGCCAATGACACACAAAATATAGTAATAATATTAAAAATAATAATAATAAATGACTTTATTTGCACGTTCATATTTACATGTGCCTCTTAAGGGCAAGATTTAGCCTAAAGCCATTCTTGCATCTAACCCCCTGACATATACCTACATGTGAACACAACAATGATATTTATTTATTTATTTATTTATTTATTTATTTATTTATTTATTTATTTATTTATTTATTTATTTATTTATTTATTTATTTATTTATTTATTTATTTATTTATTTATTTATTTATTTATTTATTTATTTATTTATTTATTTATTTATTTATTTATTTATTTATTTATTTATTTATTTATTTATTTATTTATTTATTTATTTATTTATTTATTTATTTATTTATTTATACATTGTTCAACAGGTTAAACCCAATTACAGAACAGGAGTACATTTGAAAGAAAACAGTTTAACAAAAAGCATATAGATAATTAATCTAAAATTACAGTAAATAAATTCAAAATTATTTTAAACAATTTTGTGTTTTTATGTTTTTAACACTGCAATTAAATATATCCAACTGTTCACTAATATTATTATAATTATTACACATGTTATATACAGGTGAAAACTTCAGAACGTTTGTCCGAGGAGTCGCTATGTAAAATGATTCAGTGTTTCGAGAGGTTGCGCGTGGGATTCTAAAATTAAGCATATGTAAAAGAGCTTCACAATTGATTTTAAAATTAACAACTTTGTAGAGGGTAATTATGGAGAAGTACTTTCGTCTTACGTCGAGACTTGACAATCTGTGTCTAGTCAGTAAAGCATTTTGAGTAATACCAATCGGTGGATAAATTTGGTCTGCCCGAAAACTTAAGTATTTGAGAAAATGTTTTTGTAAATTACATTTTTGATTAAATCCTTTGAAACAAATGTCACACATAAATGGTTTTTCATTGCTGTGAATTATTAAATGTTTATGTAAGCTAGATTTGCGATTAAGTCCTTTTGAACAAACGTCACATTTAAATGGTTTTTTATTGCTGTGAATTATTAAATGTTGTTGTAAGCTAGCTTTGTAATTAAATCCTTTTGAACAAATGTCACATTTAAATGGTTTTTTATTACTGTGAATTATTAAATGTTGTTGTAAATAACTTTTTTGATTAAATCCTTTGAAACAAATGTCACATTTAAATGGTATTTTATTACTGTGATTTATTAAATGTGTTTGTAAGCTAGATTTGCGATTAAATCCTTTTGAACAAATGTCACATTTAAATGGTTTTTCATTACTGTGAATTATTAAATGTTTTCGTAAACTAGATTTTTGATTAAATCCTTTTGAACAAATGTCACATTTTAATGGCTTTTCATTACTGTGATTTATTAAATGTTGTTGTAAGCTAAATTTATGATTAAATCCTTTTGAACAAATATCACATTTAAATGGTTTTTCATTGGTGTGAATTATTAAATGTTGTTTTAAATTAAATTTTTGTTTAAATCCTTTGGAACAAATATCACATTTAAATGATTTTTCATTACAGTGAATTATTAAATGTTTTCGTAAATTAGATTTTAGATTAAATCCTTTGAAACAAATGTCGCATTTAAATAGTTTTTCATTATTGTAAATTATTAAATGTGTCTGTATGCTGGAAACGTCATGGATTTTTAGTGAAACTTTTCTTGATCTATTTTTTACTAAATGAATAAATTGGTGCCGAGAAAAATTCATTTTTGTCTTAAATCTTCCACAAAATTCACAAACTACGAAGTCTTTCCCAAAATGTCTGTCGATATGTTTCGATCTTGATTTAGAAGAACGGAAATCTGCAAATAAAAAAATTATGTTATACAATTAAAGAGCAAACATGACGGGCGCTCCTCCGCCAAAAATCAATTTTACATTTGAGGCAGTTAAAAAAAAATTGTAAAAAAAAATGGTTCAGGCCAATCGTTGTAAAAATGAACCAAGAATTTCGCTAAACCGCGAAAAACTTATATTTTTAAAGAAAAACAACAAAAATTTCAACTTTTTAACAAATTTAATTTTTTGGCTCTACCGGCATTCTATAACAAATATCTTAACTATTTTCTAAATAACTTTTTTTCAAAAAGATTACCAATTTTAAACAGGACCGAAGATTGACATAGTTTTCATTCCGATACTAATTCTATTAAAACAATGATACCAGTGAATATGGCAACGCTGCTAGTCTTTGAAGCCCGTAGTTAAAAGGGTAGCTGCTGTTTAGTTAAATTTGTTAATTCCTGTGTCGAAAAATAGGTAGTTGTTTTTGAAGAGTGCGAAATTATTGTGATCGTCTTAGTTTGTTGTTGAGGCGTTGTTAGGTTTTTGTTTAATTTAGTTTTTAGTTAATTTATGAAATGAAAAATTCTGGAAGGCAAAAATGCACAGCTGACAAATTTCTATTTTATTTGTTTGCTGCCAGAGTTAGTAAATTCTAGAAAAATACGACATGTGCCAATTAGGGAAAAGAGATTGTCAAGAATTTTGCACGCTTAAAAAAATGTGTAATATACAGGGTGTTTCTAAATACATGCGACAAAATTCAGGAACTGATTGCTCGTATGAAATTAAGATGGGTCTTTCCTATAACAAAATTTCCTCAGCCCATCCCTTTTCGAGATATCACCCTTAAAAAGTGGTGACTAAAATTGACTTTTTATTTTTTTTCTAAAATTTGAGTAAAGCTAGAAACTTGAAATTCTGTAATCGCAAAGGACTAACCACGGGTATTTTTTCAATATTTCTGTTACATTATAGGGGGGTGAAATTAGCAACACTTACTTTATTTCATATCAAAACTTTTTTTCGAGATGAACTTTTATGAAATCCCTGATTTATTTATTTTTTTTTATTCTTGATTTTTTTCCCAAAACCAATAGCTTCAGAGAAAAAAGTTAACACCCTAATTTATTATTATTTTTTTTTTAATAAATTGAGTGGAAAACAGTGTAACGGGCTTGTAACTATCGTATCGTACACTCTGTCATTATTCGTTTCTTGCAATAATTTACACCAGTATACACCAGAAGATAGCACTTAACGAAGCGTTTTAGCCACTAATTTTGGCGAATTTTAAGAAATCATTAACAAGACATTAGGGGCTTAAATTTGGGGATTATATTAAGAATAGTGCTGTCGAGGAATGCATTTATTTTCATTATGATATTTCAAAATTAAAGCCCTTTTAGTTTTTTTGGGAAACTGGAAGGAATTAAAACATTAAAATATATGCATATTATAGATATTATTGCCTAATTTATTTTGCCAAAATTTAAATATTTTGAGATATTCTTGTCCGAAAATTATAAGGGGTATGAACACCTTAAGATTGAAAGAGAATTAACTTTAATTCATGAGATACAAAGCATCATAATTGTCGCGTCACAAAAACCACCTGCTGCCAAGAGAAAATTTTGATTCAACAGTATTGTATATTTTGTGTTGTAAAAGAGAAAAAATTTACATTTCGTGTTTTAATAGTTATTTTTTTAATTTAATAATCTATGTGAAAAAAAAATTTTTTAATACAGACTTTAAAAAATTGTTATATTAATATACTTATTTAATTGTACTTATATTTGTTGTTCCTTTAATACAATAAATACAATTTACCTATCTCCAATTCATCACTTTCCGTATCCATATACCTAGGGTCCGATTACAATTAGAAAAACACCGCTACATCATAACTATTATTTCGAATTTCCAATATACAGGGTGTCCCGAAATTAGACGGTCATATTTTAACAGCGTAATCTACATTCTACAAGTATTAGAAATTAAAAATTAAAAAAAAACCGAATTCAAAAACGTGCAGGTACCGTCACCACATCTTAACCAAATTTATATAGGATCACCCCTGAGGTACCCCCTTACTACCAAAAAAAGAATCATATAAATCGGACAAGGTGGTAAAGCATTATCGCTAAACATACATAAAAAATGAAGAGTTTGAGAATTTTCTTATGGGCCCAATTATTAGATTTTGACCAAATTTATATGAAACCACCCCTGAAGTACCCCCTTTCTTACAAAAAAAGAATCATTGAAATCGGACGCCATGTTAAAGAATTATTGCTGAACGTACATAAAAAAAATATTGCGACGAATTGAGAACCTCCCCTCCTCCTTTTATGAAGTCGGTTAAAAATAGGAGTAAAAGTTTATATAAACATAGGTACGACACAGGGTGTTACAAGTGAAGTCCAGATGAAATATTTTATAAATTTCTTTAGTTACCGGTTTTTCAAAGTTAAAAAAAAAATAAAATTTCTAATTCTACAGACCTACTAATTATTGTTTACACTTTCGAATAAGGTAACATGCTTTTCTCTTGAAAATAGCGCGTCCTAGCGAGATGCAACAAATGTAGCTTTATTATACAGAAAATATTGGTTTTCCAAATTTTATAGTCAAAAAATCTGATGTGTCCAACACATGACTTTCCTATCTAGTTATTATAGGCTTTTTCTGGTTATTTTGTACAACTTATTGCAGTACCTCTATAAATGTTTAGAGGATAAACTAAATATATACATTTTCCACATACATCTATCTACCTCGTAACATGTTTCTATAGTTATTCATTGAAAACGAAAATACTGAAAAATTTAAATTTAGCAATTTTCCTACAATTTTTCCATTACGGTCCATTTTAAAAAAATCATGTATAAACAAAAATTATAGAGATCGATATCGCAAACAACTTTTAGTTTAGTTTAGAATTTTGCACATTTTATCAAATTTCTCGAATACGGACCATTTCAGGAAATTTTGACATAAAGCAAAAATTATAGATAATAATATTAGAAGTAACTTTTATTTGAATAATTTTCTTCTCCAAACATAAATAACAGATATATTCAATAAAATATAAAAACGGCCTCCCATAAAGTACCCCCAGATGTTCCGACTTTGTCCAAAATCTAATTATTTCACGTCAGGCCGAAATAAAACTTAAGTATAAAATTTAGTGGTTTTCTGTGTATCGGTTCATGAGTTATGGTGGATATAGACACACAGACACACACGGCAATTTTACCCTAAGCTCCCCCTAATTTACCCACCTAAGAAGATGATCAATAACTGGGGTTTAGTCCAATAAATGAAGCGTAAAAAGGTAAGTATTTGTAACAAATTTTACCTAATTATCTTTAAACGTTTAGAAAATATTTACAAAAGTGTGGTATCAGGACTTCACCTTTAACACCCTGTATCTCGGAAAAGAAAAGTTATTGGACCTATGTTTATATGAATTTTTACTATTATTTTAGGATGTAGATTACGCTGTTAAAATATGACCGTCTAATTTCGGGACACCCTGTATATCATCTATAACTATCAATAAATAAAAAATATTTGAGTTGTTTGTTTTAAAAATAGTATTCTTACATTCGTATAAACAAGCCACTAACCCCCAGTAGGCGGCGATAGCCAACGAATTATACCTGAATTGTAATCGGACCCTTCAGCGTACGACACACAACATTGCCAAATTTATGTAGCGAACAAGGTTCCAAATACTTTAAGGGGAGGTCTTGAGATTCGTGCGCTGTGACGTCAGAAGGGACTGGATTCCTCTTAAGTACTTTGTTCATATTGTATAATTGTCATATGGTTTTGAGGAGTTTAGACGCATAAGAAGTCAAGTTAAAGTTGATGTCGATAGAGCCTATAAACAATATCTTAAAAAAGCTGAATCAGAAATAACGATTAATTCCAATAAATTCTGGGCTTACATCAGTAATAAAAAATGCTCTAATAAAGTTGGTAATAGCATGATCTATGAAGGTAACTTCCTTCTTAATCCATCAGATATATGAAATGGCTTTACTACCTTTTTTAGTAAATCTTATGTGAAGTCTTCAGCCACAAATGTCCCGATAAACGAAAGCCACATGTATCCCTTAAACATTACTAGCTTTTTAGAAAACCAAGTATTAGACACTTTAAAATCAGTAAAGCCCAAGCGGACCACTGGGCCTGACCATATTCCTGCTTTTCTTTTAAAAGACTGTGCTGTAGCACTGGCTCCTCCTTTAACTATACTTATAAATACCTGCATCCGGACTAAAACCATACCGTCAGTGTGGAAAGAGTCTAAGGTTTGTCCCATATATAAAAAAGGAAATGAAACTGAGGTGGAAAATTATCGGTCTATCTCTATCATCTGTAACTTTAGTAAAGTGTTTGAAACGGTCTAGGACGTTTCGACGCGAGGACATTTCGACGCCGGCCGTTTCGACGCCGGGCCGTTTCGACGCTAACTGTATTTTTTTAGGTACGTAATAATTCATATAAAATAATATATTTGAAATGTCTCTTTTAATTTTATTATTAAGAATTATGTGATATTGCTTTTAAATATTCGTTTATATTTATCTTTTTAAAATCCTCTCGTCACAATCGCGATGTTTTTTTTTTATTTAGCTGGCGGCTGCTGGCCCAACAGTAATTGTTCATAAAACAAGTCCCTTCCTGTTTGTATCTTTTTAAGTGAATCAATAAATTTCCATATCGTTAGACGATCTTTGGACATTTCGTTTTGAAGTCGTCTGTGTGCAGCTTCGGCGTGGTTGTTCTTTCTGTCTGTACCCTCCAAAACGAGGTTGTAGGCAGACCCACAATGTGATCGGAAAGAGTTGATTGCGCCTTCTTCGACCGTGTCGTTGAGGACGTCCTACGTATGAGTCCTCGCTCCATTCTATTAGAGGTTGCAACTCGTTAGACAATTCTCAAAATAAATGATCGATTGCAATATCCGTCTTCTTCAGGAACAAATGCAAAAAATTTCACCATTCGTGCATGAAGACTGAAATCAGCGTCGGTATTATAACGACCCAGCAAATTCATTTGGGCCAACTGTTTTTTCATATTTTTCACCAAATTAAAAAAAAACAACCTAGCAGCTCTGCATTTGGAAACTCTTCTTTGAAAGCGTTTATGACACCTAGTACAAAATCGCATGAAATCTTCTCCGGATTTGCAGCTGGCTGTAAATGTCCCATCATACCAATCATTCGGGCATATGTAGTTTGCCGTTTTTTGGGCAGGAGAGCATAAAGAACAGGATGAACTCCCTCAAATTATTTAGCCATAATAATGTAGGCAAAAAATTGAGGCAGTTGACTTAAATGTCCCATCAACAAACCTATGTTTTGAGTTCTTCAAAATCTGTAAACACAGGGTGTTTCTAAATTCATGCCACAAAATTAAGTAGGTGATTGCTCATATGAAATTAAAATGGGTCTTTCCTATAACAAAATTTCCTCAGCCCACGTCTTTTCGAGATATCACCCTTAAAAGGTGGTGACTAAAATTGTTTTTATTTTTTTTTCTAAAATTTCAGTAAAGCTAGAAACTTGAAATTCTGAAATTTTCGTGCACTCGCAAAGGACTAACCACGGGTATTTTTTTCAATATTCCTGTTACATTATAGGGGGGGGGGGGGGGGTGAAATTAACATCTCTTACTTTATTTCATATCAAAACTTTTTTTCGAGATGAAGTTTTATGAAATAAAATTATAACTCGAAATTCTTGTAAATTTATTCTTAAATTTTTTTTCTCAAAACCAATAGCTTCAAAGAAAAAAATAAACACCATAATTTATAATTTTTTTAATAAATTGAGTAGAAAACAGTAAAGACGTAAAAATTTAATACGATTCATGATATTAAAAAAATACCCGAGGTTAGTCCTTTGCGAGTGGACAAAAATTACAAAATTTCAAGTTTCTAGCTTTAATGAAATTTTAGAAAAAAAATCAATTTTAGTCATCACCTTTTAAGGGTGATATCTCGGAAAGGGGTGGGCTGAGGAAATTGTGTTATAGGAAAGACACATCTTAATTTCATCACTTCCTGAATTTTGTCGCATGAATTTAGAAACACCCTGTATATATATTGTAATGGAAATAAATTATCAACATTTAAGATAAAAAATTAGTTAACTGTTTAATCTAACTAGGATCAGGTACCTAAAATGTGATAATGAACTACTTAATATAACATGATGTATCAATATTAATATTTAGGTAATTCATTAATAATCTTTTTAGGTACCTAATTTTCAGAGATTAATTGTTTATGCATTTCATAGAAATGAGAACATAAGCCAACTAATGGTTACATATTTACTGCAGCTATCTATCAATGCTTACTGCGAATATTTAAGGAACAAGATAAATTACCCAATTTTATACAAAGAATAGATATGCAAAAAAAATAGACATTTCAAATATTTTTTTTGAATAATTTATTACCTACTTAACAAAATTTACATTTGGCGTCGAAACGGCCCGGCGTCGAATCGGCCGGCGTCGAAATGTCCTCGCGTCGAAACGGCCGCGTCTAAACGGTCGCGTCGAAACGGCTGCGTCGAAACGTCCCATTCCGTATTTGAAATGTTGCTGGAAGGTACAGTTTACCAACACGTCTGCAACATAATATCGGATCAACAACATGGCTTTGTAAAAGGTCGTTCAACAGTTACAAATCTCTACATAATTACGCAGTATATCTCAGAAAACATTGACAACCAAACTCAGACAGATGTTATTTATACGGACATGACAAAGGCATTTGATCAGCTTGACCATGGTATTTTGGTAAAAAAACTAGCCTCTCTTGGACTTTCAAACAATCTTATTCAGCTTCTTATATCATATATCACCAACAAAACACAATACGTTCAATTAAATGGATTTAGGTCTGATCAGTATTCTGCCAGGGATCAAATATATGCCCGTTGATGTTTAATATTTTCATGAATGACATCGTGGATGTAGTTGATGTTGACTCTTTAATTTACGCCGACGGACTTTAAATTTTACATAACAATTAAGAACGTCGCGGATTGTGAAAGGCTGTCTGAAAATCTTCTGAGAGATCGAATGGTATCGGGAAAATAACCTTAATTTGAACCCCTCCAAGTGTAATGTCATGTCTTATTCACTAAGCTCTGATCCAATTACTTGCAATTACCGTATAGGCAACACTCTATTATGCAGACCGAATAACTTTGTGGATTTGGGCGTTACTTTTGATTCAGCACTGTCCTTCAATGACCACATTGACGGTATATTAACTGCGGCAAACCGTATGTACGGATTCATAATTCGGAACTGTCGGGATTTTAAGAATGCAAGTACTTTAAAGTATCTTTATTATGCGTTTATCCGCTCAAAACTGGAATATGTTTCGGTTATATGGAGTCTCAGTTACCAGCTACACGTTACCAGGTTAGAGGCTCTTCAAAGACGGTTTCTCAAATATTTAAGTTTCCGAGAAGACCAAGTGTATCCTCCAATTGGCATCCCACATAACGAACTGTTAGTAAGACATAGTTTTTCGAGTCTTGAAGCAAGGCGCAAGTATTTTTCAGTGGTAACACTGCACAAAGTCATAACCAACAAAATAAATTGTAAAGACCTGCTGCATATGTTAAATTTTTGGATTCCCCGCCAAACTTCTAGGTGCAATGATACTTTTTACTCGACTATTCCTCGCACCAACATTTTAAGCATCTCCATTATATGTCATGTGTAGTAATTACAATAGCATAAACTCTGAGTTGCATATTTAACATCAGAATTTTGGACATAAAACATTTGCTTTTGTGATTATTTTATCGTTTTAAATAGTCTGTTTTTTCTCTTTCTTAAATCTATATTGTTTTATAATTTTATACTTTTTTATATTGTATTTTTCTGACATATTTGTTTTGTCATATTTTTACCTCTTCTTTAATTAGGAATTCCCTGTAGAACAGTTTATAAAAATAAATAAAATAAAAAAAAAAAATAAAATATTTCAAATATTGCTCGCCAGTAGGTATATTAAAAGAAATATATAACAAGTATTAATAATTAAAAAAAAAACTTCAAAAACGTGCAGATCCTACCACCACATTTTAATCAAATTTATATGGGACCATCCCTGAGGTACCCCCTTACTAACAAAAAAAGAATCATATAAATCGGACAAGGTGGTAAAGCATTATAGCTAAACATACATAAAAAATGAAGAGTTCGAGTATTTTCTCATGGACTCAATTATTAGATTTTGACCAAATTTATATGGGACCACCCCTGAAGTATCCCCTTTCTAACAAAAAAAGAATTATTGAAATCGGACACCATGTTAAAGAATTATCGCTGAACATACATAAAAAAAAATATCGGGACGAATTGAAAACCTCCTCATTTTTTGAAGTCTGTTAAAAATGGTACAATGTTCCATGAGTTTGTCAAAAAACTATTAAATATGGCATAGTAGTCCATGGAATTGGTACTTTTTGCCTTACATTAAATGAGGCAGTTCTGATTTTGTATATGTTGGTAGTGGTGAGATGGTAATGACAAATCCAAATTTTTCACCTCGAAAGCCCTTGGAATAATTGTTAAATACTAAAAAATTCTTTAAATTTTAGGACTTTTTCAGTTTTGTCAATTTTTACCATCAAGAATCTGTGTTACGGTAAAAGTTTCTATGCACACTTTTTAAGTAGACTAAATTTGCAATGAAATGAGAATAATTTGGTTTTGGTAGGCAATAGTTTATAAGATGTGGCTATTTAAAAGTTTGTAAAATATCAAAAAAAGAAGTATTATTTTTTAGTTTTTGACAATTTTTACCCCTGAGGAGTGGGTTTATTGGAAAAGTTACTTTTTTAGTTATTAAAGTCCATTAAATTCCCAACAAAATTAGACATTATGTCAACTTACACTTGATAGTTCCTGAGAAACAGCTGTTCAAAGTTGTTGAGGTAAGTAAATAATTATGAAGTAAAATAAGCATTATAATTTATTGTGTGTGTGAAGAAAAAAATTAGCCTCGGACATTGTCCAATAGCCACAGAACTATTAAGTCAATCAAATGTGTAAACGAGGAAACTAGATAACTATATCTCTATTTTGGTGTCTATAACCATTACATGAGAGTTGCATACGCTATTTTTTTACACCCGACAAATAATCAAGACATATAAATATTATATTTATATTGGTATTGAACACAATAACAGTAATTACTCGTTTTTCTATAAAAAATTCTACAAAATTGTAATTAATTGTATTACTTCGGGTATTGGTATTTCCCTAGATTTTTGTGGCAAAATATTTTTTACTGTATTTTCTGCTATCTCCGATATGTGTGGAGGAGTCTTCTATATCGCTGATATCAGACAATGTAATATTATTATAATTATCGAAGTTTAGCTATCTACGAAAATTTAATACGTTTTGACAACTAAAACAATTACATAGGAACCTAGGACAAACGTCAAACAGTTTGCTTGATTGAAAAATTGTAGGTTTTTATTGATTAAAAATCTGTATCGTAATGAAAAATCTGTATCATAATGGGTATCATTATGAAACGGATTATGGGCATATAAGTGCATTATTATAATACGGGTGTAGAAAAAATATTAATTTTTATTTTATCAGTGGTAACTATTTCATTATTAAGCTATTGCACAGATTGTATCGCGGGCTGAGCGCGGCGACCGAATCAAGAAATTTCGTTACGAAAATAAACCTAACCCCTCGAAAAATCGAAAAACCCAAAAATCGAAAAAATAAAAAAATCGTAAAATCGAAAAAGAAATTTCGTAAAGAAAATAAACCTAACACCCCCTGTAACAATCAGGAATCCTTAAGACCATTAGCAACTACTGATAGGTCTTTAGCTACTGTGGTCATTATACTATTAAGGGATTACGGCAGCGTTGTCACCAGCCAATGGGTCCGGGAGTCCTGAAGGAACATCCATTCGCCAGTGGCAAAATAAAATAATAAAGAAAAAATAATAAAATACAAAAAAAACATCCCTTAATAGCATATGTCGAGCGGTTCTTGGCAACTAGTTTTAGTCTTTTTAGTCCTAAGGGAATAGAAACGCCGAGGCTTCTCAAATGCTCGGAGTATTTTGCTGGTTTGGAAAGGGAGGAGAGATTAATAATATGTATTAAAACATTAACAAATGTATATTAACAATAAATATAAAAACTTGACAAAAAGTCTTAGGAAAAAAATAAATAAAATTCCATTTAGGGAATAAATCACTATAACTACATAGTAATATAAAGATATGCATAAGATAAATATAATTCGGGACGAAAATGTAAAATTGGCATTTATATGTAAATCACTCAATCATTTAATTATTTAACAAAAACACTGTAAAATTAAGTTAAAATATTTACCCATAATTCACATCGTACACAAAAACTATACTCTACACTTTACAATACAAAACCAGGGTTTCGCCCAAGGGGCGAAAGTTCTGGACCTTAGTCCGAACCCGACTAAGCGTTTACCCAAGTGATCCTTTCTATATAAACCAAAATTTATGTGACTGTTGATTGTATTTAACAATGTCACGTTCAATGTAGATTAATAAATTGAAGGTTTGTTTCATTGTGTCTTTTTAATTATTTAATTTAAACATTAAATACTTGTATAGAATTTTTGGTAAATTCTTTAGATTTTTTCAATTAATAATAATGCCAATTATTACACCCCCACTCCAACCGGCACAGCGGTGCGGCGTTGAAAGCCGTGCATCGTCTAACGTCGTTTTAGTTCGGCAGACTTCGGCACGGTGTTTGTGTGCGTGCAACTAGACGTATGCATGTAGACTAGCTGCTAACTACTCATAATTGATTCTATCTCTTTTAGACACAATTTCGGAAAAATCGAATTTGAAAATGAATAATGATCCACAAGAACCCACAACAAAATATAGGACCATCATTGACGCGGTATTTTCCAGATATTTAGAGGATATCAAGTCTCAAACTTATGTTTCTTATTTCAGTTACCATAAACCTATAGTTTCAATGATAAAAATTCCTGAATAACCTACATGTATTGTAAGATAAAAAAAATATTTTAAACAATATTGACTTCTCATTTATTCGATAAAAGAAAAAAATTTGTTTTCTTATCAGTCACCACGCTCAAAAAGTGTAATTTGAATTAATATCAAAGAAAAAACTTGAATTAATATCAAAAAAAAAAATACTTCATAAATAAAATAAATAAATAAATAATTATAATTGCATGAGTTGATAAAAAATGCTATGCAATAGCTTTATCGCGGCAGTCCCCGAGTGCTACACTTTTTTTTATATTTTTGATGGACCAGGCTCGTCCTCTGAATCCACAGCACATCTTTTGGGTGTAACTTGCTGAGGTAGAATGTCTTCATCAAACTGCTCAGGATGGTGTGTTATCAATGAATGTCGTCACACATCAGGTCTGAAGGTATGTTCTCGCAAGATTGGCCAGTGCAGTAGCTGCAAACAGCCGAGCATTTCAGTCCTGCTTTCCTGCAACCACAACTGCTTATCTAACCTCTTTTGCTTAGATAATTTAAACGACTGTATATTTCTAAATTCTAATTTAATAGGCACAAGCCAAATTTTTAACAGTTCGTGTAATTGACAAGATATTTGTAAATAAATTTGAAGAAATATTTACTTTAAGATGTTTTGATTTAAACTTTTAACACTCTGTAATTCAGTAACCAAGTCCTTTAAGGGTTCATGTTTTTATATTAAAATATATATATTAACGAGAGCTCTGTGTTATAAAGCGTTGTCGGCCAAATATACTAACACACCTTATATATTTAGTCAGATTGCTTTTAGAATTTTTTGTTTTCTTCAAGTACGGTTCGATTAATTTTTTTGTTCGTTTTATTTTTCCTTAATCTGATTACCTATCGATTTCTATTTTATTTGCACCACACCCTATATAGATTTATTAAATTCTATGCCATGCAAAGTAATTCAAATAAGTTGTTGTTAAAGTAGTGATCCGTCAATATGTAATATCAAAAAACTAAAAATTTGCAAATTCTCGCTAATATAAAGTATATTGAGTATACATTTTATTATGTATTTATAACCAGGACCTGTTATTTAGAAAGCATGCTATTTTGAAAATATTTCAAACATTAAATTACAATATGAATGTTTGAAAAGTCCACACATTCTTATAGAATAGCAACATTAATATGTACTAAGACAAAAACCACTAAAATTTATAAATAAAACTTTCAAATACTTATGCGTATTCTAGTTTTATACTTATATTTTGTTTGAAGTGGTATCCAAATAAAAATGTTTCTTCCACTATTTGTATTGTATTTGCATAAATACATAAAGGGTGATAGTGGAATTCCTTTGAATTATAATAAGATTTACTGAAAGTATGTAAAATTTCGATGGACGTACATGGAATTCCAGTAAAGGTACGTGTAATTCCAATGGAAGTACAAAGAATTCTTTGGAATTATTTAAGAAAGTAGAATTATGGTGTACAATTTTTCTCAGGTGGTTTACCTACAAGAGTAATGTAAGTAATTATGCCAATTTACAAAAAAATGTTAGTTTCTCCTTTTAATTATTAAATTATCAATATACACTGCGCGTCTGAGGAAACGGCACACCTAAAAAATTTATGAAATAATTCATCTTTTTAAATATATCTTATTTTTATAATAATAAATCTATTATAAAGCATGTAATGGTTTTATCATGTTATCCGATGATACCATAAGTTACAAACGAAAAGAAAGCAAAATATTTACTTAAGAAATAATAAATTTATTGAAAAATTACAGTTTATTTATTTTTTACAAACTGTTCTACAGGAAATTCCCAATTAAAGAACAAGCAAAATATGCAAAACATTTGTCAAAAAAATACAATGTAAAAAATTGCAAAACCAAAGAATAAAGATTTAGGAAAGAAAAAAAAACTAAAATGATAGAATAATCGCAAAAGCAAATGTTTTATGTCCAAAATTCTAATGTTAAATATATCCAACTCAGAGTTAATGCTGTTGCAAATACTACACATGACATACTTAAAACGGAGATTTGCTTAAAATGTTGATGGGAGGAGTGATCAAGTAAAAAGTATCATTGCACCTAGAAATAATCTGATAGGTTTTTTGGTTTACTTGGTTCCAAAAATTTGTTTATGATCTTTACAGGGTTGGCATGACTTCGCAAGTACGCAAACTAACCCGTTTTACCTTCTTAAAAAATAAAAAAACTTAAATATATAGATAATTTCATAAATTTTTTGGTGGCCCGTTTTCTCTGACATGCAGTGTAGTACAGAGCTGTTAATCAAACAGATTTATGAATACCATATTTGTGTTTTCATTCACAATGTGTGTAGATCTAAATTTTTAAACTCAGCCTTAACATTTTGAGATGAAGTACACAACTTAAATACAAAGTTTAAAAAATAACCAAAATATTCCACAGATAAAATCAAAAATGTCTTGCGTTTCTGTGAATGTCAAATGTCTATTTGTAATAGAATGTCAGAGTATGTTAAACTGCTTAATTTATCTAAATTTAAGACTTTTGTAAAATATATATAAAAATCATTTAAATTGGGCCACATTATGTAATTGTGAATTTAGAAACATTTACCGGTTTTCGAGAAACAGGAAAAAAGCGAGTATGTACTTACTTGGCAAATATAAGCCTTTACATATTGACATGAGTTACATAACTTAAATATGAGGTTTAAAAATAACCTAAATGTCCTACAAATAAAATCAAAAATTGCTCGTGTTTCTGTGGATGTCAAAGATGTATTTGTTTATAATAGAATGTCAGAGTATGTTAGGCTGATTAATTCATCCAGATTTAAGAGTTTTATAAAAAAAAATATATAAAAACCATTTAAATTCACTTCAATATGGATTAAGAAAGAAAACTGAATTTAATGACTAAATTCACTCTGTAATCTTAAGCTGTGATTAATTTGTTCAGTATAGTCTTGAGACTAATTAGTACCTAACACTGCACTGGGCCTCCAACTAATAATAATTGATTCAAAAGTCTTGGTTTGACTGATTTACAAAAATTTATTTTAAATCTAGATATGTCTACTTTTAACTAAACTATTAAATGGGTCATGTGTGCTTTTGAACAATTCTGATGTCAGAAATCAACAAAATTCTGGAAAAATACCTTGAATTTTCCAATCACATTTTGTGTAAAAGAGTGAATATGTCTGATTTTGAACGTTTTTATATTTACTACCAAAGGATGATTTCTAAATTGTAATTTTTAATTTATAGATACCTAATTCTTCCCGATTTTTCCTTCACAATGATAGTTTCAATTTATGTACCTCTAGAAGGAAGGATGAATCTGTACAAAATTTTGTATTTTTTTGATTCAATTAAAAAAAACTTACTGTTTTGACCAGCAGGGCAAAGATACTTTCTAACTCTCTTCTTTGAAACATGTATTCGGCTATCTTTTAACGATTTGTATACCCTTCCGGTTTGTTTATTGTTGCTAGGATGATCCAAATAGCCCATATGAGCAGAATTTTCATCTTTCAATGTTGGTAAATCACAATAGGTAGTCAAGGAGGACAAAAGTTCACTCTCACTAGGTTCATGCTTAATATCATTGACGCCCACGTACAAATCATCCATTTTATGTTCTTTTTTAGTATTTGTAGTGACACTTTGCAAATGTTCACATTGTTGCACATAATCGTGATCGACTTTTATCAACAAATCCGAATGTTGTTCAAGTTTAGGAGAGAAATTTTGCAAGTATTCGTATTCACGCACATAATTGTGTTCCATTTTTATCAATAAAAACAAATCAGAACTTGACCATTCTTCACATTTTATAATTTCTTGTTTTATTTGGATTTCATTAACATACGATTCAAAAGGTTCTTTTTTTTAAATCCATTATGTCAAGAGGAGCTCAACCCAAAGTTTAAACAATCAAATAAAAATAAATGTGCTCAGTAACATTGCCTGTGTTGAGTTAACCTTAAAAACAAAACGAAAAATAATTGACAAAAGACAGAAGCAAATGCCTAATCGTAGCTGATCGTAGTCAAGGATCAATGACATCTACAGGATTGCCGAGTTGCTAACGACACATTAACGACAGCAATGAAAAAGTGAGAGTACATTAATTTTTAAAAAAATCTAATATTTTAATAATATTTAGTGGTGTTTATATATTTATTTTTGAACTTTATACCTATGTTGGAGTTTATATAAAATCGGTAATTCGATTTTTTGAAAGACAAGCTACAAAATGGCATGAAAAAATAATGTATTGAGTTCCAATGAATTACTTTTTATTTGAATTTTAAAAAGAAATATTATTATGTAAATGGTTTACTTTAAACATTTTGGCTAGGATACGGCCTCCGAGCTGAATTCGGATCACACTTTGTTTATATCCCAAAATATTTTGAAATTTCGGCAAGTCGTAGCTTTCCTGTTGACAAACAATTTTTACTTTTTATCCACAAAAATCATTTAAAGAAATAAAGGGACAGAGTTCCAATTGAAAAAAATGCTACTAGTAAGATTTTAGAGTAATTATTAAATTAATTATTGTAGCTTTGTTCACCCTACATTTAAAATCAGATGAGATAGTTTCTTACAAACATTAAAAACAGTCGAGAATAAAAAAATAAAAGGACTTTATTAAAAAACAGTAATTTTTGAATAAAGGGTTGGCTACAGGAAATTTTTAGTAAAAAGTACATAGTTACAAATCATTTTAAAGTAGAAAAAAAGGGCATTTTGGAATTAGGAACAAATGTAAATGTAAAGCATTCACGAGAAGATATTTGAGTAAAAGGTACTATTTTTACCTCAGAAATACTCTGAAGCATCCCTTGCTGGGAAATTCAACTTTACAAAAGTGCGCTACTAAAATAAATTTGAGATATGGTTTGTTAGATGACTTATTTAAATATTCCAAGTATATATGTAATATACCTCCTATATGTAGAAGGGCCGATTCCACCATTGTATTAAACGGAGATTAAAACGACATTGTTAATGTAAAAATATCATTTTAAACTTCGTTTAACACAATGGTGGAATTGGTTCTAAACACATTAAATAAAACAGTTTTTCTCTAAATTCGTATGTATATTTTTAGATTATTATAATAAAACTGAATTGTTGTTTTATTGATTTTTTTTAAAGTAAATTATATTGTTTATACATCCTAGAAACTGACAAAATATATTTTAAATTATACATTGTATATTTCTTCTGAAGTCCTACGGGCTCTTGTTTTCTTCTTTATTATTATTTTTAACTACTTTTTACCAAAAACTTCCTGTAGCCAGAGTGGGGTAGTATCCGGATACTTCTGTATCCGGATAGAGTATCCGAAAGCTGTATCCGGATACTTTTCAAATTTTGTATCCGGTATCCGTATCCGTGACCAAATTTGTAAGTATCCGGATACCGGATACTTTTTTCGGCATTCGGATACTTTTAAATTATTTACCACAATCGTAACTGATCCATTAAGAGGAAGTAATACCCTTAAAAATACTTGATTTATATTTCTCAAGCGATTTAAATGAATTTTTTTTCACATTTTACACGAAACTATAATAATTTTTTAATTTAAGATGATTTGCCAAGATAAATATACCGGGTGTTCTAAATTAAAGCGTTACAGCTATATACCGCTTTTTATAAAAAAAAACGTTTCGGACGAAAGTTTTATAGTTTTGTAGGGAAAAACTTTTGGCTAAAATCGTTTTTTATAGCTAACCATAATATGGCCAACTTTTTTTTCGCGCAGCAACATTTTCAAGTAGCTGTTACTCAAAAAGTAAAAGTCCAATAAAAAAAATATTTCCCTCAAAAGTTTCTTATTTTTTTATGTACTTTAAGAATATCTAAGGCCCGTATTTATAAACAGAACTTACGTGAGTCGGACTTGGGTAAGTCGTCCTTGAACTAAAATCGAAGTTCGGTTACAACGTCTCTGAAGTTCTAGGTGGTTCTGGTGTTAAACTAGAATTTAGAGATGGATAATAGCAAATCTGTAACTGTTATGTACATTTACGGATTTGTTACTACCCATCTCTAAATTCACGCGATATAACCGAACTTCGATTTTCGTTCAAGGACGACTTACCCAAGTCCGACTTACGTAAGTTCTGTTTATAAATACGGGCCTAAGAAAAAAATGGGATTCCCATTTAAAAAAACAAATTTCACCTCGATATGGCCATATTATGGTCAGCCATAAAAAAATGAATTTAGCCAAAATGTTTCCCCCAAAAAACTATAAAACTTTTGTCTGAAACTTTTTTTTCCAAAATGCATATTTTCGGCAGTATTTAACTGTAACACTTTAATTTGAACACCCGGCATATATTTTTTAATTACGCTCAATTTTAAAAAACTGGCTCCCCACTAATCTAAATAATTACATTATCTAACCATTCCTGAAATTTAAAATTTCTACTTTCTTCTATTAACATGTAAAATTATTTTCAAAATCCATTGTTAAAGTAATTTTAAAAAAGTAAAAATAAATTTGAAATTTTAGGAATGGTTACATAATGTCATTATATAGATTTATCGGGAGCCAGTTTTTAAAAAAAGTGCATAATTAAAAAATATATATTTTTATCTTGGCAGATCGGTTTAAAATAACAAAAATATTAAGAATAAAAATTTCGATATATAGAATTTCTTTAGATTTATATAGACACGACACTGGCTGGTTTCTGGCGCGGTTCAGGCGCGACTCGCTTTATTTACGCACCTTTATGTTTTATTATTCATTTTGTTTTAAGGTTTTATATTGACAGAATAAAAATAATAAACAATTTATTGAGTAGTTTTTACCTGTTTCTATTATATCGCCTTCCATTTTCGATAATTTATTTATGCCTAGTATTGTTTATTGTTACACGTAATCAATCGTATTGCATAAGTATAACTATTGGTATGAAAACATTATTTTAACTCACTTTAAAAGTATCCGTAAAAGTATCCGAGAAAGTATCCGAAAAAATATCCGGATACTTGTATCCGAGTATTTTTTAGGTGAAAGTATCCTAAAAAGTATCCGGATACATTGTAAGTATCCGTATCCGGTACTCGGATACTGATACATTGTAAGTATCCGTATCCAGTACTCGGATACTTTTTTCCTGTATCCGACCCAACTCTGCCTGTAGCAAACCCTTTTTTCAATATTGTAGGTTCTTTTATTAAAACACTTTGACTTTTCTTGTTCTTCCTTATGTTTATTGCTTGTAAGAAAACATCGCATCTGCTTTTAAATGTAGGGTGGACAAAGATACAATTAACTTAATAACAGTGAATTATATTTTCAAAATAATACTTTAAAATCTTTTAATTGGCTTTTATTTTTATTTTAGGCTCAGTTCTTTTATTTCTTTTATTTTTGTGTCTAAAAAGTAAAAATTGTTTGGCAACAGCAACTCTATGGCTCGCTCCAGGCTTGCCAAAATTTCAAAATATTTCGAGATATAAACAAAGTGTCATCCAAATTTAGCTTAGAGGCTGTACTCTACTATAATGTTTAAAATAAACCATTCACACAATAATATTTCTCTTTATAATTCAAATAAAATGTAATTTATTTGCAGTTTGATGGAAACCATTACATGATTTTTCCTTGCCGTTTTGTAGCTTGTCTTTTAAAAATCAAACTATCGATATTATAAAAACTCAACACCAAAACAAAGTTCAAAAATAGAAATATAAACATTACTAATAACCAATAAAATATTAGATTTTATAAAAAACTAATGTACCACACCAAGTAGAATATTTTCTGTCAACTCACTTTTCCATTCAGTGACGTCACTTCGTCCCTAGCAACCGTGATGAGTGTTGTCTACAAATCGTGCTAGATACCGTTTCTTGTCGAACGCTGCACAATCAAGACTGTTAAGTGTCAAATATATTCTGACACCTGTCATCAAAAATTTTAAACTTGTTTCTGTAATTTGTAAGGTTAAAATTAAAAAAAATAATATAAATATCTTTTTATATCATCCAATTATTCAGACAAAATACTTCAACTGATTAACACTATTTCTTCAGCTGCATCCAAATCTATGCCTACTAAAAAACCTTTTACCCCTTTATCTCCCAGGCCCTATTGGTGGGACGAGGAATGTTCAACCATGGTTAAAAATCGTGCAGAAGCATTAAAGAAATTCAAAAAGCAAGGAAATTTTAGTAACTACCTACACTATCAAAATATTGCTGCTAGGACTAAACAGTTGTTCAAATCAGAACAAAGAATTAGTTGGATGTCTTTCCTAAATAAATTAAATAGGAGTACTCCTATATATGAAATTTGGCACCTTATTAGATCTATCACTAATAAATATCACCAGAAAAAAAGCCCCCTTTAGGCAAACAACTAATTGAAAATATTCTGGATAAACTAGCTCCCCCATCTGTTCCTGGTAACCTTTTTAGTTGTTATAATAACCGTTTTCAATTTATTTCCAATTCAAATCCTTTATCTATTCCATTTACTCATGAAGAACTAAATTTAGCTTTAAAAACGAGCAGAAATTCTGCCCCAGGACTGGATGGATTCACATATAAAATTTTGTACAATCTTCCTGAAGTAGGAAAAAAATTATTTTTACAGTTTTTTAATAATTGGTGGTTAAAGCAAGAATATTCTGATATATTCAAAAATATAATCATTTGTCTTGTACTTAAACCAAATAAAACCATAGATAAAATTTAGACTAGAACATTTTGTTGAAAGTAGGTCTCTCTTGCCTAGTACTCAGTATGGATTTCGTAGAGGTCAAGGCACAATTGATGCCTTAACACACTTAATTACTGACGCACAAATTTGTTTCTCCAAAAATAAGTATATGTTATGTTTATTCATAGATTTAACAGGCGCCTATGACGTGGTTGATCTAGGTATTTTACAATCTATGATTAATAAAATGGGCATCTAGAGGACTTCTATACAATGAACTGGAGTGGGGTAGAATGCTTGTCAATAGGCTTGACATGCGACTCTATGGGCAAATACAGGATATTTTTCATCTCACTCGGGAGTATTTATAACAACCATTTTCTATTTCACTTTGTTATTGTCTGATCCACCAGCATGTGGATTGAACAATAACAAAGTGAAACAGAAAATGGTTATTATAAATACTCCCAAGTGAGATGAGAAATAAAAATGGCTGCGCCCATAGAGTCGCATATTGTTCTATTGATACAATATGCACATTGGCTTTCTACCCCACTCCAGTTCATTGCTTCTATACAAGGGAAGTGCAACCAACTTGACAAAATAAAAATGACACTAATGACATAAGAAATCGGGTCACATAAAGAAGCTGTTTTTTTGTTCGATTTTTGGTTTTTCTTATCTACTTTCGTGCCCTTTACATACCATGTTGTACCCGTAACGTAAAAAAGACTTTTTATTTTAGGGTATTTTATATTTAAAGGTTGAAGACATTAATCAATATCAGCTGTCGATAATGTCAAAACATAAGCGTAGCATTGCGATTTATTTTTTTATTGTTAATAGTCTATTTGTGTTTCTCCCGGTTTCTTTAAACATTTTTTTCATTTGGTTTTATATATTTATGTCAAATGCAAAAAGCTGCTCCTACAAACACAAGTTCCATACACTATACAACCATATACAATACTAGTTACGTTATGCCTATCTATGGTTACGCCTGTGTTCTACCAACAACATAATTGACAGCTGACACTGACAAATGTTTTCAACCTTTAGATATAAAATACCCTAAACTAAAAAGACCTTTTTACCCTACGGGTACAACATGGTATGTAAATGGCATAAAAGTATATAAGAAAAACAAAAAAGTAAACTAAAAAACAGCCTCTTTATGTGACCCGATTTCTTATGTCATTAGTGTCAATTTTATTTTGTTAAGTTGGTTGCACTTCTCTTGTATAGAAGTCCTCTTTTCCTTTGCATCGACAGTGTAGCACTGAGCTACGTCACTTCTGAAAATATTGTTCCATCCATACAATTTGTATAAATGGAACGATATTTTCAGAAGTGGTGTAGCTCAGTGCTACACTTTCGATGCAAAGGAAAAGACCTAATATAAGGTATCTGCAAACATAATCAACTTATTCATAAACAGAAAGATATTTGTCCGTGATCATAAAAATGTACTACATGGCCCAAGAACCGTATATAATGGTTTACCACAAGGAGCTGTTTTAAGTCCACTTCTTTTTAATATATATATATATATATATATATATATATATATATATTAGAAGAAATTAAAGTTTTACTGGATGATAGCAATTTTTACATCATTGTTGATGAAAGCACAGATGCTTGTGGAAGATATATGGTACATCTTATGATTGGAGCCTTAAAAGAAAATGAACCAGGTACATCATATTTAATTGCATCAAAACAGTTAGAAAAAACTAACAATACAACTGTTACCCGATTTATTCAACAATCTCTAGCAGAATTTTTTTTACCAAATCAAATTCCCTCAGAGAAGTTCTTAGTGTTTTTGTCTGACGCAGCACCATATATGATAAAAGTAGGGCAAAACTTAAAAATATTTTATCCAAATATTTGTGAGAACAGAATATCCCTTGGTTAACAAGCTAATTTCGAATGTGAAAAAAATATTTTTAAAAGCCCCTTTAAGAGTGCAATTGTATAAAGAGAGAATGGTAGGGGTGTGTTTGCCCCCGGAACCCGTAATTACGCGATGGGGGACATGGATTAAAGCACCTATATTCTATGCAGAAAATTTTGAAGCAATTAAGGATTTAATTTTAGATACAGAAGACAATTCACAATGTGTAGTGCAAAGTAAAGAATTGTTAAAAAATCCCCTTGTGTCTAAGCAACTTGTGTTTATAAAGGTTAATTTTAGTTTTTTACCTGATGTAATAACTTCATTGGAAAAGAAAAATTTAAGTTTAATCGAATCAACAAATTTTATTGCAACAGTTTCCGATAAATGTAACAATGTTCCTGGTGACATAGGCCTTAAGGTTAGAAAAAAATTAAATACAACTTTATTAAAGAATGAAGGGTTCAATGAAATAAGGGAAGTGAAAAACATTTTTGAGGAAAAATTTTCCAAAGAAGTTTTACGTTGGCCCTGTATATTACTTCCAAAATTACGGTATTGTCCTATTACTTCGGTAGATGTTGAAAGGACCTTCTCTTTATCAAAACATATTTTTACAGACAGAAGACAAAAATTTTTAATAGAAATTTTCGAAAAATATTTAATTATAAATTCCTATTATAATATTACTATTTAATATTTTTATACTATTCTATACTTAACTTCTACTAGTTTTTGTGTTTCGTTTGTTTTAAATAAATTTTTATATTACATATTTTCTTTTGTTTTTTTTTCCGTGTAATGGCTTTGATAGCGTACCAAATTAGGAACAGCAATGTTAATTAGAACCCAACAGTGAATGGTCAAGTGGAAATATTCGCTAGGCATCAGAATTAATTTTTAAATAAATTAATTAATTTAAAAAATCGCGTCCCGGCTGAAATTTGAACCCGGGACCCCTAAGTCCACAGGCCAACGCACTAACCACTAAGCTACCCACCCCCTACTTTTTTAACAAATATGCATTTGCATATTTAGGCATAATTGGACAAAATAACTGCATATTTTTGGTAAAAACGATGCATATATATGAGCATATTTTGTTATATTTTGATGCATATATTCCGCCCTCTAGTTATCACTATTTGACATGTTAATGATATTGTTGGTTTTATTTACTTTCTCATTTGTGGCATGAACAATTATTTCATAAATGTTTTTCCTATTAATAATATTTTCATTAATTTGATTTTTGTCACGATTTTTGTAATAGGTACGTGTATTTCGTAATTTGGATTAATTTTTTAAGATTGTTTCTATAATTTTAATATTCTTGTAATAAGATAGTAGTATTATTTTTATTTAAGTTTTTTTAATTTATCTTTTTGTTTAATAAATTTTATTATATCACTAGTGATCCATGGTTTGTTATTTTATTATGAAACCAATCATCATATACGGTCTTAAAGGTATCAATAAAAGTTTGATAAGCAAATTATAGGTCATTTTAAGTTTCTATAAATATTTTTTTATTTTACTAAACTTAACTTGTCT
This sequence comes from Psylliodes chrysocephalus, assembly GCA_927349885.1. NCBI lineage: Eukaryota > Metazoa > Arthropoda > Insecta > Coleoptera > Chrysomelidae > Psylliodes > Psylliodes chrysocephalus. The sequence continues at coordinate 39,058,504 of OV651823.1, forward strand.
CTGAATTTGTCATCATCAGATATCTGAATAGTTTTTAGTCTATATTATTGTTTACACCATTTCTTTGAGCATTTTTTGGATAGATATTTAAGAATATAGGAAAATGATCAGTGATATTAGTATCTGTTACAAAAGTATCTTGTGCTAGATTATTTATTTTTGATATTTTCTCATAAAAATATGGTCAATACAGGAGCTGGAGTCTCTAGTTACTCCAGTACAGGCCTGCACAACTCAGATTTTCAAAGGGTCAGTTCAAAAACCGTAAGTGTACGAGGGCCAAGAGAGGTGGTCTGTTCAGATTCTAAAAAAAGCTCCTAAAAGGTAATTAAGTAATGCCTCAATGTAATTTTGCTACTGAAAAATATATAATTTGACGTAGCCTGGCCAAACTGGTCAACGGACAAATGGGTCACGAAAATGACAATGGCGGGCTGCATGCGGCTCGCGGGCCTTATGTTGTCCAGGCCTGCTCTAGTATATTAATTTTTGTAAGACTTAAAATCTAGATAAGTCAACAGAGATACATAGTTGTTTGATGCTGCATTTGTGGGATTAAGTATGTTTAAGTTATTAAACAAAGACTATAAAATATACTAAAAAGAAGTTTTCATTAATACAAGTTAGTACGGAAATACCTATGTTTTATCTATTTAACATTAATTATAGAAACTGTAATATTACTTAAAGGCAAAATAATTTTTATACTGACATAAGTGATACTTTTGGTTTACAATACTTAAAGCTTGAGTTTCTTCAAGTTCTATTTCATTTAAAATATCTAATTCAGCAATATCTTTAAATTAAATTAAAATTAGCACTTAATTATAAAAAGTCAGTATAGCTTATCTTGTTTCTCAGCATATCTATGTGAAATTTGAAGGTTGGATAATTTGAACTTCAACTTTTATGGTCAGTAACCATGAAAGTAGTTTTATATTTCATATTAAACAATTTTCAGTTATTACAATATTTATTTTGTTTAGGACAGTCTTTTTGTATATGTTCATTGGAGCAGATAGGACATCTAATCCTGTTACCACATTCCATTCTTTTATGATAATATTCCTGACATTTATAACATTTTGGTACACTCAAATTTTCATAGACCATACAACTTTCTTATCCCAAGCATAATTTCTTTAGTTTTAATATTTGATTAAAAACACTAGGGGAACATTCACATATTATTGTTTTGGTTTTATCTTTGTTTTTGTTTTCACAAATAAAACTTACAGTAACTTATTCTATGTACTAAGTTGTTTTATTCTTTTAAATATTTTTTTATCTATTCATGTGTAAAATTTTGTGTGCCATTCACGATTTTTATTTTTGGATGTTTAAGTTTACTGACTTCAACTACTTATTGTTACTGATACAACCAGTCACTGCATAGTAAACCATTATTTCTTAACAAAAAAAAAACAGGTATAATGCTTAGCCGTCAAAATCTCGTCGAGTTCGCGCATTGATGTATTGTGGTGTGGAACATAGTTATTTTGTTGATCATGAACCGATTAAAATTTATTTTCGTGCACTCTCTTCGATCAGCTGATACGTCAAATTCGTAAAAGCTCCGCCTTCCACCACAATACGCCACCGTGATGTATAGTATCAATCTGCGTAAGATCGTACTTTCTATCACATATATTTGCGGGATATTTGAATTGAAGTGGTAGGTTTTCGAGATTCGTTCTGAACATAAACATTTGTTTATATAAAAATCTGATGTGTCCAACACATGACTTTCCTATCTAGTTATTACGGGCTTTTTTCGGTTATTTTGTGCAACCTATTGCAGCACCTCTATAAATGTTTAGAGGATAAACTAAATATATACATTTTTCACATACATCTACCTCGAAACATTTTTCTATAGATATTCATTGAAAACGAAAATACTGAAAAATTTAAATTTAGCACTTTTCCTACAATTTTTCCATTACGGTCCATTTTAGAAAAATCACGTATGAACAAAAATTATAGAGATCGATATTGCAAACAACTTTTAGTTTAACAATGTTCATAAAAACCAGAATTTTGTACATTTTGTCAAATTTCTCGAATACGGACCATTTCAGGAAATTTTGACATAAAGCAAAAATTATAGATAATATTAGAAGTAACTTTTATTTGAACAATTTTTTTCTCCAAACATAAATAACAGATATATTCCGTGAAATATAAAAACAGCCTCCCATAAAGTACCCCCCAGATGTTCCGACTTTGTCCAAAATTTAATCATTTTACATCAGGCCGAAATTACACTTAAATTTAAAATTTAATTTTTTTTTTCTTTATCCGTTTTTGAGTTTTCTTCAAATTTCGAAATTTACACATTTTCTCAAATATCTCGAATACGGTCTATTTTAAAGAAATTATGTATGGAATAAAAATTATAGAGAATTATATTACAAACAACTTTTGTTCAAACAATTTTTATAAAAAAATATTTTTTTACATTTTGTCAAAATTCTCGAATACGGATCATTTTAGAAAAATTTTGTATAGAAAAAAATTTTAGATAATAATATAAGAAGTAACTTTTATTTGAAGAATTTTCTTCCCCAAATGTAAATAACATATATTCCATAAAATATAAAAATGACCACCTATAAAGTACTCCCCCAGATGTTCCGACTCTGTCCAGAATCTAATCAGCTCATTGGACGCTAGAACATAGCTTAAGATTAAAATTTGGTGTTTTTCTGTGTATAGGTTCATGAGTTATGGTGGACACACACAGACATCATCGCGAAAAGAGTCAAAACGGATTCAGGGGACCTCAAAACGTTCGAAGTCGAAGTCGAAGATAAAATTTCCATTTTCTAAACGGTTTACTCAAACATACTCAACCGCATATCGGATCGGTTCCAAATGACGTCGCCAGAAAGAATTCGATCCTAAAAATTTTGTGCGATCGTTTTCGCGTTGTACCGAGAAATTCATTTCTAAGTCGAAGATAAAATTTCCATTTTCTAAACGGTTTACTCAAACATACTCAACCGCATATCGGATCGGTTCCAAATGACGTCGCCAGAAAGAATTCGATCCTAAAAATTTTGTGCGATCGTTTTCGCGTTGTACCGAGAAACTCATTTCTAAGTCGAAGATAAAATTTCCATTTTCTAAACGGTTTACTCAAACATACTCAACCGCATATCGGATCGGTTCCAAATGACGTCGCCAGAAAGAATTCGATCCTAAAAATTTTGTGCGATCGTTTTCGCGTTGTACCGAGAAACTCATTTCTAAGTCGAAGATAAAATTTCCATTTTCTAAACGGTTTACTCGAACATACTCAACCGCATATCGGATCGGTTCCAAATGACGTCGCCAGAAAGAATTCGATCCTAAAAATTTTGTGCGATCGTTTTCGCGTTGTACCGAGAAACTCATTTCTAAGTCGAAGATAAAATTTCCATTTTCTAAACGGTTTACTCAAACATACTCAACCGCATATCGGATCGGTTCCAAATGACGTCGCCAGAAAGAATTCGATCCTAAAAATTTTGTGCGATCGTTTTCGCGTTGTACCGAGAAATTCATTTCTAAGTCGAAGATAAAATTTCCATTTTCTAAACGGTTTACTCAAACATACTCAACCGCATATCGGATCGGTTCCAAATGACGTCGCCAGAAAGAATTCGATCCTAAAAATTTTGTGCGATCGTTTTCGCGTTGTACCGAGAAACTCATTTCTAAGTCGAAGATAAAATTTCCATTTTCCAAACTGCTACTAATAGAATTTTTTTTTATGTTTCAAATACCTTAAATATGTCCATTAATCACGAAAATCATCATTAAAAATTTTCATCCTATTTTCCAAATTGCTACTAATAGAAATTTTTTTTATATCTCAAATACCTTAAATATGTCCATTAATCACGAAAATCAGCATTAAAAATTTCTATCAGTAGCAGTTTAGAAAGTAATTTTTTTTTTGTATCGAAGAATTTGCTTCGATAAATTGCAAGTCTAACTTCTAAAGGAAAAACCGCACAAATTTTTTGTGGTCATTTTCTTTTTTTTCATGACATTCTAAGATACTTCACGAATCTAAATTTTATAATTAGTCTACCGTTTGGAAAATAATTTTTTTTTTTAGATCGAAGAATTTTCGTTTTAGAATTTTCATCATATTTTCCAAACTGTAACTTTTGAAAACTTTTTTTATGTCTCAAATACCTTAAATATGTCCATTAATCACGAAAATCATCATTAAAAATTTCTATCAGTAGCAGTTTAGAAACTAATTTTTTTTTGTAATCGAAGAATTTTCGATTCAGAATTTTCATCCTATTTTCCAAACTGCTACTAATAGAAATTTTTTTTATGTCTCAAATACCTTAAATATGTCCATTAATCACGAAAATCATCATTAAAAATTTCTATCAGTAGCAGTTTAGAAAGTAATTTTTTTTTGTAATCGAAGAATTTTCGATTCAGAATTTTCATCCTATTTTCCAAACTGCTACTAATAGAAATTTTTTTTATGTCTCAAATACCTTAAATTTGTCCATTAATCACGAAAATCATCATTAAAAATTTCTATCAGTAGCAGTTTAGAAAGTAATTTTTTTTTTTGTATCGAAGAATTTGCTTCGATAAATTGCAAGTCTAACTTCTAAAGGAAAAACCGCACAAATTTTTTGTGGTCATTTTCTTTTTTTTCATGACATTCTAAGATACTTCACGAATCTAAATTTTATAATTAGTCTACCGTTTGGAAAATAATTTTTTTTTTAGATCGAAGAATTTTCGTTTTAGAATTTTCATCATATTTTCTAAACTGTAACTTTTGAAAACTTTTTTTATGTCTCAAATACCTTAAATATGTCCATTAATCACGAAAATCAGCATTAAAAATTTCTATCAGTAGCAGTTTAGAAACTAATTTTTTTTGGAATCGAAGAATTTTCTATGTCTGGGAAATCTACATTTATGAAAATATTTAAAAAAAAAGTAGATTTTTGGAATCAGCATGAAATTATCTACATTTTAAAAAAAAAAATGATTTTTTTCTATTTTTTTTTATTTTTATATGTTTTGTAAAAAAACATCGTCACATATAACATGTCACCAATCCTACAATAAGTAAAATATTACAAAAATATTTTACAAACAGCTTCTTAAAGGTTCAATATATAAGAAAAATAATATTTCAATTATATATTATGTGAATTGTACTCATAGTGCACTTCTCAAAAAACTTCTAAAAATGGCCAAAATCGTCAAATTTTCCATACCTACCCCTTTCGATTTTTTCAGAAAATCGAAGGTCTTGGAATTTGATAAAAATTTGTATATACCCTAAAATTGGGTCAAAAATAACGAAAATGACCTTAAAAATTCAATTGTATGTTTCTTTATAGTTCAAATCGTAATAAAACTAAAAAAAATTCATGAATTTTATATGCGTAAGTCAGGGAAATCTACGTTTATGAAAATTTAAAAAAAAAAGTAGATTTTTGAAATCAGCATGAAATTACCTACATTTTAAAAAAAAAAAACGTTTTTTTTTTATTTTTTTTATTTTTATGTTTTGTAAAAAACCCTCAAACATATTTGTTGCGGAATTTTTATCTTATTTTCTAAACTGTAACTTTTGAAAACTTTTTTTATGTCTTAAATACCTTAAATATGTCCATTAATCACGAAAATCATCATTAAAAATTTCTATCAGTAGCAGTTTAGAAAGTAATTTTTTTTTGTAATCGAAGAATTTTCGATTCAGAATTTTCATCCTATTTTCCAAACTGCTACTAATAGAAATTTTTTTTATGTCTCAAATACCTTAAATATGTCCATTAATCACGAAAATCATCATTAAAAATTTCTATCAGTAGCAGTTTAGAAAGTAATTTTTTTTTGGAATCGAAGAATTTTCGATTCAGAATTTTCATCCTATTTTCCAAACTGCTACTAATAGAAATTTTTTTTATGTCTCAAATACCTTAAATATGTCCATTAATCACGAAAATGATCTTTAAAAATTTCTAAGTGTCTCAGTTTAGAAAATAATTTTTTTTTTGTATCGAAGAATTTGCTTCGATAAATTGCAAGTCTAACTTCTAAAGGAAAAACCGCACAAATTTTTTGTGGTCATTTTCTTTTTTTTCATGACATTCTAAGATACTTCACGAATCTAAATTTTATAATTAGTCTACCGTTTGGAAAATAATTTTTTTTTTAGATCGAAGAATTTTCGTTTTAGAATTTTCATCATATTTTCTAAACTGTAACTTTTGAAAACTTTTTTTATGTCTCAAATACCTTAAATATGTCCATTAATCACGAAAATCATCATTAAAAATTTCTATCAGTAGCAGTTTAGAAAGTAATTTTTTTTGGAATCGAAGAATTTTCTATGTCTGGGAAATCTACATTTATGAAAATATTTAAAAAAAAAGTAGATTTTTGGAATCAGCATGAAATTATCTACATTTTAAAAAAAAATGATTTTTTTCTATTTTTTTTTATTTTTATATGTTTTGTAAAAAAACATCGTCACATATAACATGTCACCAATCCTACAATAAGTAAAATATTACAAAAATATTTTACAAACAGCTTCTTAAAGGTTCAATATATAAGAAAAATAATATTTCAATTATATATTATGTGAATTGTACTCATAGTGCACTTCTCAAAAAACTTCTAAAAATGGCCAAAATCGTCAAATTTTCCATACCTACCCCTTTCGATTTTTTCAGAAAATCGAAGGTCTTGGAATTTGATAAAAATTTGTATATACCCTAAAATTGGGTCAAAAATAACGAAAATGACCTTAAAAATTCAATTGTATGTTTCTTTATAGTTCAAATCGTAATAAAACTAAAAAAAATTCATGAATTTTATATGCGTAAGTCAGGGAAATCTACGTTTATGAAAATTTAAAAAAAAAAGTAGATTTTTGAAATCAGCATGAAATTACCTACATTTTAAAAAAAAAAAACGTTTTTTTTTATTTTTTTTATTTTTGTATGTTTTGCAAAAAACACTCAAACATATTTGTTGCGTAATTTTCATCTTATTTTTTAAACTGTACATTTTGAAAACTTTTTTTATGTCTTAAATACCTTAAATATGTCCATTAATCACGAAAATCATCATTAAAAATTTCTATCAGTAGCAGTTTAGAAAGTAATTTTTTTTTGTAATCGAAGAATTTTCGATTCAGAATTTTCATCCTATTTTCCAAACTGCTACTAATAGAAATTTTTTTTATGTCTCAAATACCTTAAATATGTCCATTAATCACGAAAATCATCATTAAAAATTTCTATCAGTAGCAGTTTAGAAACTAATTTTTTTTTGGAATCGAAGAATTTTCGATTCAGAATTTTCATCCTATTTTCCAAACTGCTACTAATAGAAATTTTTTTTATGTCTCAAATACCTTAAATATGTCCATTAATCACGAAAATCATCATTAAAAATTTCTATCAGTAGCAGTTTAGAAAGTAATTTTTTTTTGTAATCGAAGAATTTTCGATTCAGAATTTTCATCCTATTTTCCAAACTGCTACTAATAGAAATTTTTTTTATGTCTCAAATACCTTAAATATGTCCATTAATCACGAAAATCAGCATTAAAAATTTCTATCAGTAGCAGTTTAGAAAGTAATTTTTTTTTTGTATCGAAGAATTTGCTTCGATAAATTGCAAGTCTAACTTCTAAAGGAAAAACCGCACAAATTTTTTGTGGTCATTTTCTTTTTTTTCATGACATTCTAAGATACTTCACGAATCTAAATTTTATAATTAGTCTACATGTTTTGCAAAAAACACTCAAACATATTTGTTGCGTAATTTTCATCTTATTTTTTAAACTGTACATTTTGAAAACTTTTTTTATGTCTTAAATACCTTAAATATGTCCATTAATCACGAAAATCATCATTAAAAATTTCTATCAGTAGCAGTTTAGAAAGTAATTTTTTTTTGTAATCGAAGAATTTTCGATTCAGAATTTTCATCCTATTTTCCAAACTGCTACTAATAGAAATTTTTTTTATGTCGGAAAACTCGAGATCGAAAAAAATAATGATTCATATACTTTTTTATTATTTTATCAATGCAATTTAAAATACACCTTACGCAATTTAGACTATTCAAGGAATGCATTACTTTCTTTTATTTATTTAAAACGAGAAAAGTAATCAGACCATAGGAAATGGAACTTTAAATATGAATTTGGACCCGTTTCCGAAAAGATAATTTCGAAAAATATATGAATCTTACATTTTATATGCTTGTCAGAATATTACCGTGGCTATCAAATAGCGCTGGATTTACTATGCCATATTTAATATTTTTTTAACAATCTCATGGAATAGGCGATTGTCCCAATATAAAAATTTTACTTCAATAAAACATACACATCATTCCAGAAATTTGTTTTTTGAAATATGATAATTATACAATATAAACAAATTATTTAATAAAATGTTGGTAATTTGTGATTTTTTTTTTTAATTGTATAACAGAATTTTTTTATTTGCAGATTTCCATTTTTCTAAATCAAGATCGAAACATATCGATGTACATTTTGGAAAAAACTTCGTGGTTTGTGAATTTTGTGGAAGACTCATGACAAAAATGAATTTATTTCGGCACCAATTTATTCATCTAGTAAAAAATAGATCAAGAAAAGTTTTTCTGAAAATCAATGACGTTTCCAGCATACAGACAGATTTAATAATTCACAGTAATGAAAAATCATTTAAATGTGATATTTGTTCCAAAAGATTTTACTACAAATCTGGCTTAAAACAAAATTTAATAATTTACAATAATGAAAAACTATTTAAATGCGACATTTGTTTCAAAGGATTTAATCTAAAATCTAACTTGCAACAACATTTAAAAATTCACAGTAAAGAAAAATCATTTAAATGTAATATTTGTTCCAAAGGATTTAATAAAAATCTAGCTTACGGAGACATTTCATAAATCACAGTAATGAAAAATCATTTAAATGTGACATTTGTTCAAAAGGATTTAATCTAAAATCTAATTTACAACAACATTTAATAATTCACAGCAATGAAAAACCATTTAAATGTGACATTTGTTCAGTAGGATTTAATCATAAATCTGGTTTACAACAACATTTGATAAATCACAATAATAAAAAATCATTTAAATGTGACATTTGTTCAAAAGAATTTAATCGAAAATCTAATTTACAACATTTAATAATTCACAGCAATGAAAAACCATTTAAATGTGACATTTGTTCAGTAGGATTTAATCATAAATCTGGTTTACAACAACATTTGATAAATCACAATAATAAAAAATCATTTAAATGTGACATTTGTTCAAAAGAATTTAATCGAAAATCTAATTTACAACAACATTTAATAATTCACAGTAATGAAAACTCATTTAAATGTTATATTTGTTCAAAAGGATTTAATCGAAAATTTTGCTTACGGACACATTTAATAATTCACACTAATGAAAAACCATTTAAATGTGACATTTGTTCCAAAAGATTTAATCAAAAAACTAACAACAACATTTAATAATTCACAATAATGAAAATTCATTTAAATGTGACATTTGTTCAAAAGGATTTAATCGAAAATCTCACTTAGGAACACATTTAATAATTCACAGTAAAGAAAAATCATTTAAATGTGACATTTGTTCAATAGGATTTAATCACAAATCTAGTTTACAACAGCATTTGATAAATCACAATAATAAAAAACCATTTAAATGTGATATTTGTTCAAAAGGATTTAATCGAAAATCTCACTTATGAACACATTTAATAATTCACAATAATGAAAAACGTTACAAAAAAAAATAATTTTATTGTAACTTAATTAATTGTAATGAAAAACAATTTAAATGTGGATTTGATCCAGATCATTCGATTACAATAATCACATGACGCAACATTTTTAGTAATTATGCAGATCCATCAAGATCACTAAATAGTCACTTGCTTTATTTTCCGGTTTTTTATTTACTAAATTTTATATTTGATATCTATTTTGCTTTTTATTTATTTCATATAGTTTTGCTTTCTAGTTTGTTTCATTTGTATTTATAACTTATTGTTTCTTTATCTTGCGTAATCCCAAAAATGCCCGCACATGTCAAGCTTGCGCATATCATTTTCACTGACAATAAATGCCGCCAGTGGCGTGGTAGAATATTCAACACATTGATAAAGAAATCTAAGGATAAGTCATTTGTGACTATCTTTGATATTCAAAATTTGAATCGAGACATGTCTTTTGCACTTCTTACTAAAATGGCGGAAAAGCAGGTCCGGATTTACACGTTCCTCTACTATTTCTGTTTAAATAAATCTGATTTGAATTCGAAAAAATGAATTGCCTTATATATATTGTTTACTATTAAGTTTTTTTATTAAAATAAAAGTTTTGGGCTCTCCATTATATAGACATAGACTTAATGATGTAATAGATGAGCAAGATGTCTTTTTCTTTCTAGCTCTTACAATGGAAATGCCGACTGTTGTTAAATTTGTTCCTATAAACCACTCATAGTCCGCTTCCTTATGCCGAAATAATGTATTTAATTAAATCTCTCTGTCAGGATGTAATTAATTCCTCAAGTTCCATTAATATTAATCACAATATGTTTGGTATCCCAAATTTTCACTGTTACATGTAAAAATAAAACCACTATAAATATTTATTATCAGAATGAAAGAAGTGTAAGAACAAAATCCGATCAGCTCTTTCTAAACTCCAGTGCCTGTGATTACGAAGTGATTGCTCTAACAGAAACGTGGTTTAATGACTATATTGGTAATTCTCAGTTATTCTCTAATTCTTATTTTATCTATCGTCGTGACCGTCTATACCAGGAGTTAAATTGTGAACGTGGATGTGGAATTCTGTTAACAATTCGAAACAACATTTAATGGATTAAAAAGTTACATTTTAATGATTTAAACATGTGTATATTACCTAAATAACTAAACTAAAATAACATTACATATATTTTTCGACTTTAGAATTGCAAAACATTCAGTGGGAAGTAAATAAAAATAGCAACACAATTTTGTAATTTAAGATTTTTATTACAATTAAAATAATAATTATTTATGCAACTAGTGCAAAAAGTGAAACTAGAGGAGTATATCCTAGTTCGTCCGTTAATGAACTATTATACTGTTTTTAAACTAAGCGATTTGAATTTAAGTTGGCAATTCTGTAGCCTTCTGATTGGCCAGATTACAGTCAGTTTCACACATTACTTTTTAGCATGAACATCAGCTAATAATTGATATTGTTAACAGTTCTGACATTTTATAATTTGATATCTCATCCATTACTTAGTTTTTTACTTTATTTCGTAAATAATAGTTCTTCAGTAAGCAATTGTATTGAAAATCTACAATTATGGATCCTTCTACACTGAGTAGGGGAGACTAGGGAGGTTTGATACGTGGGGAGGCTTGATACACGTTCAAATTTCCCACCTCGGTTACTTAAAGAAGGCGTAACCACGCGCAGTGCCGACTGTGAGTGTTAAAACAGTGTCTGATGAAATCTAGCAACGATCGCGTCTTGTTTAAAAGTTTTTAAGATTAAAGTGTGTGTTCTACCCATTCGATGTAAGTTTTTGCATAACAAACGTAAGGCTTTATCTATTTAACATCAAAAACTAACGAAATTATTTACGTTATGCTTGAACCGCATTTCATTTAGAGCATAGTGGCCATTAATATAGATTTTTAATCGAATATCAAAATACGTTCACGTCATATATTTCCGAAATTTGTCGTCCCGGGAGGTTTGATACATTTTACATCGGGAGGATTGATACGCGTATCAAACCTCCCTATATGAAGAGACAGTATGTTTTATTTATTTATATTATAGTTTTTAACCATTTATTACATTTTCATGGCAATTATTTAGATTGAGTACATTGTTCTAGATGCCGTTTAAATGGAAATGCAAAGGTCGGACGAAGTATTCCCCAGATGATTTAAAGAGTGCTGTGCTTGAAGTAGTGAATGAAAATAAAGGGCTTAGGCCTACAGCTACAAAGTACAATGTTGACAAAATGACATTGAAAAGATATGTTTCAAAATACCAAGAGAATAGAGTTATCACTTCTTCACCAAATTTTGTGACTTCACAAATTTTTTCGCCCCATGAGGAATCGCTTTTAATGGAATATTTGCTCACTTCTGCAAACCTGTACTATGGTCTTACGCCTAAGCAAACAAGGAAATTCGCGTATCAATTTGGAAAAGAAAACGATAAAAAGCTACCAGAAAACTGGAAGAAAAACGAGTGTGCTTCCTACGACTGGCTAAAAGATTTTATGTCACGTCATCCCCAATTATCATTAAGAAGTCCTGAAGCCACTAGCTTAGGCAGAGCCATGGCGTTCAATCGACATAATGTCCAAGAATTTTACAAAAACTTGCGCAATCTAATGGAGAGAGAACCTTTTGGTCCAGAATCCATATGTAACTTAGACGAAACTGGAGTGACTACTGCGCACAAACCTCAAAAGATCATTGCTCGTAAAGGGCAAAAGCAAATTTCAAAAACTACTTCTGCAGAACGTGGGACACTGGTAACAGTTTTTTGTGCCATAAATGCATTGGAAAATTCAGTGCCACCATTATTAATATTTCCTCGTGTGAGAATGCAAGATTATATGATCCAAGGTGCTCCTCCAGGTTCCATTGCTATGACGCATGAAAGCGGTTGGATGACCGCTGATAATTTCGTGAAATACCTAGATCACTTCGTAAAACATGTAAAATGTTCCAAAGAAAAAAAATGTATTTTAGTCCTTGACAATCATGATAGCCATATTTCTCCCACAGCCTTGCAAACGTGTAAATTAAACGGCATTCATTTGTTGACCTTACCACCGCACACAAGTCACCGATTACAACCACTGGACGTATCGGTTTTTGGTCCATTTAAGATAGTTTATAATGAACAGGCAGATGCATGGATGGTCAGTCATCCGGGACAAACAATTTCGTTAAACCATATACCGGAATTGGTTGGATTGGCCTATATTAGAGCATTCTCACCTTCAAATATAACAAAAGGATTTTCCACTACTGGAATTTTTTCCTTTAACCCTCATTTATTTGAAGATGTCGATTTCGCAGGCGCAAGTTACAAACAGATCGTATCACGAAGTAGGGCAACACCCTAACGAAAAACCGGTTATAGATGACCTAACAGCTCAACCTAGCACATCATCATCTCAGGAGATGTCACCCGATATATATGACCCAACAGCTCAACCTTGCACATCCTCATCTCAGCAGGAGTCAACTTTAAATACAATGGATACTTCTTTACAAAATACCACAGCTATCATAAGCAACACATCTGCTTTGCTTAAAAGTCCCGAAGAGATTCGTCCTTATCCCAAGGCACTGCCACGGAAGAAAAAAGGTAGCAGAAAGCCTGGGCGGACCAGAATTTTAACGGACACCCCGGAAAAAGAGGCCATAGAGGCTGAATATAATATGAGGAAAGAAAAAAACGAATAAAGACAAAAAAATACCAGGTTAAACGAAAAATAACTGGTGAAAGTGGAAAAAGTAATAATTTCGAACAACATAATGCAGGGTGTAGTAAATCCTACTTGAAAAGAAACGTTTCAGATAGAAGTGCAAAAACAAAAAGAAGTGGGATCGATGACTCTGATCCTGAAGACGAAATCGAAAAAGATCCATTTTCTGATGGAGATGACGATGCCGCTTGCATCTACTGCAATTCGCTATTTTCAGCGTCTCGTCCTCGTGAACAATGGATTAGTTGTCAGCAATGTCAAAAATGGTGCCATTCAGCCTGTGCAGGTGTAAATGGTAACATAAAAATGTTTACTTGCGAATTATGTATTAATTAGGTAGTGTTCTAATATTAAAAGTTTGCGTTCTTTTTATTTTTATTCCTAATTTATTATTGTATCAAAGCTCCCATTTATTGTATCAAGCCTCCCATGTATAGGGAGGTTTGAGACACTTTGCACTGACAATTTCAAAAATGTATAATCATTATTAAACCTTCAATTTTCGTTAATTTATTATTGTCAAATTCCTAAGCAAAGTTATTAAATTGGACTCTGATATAAATGGATTGGTAAATCTTAATCACAAAATTTGTTTTAATAGTTTTGTAAAAAATGTATCAACCCTCCCCAGTTTCCCCTACTATTAAAAGTAGCAATTCCTGAAAAGCCTTACAAGAAAGGGAAGACACCTTATTATTTTATGTTCAAGCTGGAGCACCCAAACGCTTGCAGTTAGAAAAAAAGACTTATAGAATTAAAATATAAAACAACATACTGGGTGCTTCATTTGAAAAAAATAAGTTCTGTAACCTTGCAATTGGGGCACCCTGTATATTGTAAAATATTCTTACAATTGGATCCTATGTTAGCCGGAAAACTTTTGTATTTGACATTTTCTACTGTTTTCAAAAAACGGAGATATTGGACAAACACTAATATGGTACACCCTGAAGTATATAATAAGGAAACTGAATGAGTCTTGGCCACTTTTGTCAAACACATAGTATATTCTTAATACCTATTAATGAAAGTTGTGAAACTTTCAAATGTGCACTACAAAAGTGACAGTCTCATACAGCAACCTTATTATATACTTATGACATATATGTAACCAGGCAATCTTCCTGGCATATCAGTTAATGTTATGTAGGTGTTGCTGGGCCGCTTTGTATCCTTTCCGGATGGAGAGATGCGCAGAGGATTTCTTGACTCCAGCAAATGCCTCGTTCAATGTTAGGCTTGAGAATGTCAATAAATTTTTCGCCCCAATCATGTAGGTTTTTCTCTGTTCATCTGACAAGAAATATACTGCAAACGTCCTGTAGTGACGTCTTTCGACTATGGCCGGCTCGTACCAGTATCCTTTGAGTTTCGCCCACACTGGGAAAAAGCTTTTTCTATATTTGCCAGAACATGTAGATCACAAAGCACATAGAGGTTCCACGTGAATGACCAAGGTCAAAACCGACAACTGACATTTTTTATGCTATTTGCTCCAAACTCTAGATGGGGCTACTGGTGAAATTATGATTTCTTACTCAATTTTTAAGCCTTATGGGAGAAAAACTTAACCAAAGACTCCAAAGATGTGACGTGTATTTATTTATGTTCTTGGTTAGTTTCATTTTTCGGTCTGATTTTAGTGATTTTTTGTTGGCATTGGCTTTTGGTTTCTGTTTATAGTTTCGTCTTAGTTATTTGCAAAATTGTAATGTTTCGCTTTTTTATTTCCTACTGTGTTTTGCAATAATTTTGGTGCTACGTTGAAAACTTCGAGAAAAACTTCATTGATTCACCATATATTCACCATGCATCTGCATCATAAAAAGACAAACGGGGACAACAACTAATTGATAATCAATTTATCACTGGACTAGATTCCGAAATCATTTTTCACATAAGAGAGTAATACCACCATCTGTATTTGGAAGGAAAATACCTATTTATCATTGAATGAATAGTTAAAAGGATTCACCTTTTAATACAATACCTATATTACATTTGTCCTCAGTCAAAAATATATTTATAAAATATATAACTTTAGTGTTAATAAAATGTAATATCCTAGTCTCTACTTCACATTTAAATTATTGATAGGTATTTTAAAGATTTGAGATTATATATCTATTTGCTCCAAGTAAGTATTCGTTAAATATGTATTATTATTTGTATTTATTTTTATCTAATAATATGTATTTAAGTTATTAATAAACATATTTTAAGAATGTTCTATTTTATTATTTATTGATATATCTTATATTTATTTAATAAAAATATGCAGAACCAACTCTCCACATTAGACCCCTTATAACAAATTAATTCTTCAAATTTGGTATAATCGACCTAAATTATTTTGTAAAATAAAAGTTTCGAACTTACTAGTTCCATACTTTATTTTATAAAATAATTTATGTGGAAATCATTTAAAATTTAATTTAAAACTACTACCTACTCCTAAAAATTACAATCTGAATTTACCGCCATCTGTCATTTGTCATTTTAGTTCCAGCTCCAAACACAAGGTGGCGCTAATTCGGTTTAAAAGTTTAACATTGGCGTGGGGTCTCTAGAAGATACATGCTTTGTGATGTAGATGTGGACGGAGAAGATTGCTCAGAGGCAGAAAAATGAGGTGAAGCAGCAGACGTAGATGGCCTTGACAGTCGCTCAGAGGCAGAAGGAGGTAAAGCCGCAGACGGCCTTGACAGTCGCTCAGAGGCAGACGATAGCCTTGACAGTCGCTCAGAGGCAGACGTAGATGGCCCTGACAGTTGCTCAGAGGCAGAAGGAGGTGAAGCAGCAGACGTTGATGCACGGGGCCGACGATTCTTTTGAAATGTTTTCATGTGTAGTTTTGCCGTTGCTTGAACGAAATCCTCTTTATAAAATAATAACTGTTGCGTGTCTGGAGTCATATCAGGTACGTGAACGTTTTCAGCGAAGTCGAACCAAACGACTCTCTTAAGGTAATCAGTGGAGTAATATTTTTTTGCATCAATTCTGCATATCTTCTCTTCATTTAAATAACATTTAAAAAACATTTTTCTATTTAATATAGTTTTAAAATATTCTAAAACTAAATCCTTCCTGAAGTCTTCAGGAAATATAATATTTAAAATAACTCGAGTTTTCGCAGTAGAACAACTGCGTTCTACCATAGGTATTCTATGTTTTCTACATAACTTTGCCATAGCCACTATCGGGCATAATTTGACCATCGGCCAATTCTTAATTTAAAAAAAATACTTTCTTACAAGTTCTTCCAATTGGTCTCTCGACTCTTTGATTATGTTTGAATATTTATAAACTAATTTTAATAATGCATTTATTAATTTAGAGGTAAGTGGAAATTAGTGATTATTAAATTGATACTTAAATTTAAAGAATTTTAAAGTTTTTACATTCAGTTGGGGTTTTTCGCTAGTCCAGTCCAGATATTGTTTAATAAAGAAAAAACATGTTCGGTAGGTGCGTTAGTTCCTGGCATACAGAGACAATACTCCACCAATTTGCCAATATTATTGTAGGAAACATCATTTTCATTAAAAGCTTTAAAAATGTTAATCCATTTTATGCTGCCAGCAATTTTAGTTTTAAGATCCTTATAAATGATGCTTGTTTCCAACAGAAATATTCTGTCTCTTTATATTTTTGAAACCTTGTTGTAAAACATTGCTGACACATTGGGTGCTATGATTGAACGTTTACGTTATCCATAACGTACATGTTAGGCCGAATTTTAAAAGTAACGAGGCAAGTTCGAATGATGGAAAACTGTTAAATTAGAAGATAACAGGCGGAAAATAACAGTAACGTGTTGGAAAAAGTTTTCCATCATACGAACTTGCCTCATTACTGTTAAAACTCGGCCTAACATGTACGTTACGGATAACGTAAACGTTCAATCATAGGACCCATTACAAAATTCTTTTCAATTTACTGACGAGCACAGTATAAATGTAAAAATATGAGTACATTTTGGTTAAACGTTTTAAAACCATATTTTAATTCCCTAAAACAGTGTACTGGTAAAATCAGTAGAAATGGTGGGCCACCTTAGATGGCAAAAAGTTTTGAAATGTTTACATTTTGCGGACACCCACGTCTCTAGATTCATGCTTACATACCTCGAATGAGGCGCGAAATGAACCCGTTTTTGTGAATATATTAAAATATTAATAGTATTTATAATTAAAAAACATTACCTTTTAGTAAACAGCTCATTATACATACCTGCCTCGGGAAAAAGACAGAAAAAAAGAAAGAAAGGAAAAACAAACCGTTAAATTTAAAAAATATTGTTCTCTTTGTTCAAATAGTGTATTGTACCTAGGCCCGTATTTATAAACAAAACTCAGCTGAGTCGGACTTGGGTAAGTCGTCCTTGAACGAAAATCAAAGTTCGGTTATATCGCGTGAATTTAGAGATGGATAGTAACAAATCCGTAAATGTACATAACAGTTACATATTTGATAATATCCATCTCTAAAGTCCAGTCAAACACCAGAACCACCTAGAACTTTAGAGGTGTTGTAACCGAACTTCGATTTTAATTAGCTTTAGTAGCGGGCGGCCCCAAACGGGTTTTTTCTTCCTTTTCTAATATTATTATTGTTTAATAATTGTTACCAATTTCATGAAACAAAAGAAACTTCTTAAAGCACTGTTGCCATTCTTAAGATGCAATGTTGCCAATTAAAAATAATACAAATTGAAAATTCGTCTACTTAGGTATTTTGGGCCGGAAAAGCCGAAAATGATAATGAAAAATCGATAGAGCTGCTCTGGGGTTGCGCGCCGGCCCCATAAGGGAGTTTCGTCTCGCAACTTTTTGCGGGCAAATTTTTCCTAGCCGAACGCGATCACTTAGGTGACTCAAATTTTCACAGATTATAGCCCTAACATTACTTAAGTGCACGGTAATATTTAAAAATGATATATCATAACGGTTGGCTCATAAGAAATTCGTCCGCAAAAGGGTGCACGCTAAAACGGCGTTTTGACGCCCGTACGCTATCCCAGAGTAGCCCTAGGGACTTTTCATGCTCATTTTCGGCTTTTCCGGCCCAAAATACCCACTAAGACGAATTTTCGTGTTATTTGGAGCAAAATTGGAGAATCTAGTTTTCACTTTTAGCGATAGTGTCCCAGAAGTTCGGACTAGGCCGATCGCTATACCTTAAAAATCTGATGTGTCCAACACATGACTTTCCTATCTAGTTATTACAGGCTTTTTCCGTTTATTGTGTACAACCTATTGCAACATCTCTATAAATGTTTAAGAGGATAAACTAAATATATATACATTGTCCACATACATCTACCGCGAAACATTTTTCTGTAGATATTCATTGAAAATGAAAATACTGAAAAATTTAAATTTAGCACTTTTCCTACAATTTTTCCATTACGGTCCATTTAAAAAAAATCATGTATGAACAAATATTATAGAGATCGATATCGCAAACAACGTTTATTTCAACAATTTTCATAAAAATCAGAATTTTGCACATTTTGTCAAATTTCTCGAATACGGACCATTTCAGGAAATTTTTCCATAAGGCAAAAATTATAGATAATAATATTAGAAGTAACTTTTATTTGAATAATTTTCTTCTCCAAACATAAATAACAGATATATTCCATAAAATATATAAACGGCCTCCCATAAAGTACCCCCCCAGATGTTCCGACTTTGTCCAAAATCTAATAATTTCACGTCAGGCCGAAATAAACCTTAAGTTTAAAATTTAATGTTTTTTCCTTTATCCGTTTTTGAGTTTTCTTCAAATTTCGAAATTTACACATTTTCTCAAATATCTCGAATACGGTCCATTTTAGAGAAATTATGTATAAAATAAAAATTATAGAGAATTATATTACAAACAACTTTTATTTGAACAATTTTTATAAAAAATTATTTTTTTTACATTTTGTCAAATTTCTCGAATACGGACCATTTTAGGAAAATTTTATATAGAACAAAAATTATAGATAATAATATTGTAAGTAACTTTTATTTGAAGAATTTTCTTCTCCAAACGTAAATAACGAATATATTCCATAAAATACAAAAATGACCACCTATAAAGTACCCCCCCAGATGTTCCGACTCTGCCCAAAATCTAATCAGCTCATTGGACGCTGAAACAAAGCTTAAGTTTAAAATTTGGTGTTTTTATGTGTATCGGTTCATGAGTTATGCGTTATACAGACAGACAGACAGACAGACAGACAGACAGACAGACAGACAGACAGACAGACAGACAGACAGACAGGCAGGCAGGCAGGCAGGCAGGCAGGCAGGCAGGCAGACAGACAGACAGACAGACAGACAGACAGACAGACAGACAGACAGACAGACAGACAGACAGACAGACAGACAGACAGACAGACAGACAGACAGACAGACAGACAGACAGACAGACAGACAGACAGACAGACAGACAGACAGACAGACAGACAGACAGACAGACAGACAGACAGACAGACAGACAGACAGACAGACAGACAGACAGACAGACAGACAGACAGACAGACAGACAGACAGACAGACAGACAGACAGACAGACAGACAGACAGACAGACAGACAGACAGACAGACAGACAGACAGACAGACAGACAGACAGACAGACAGACAGACAGACAGACAGACAGACAGACAGACAGACAGACAGACAGACAGACAGACAGACAGACAGACATACAGACAGACAGACAGACAGACAGACAGACAGACAGACAGACAGACAGACAGACAGACAGACAGACAGACAGACACACACACACACACACACACACACACACACACACACACACACACACACACACACACACACACACACACACACACACACACACACACACACACACACACACACACACACACACACACACACACACACACACACACACACACACACACACACACACACACACACACATCATCGCGAAAATAGTCAAAACGGATTCAGGGGACCTCAAAACGTAAAAATACAGATAGGAAAGTAAAAATCACAAAAAGCTCAGCAAAAATTGAAAATCCGTCTACTTAGGTATTTTGGGCCGGAAAAGCCGAAAATGATAATGAAAAATCGATAGGGCTGCTCTGGGGTTGCGCGCCGGCCCCATAAGGGGGTTTCGTCTCGCAACTTTTTGCGGGCAAATTTTTCCTAGCCGAACGCGATCACTTTAGGTGACTCAAATTTTCACAATTATAGCCCTAACATTACTTAAGAGCACCGTAATATTTAAAAACGATATATCATAACGGTTGGCTCATAAGAAATTCGTCCACAGGGCCCCCCTAGTGGTCCTAGAATTTTTTCGACTGGATTTTCGTTCTTTTCAGGTCGAAATACATAAGCATGGTGATTTTCAAGTTCCCAGATAAATCAATGGAAAAGTCGCATATTTTAGCTGAGCTAGAAAACGCGACTAAAATATGCGACTTCGCCATTGATTTATATACAAACTTGAAAATCACCATGCTTATGTATTGAGGGTCCGCCAGGCATTTGAAAAATTTAATTTTAAAAAAGTTTATTTTCTTTCAGACGAAATAAAACATGTTTTTACTATTTTTTTGGTGTCTAATAGTAAAAACCTTTAGATAATAAATATCCCCACATAGCAAAATTAGAGTTTAAAAACAATATTGATATATACAAAAGTAATAAAAAGTCATAAAAATCTTAACCCTACGAAGCAGTTCCTCACTTAACCCAGAGCTCACCACGTGGAGGTGACTGTTTATCGATCTCCACCCCAGTGTTGCCAGGCCTTTTCAAGCGAAAAATCGGTAGAGTTATCGAGAAAAATCGGTAGATCTCAGCAAAAAAACGGTAGATTTCAAAAATTAAACGAAATTTGTAGAAAACAAAGTTTTTAATACTAAAAAGTAACAAAAAATTCTAAAATACATTAACATTTTTAAAAAAGAAAAACCTAAAAAATTAAATTTTAATCGTAGAGAATAAAAAAAAAACCATTATATGTATTAATATTTGTGACTAGTTTGGATTTTTATAAATTTATTTTTGCATAATATAATATTTGATTTTTTGTCTGTACCTATATATTATTCAATTTTCTTTGGATGAGAATGTATCCCACCCGATGGCCGAAACTACTTCACTGGTGGGGTACATGCACCTATTTGCAGGTGTTTTTTTTTTAATTCATTAAAAAAATATCTGATAAGATATAGGAGTTCCGCCTAGCGGAAAACCTTGAAAAATATGTAGATGAACTTTTAGATATACCAGTTTTTCAATTGATAACTAATTTATTAAATTATTTAATTTAATGGGACAAGTAGCCGAATGTACCATCCTGCGTTTCTCAGTGGCTTTCTGTAAAACTAAGATTATATATATAAGGCTCGAATCAGACCGTTAAGGTCTATGGCCTGGTTAGTTTCTTCCATTCGTCCCTATTCTTGGCTTTTTGTTTCCAGTTGATGATCTTTTTTTCCTTAATATTTTCTATAATCGCTTCCCTCCATTTTCTTCTAGGCCTTCCTCTCTTTTTTTTTCCTTCTGGTGTTGTCCAAGCTACTCTTTTTACTGTCCTTGAGTCCTCCATCCTTTCTAAGTGCCCCAACCATTGTAACCTTTTTGACTGAATTATTTCGTATATGTTGGGTTCGTTAAATATTTCGTAAATTTCTTTGTTTGTTCGTCTTTCCCATCCTTCTTCTGTCTTTTTGCCTCCATATATTCTTCTTAGTATCTTCCGTTCCCATATTTCAATTTTGGTATGTTCTTTCTTATTTAGTGTCCATGTCTCACTACCGTATAGCATTGTAGGTCTGATTATTGTTTTGTACACACATTTCTTTAATTCCCATGACATTTCTTTAGATTTAAGTAAATTATGTAATGCTCCTGCGCATCTATTGCTCTTTGCTAGACGGAGATCTATTTCAGCTTGTTCTTCGCATCTATTTGTAATGAGAACACCGAGGTACATGTAACTGTCTGTCTCGTCTATTGTTATTTTTCCTATGGTTTTAGTTTGTAATTCTAGTTTTCCAGGATTTTTTCTTAAATGTTTGTTTTTCAGTTGCATGTACTGACTCTTTTTTTCATTTATTTTTAGCCCCATTGTTCCTGCCGCGTCTAAAAATTGTTATGTTTTTAAGTTCTTTTTGGCTTCTCGCTAACAGTACAACATCATGCTAATGCTTGGTTGGATCTGTTGATCAGGGTTCCATATCTGTTTATTTCACTGTTTCTGATGACTATTTCAAGGGTTAAGTTAAAAAGAAGGGTGGATAATGGGTCTCCCTGCCTAAGCCCGTTTTGGACTTCAAATTCTTCAGTTTCCTCACCTCCTACTCTTATTGCACACCTTGTATTTTCCAGGGTCATGTTCGTCAGTTTTACAAGTTTAGGAGGTATTTTTAGTTCTTTCAATGCATTTACCAATTTTCGTCGATTTACTGTATCATATGCGCTTTTAAAATCAATAAACATGATATGTGTCGGTATTTCGTATTCGTAGCAACATGTGAGTACCTGTTTTAAAATAAAGATTTGGTCAGTCGTTGACCTGCCTTTTCTAAAGCCACATTGGTATTCTCCGATAATTTTTTCTCCTTCTACTTCTATTCTTCTTTTTATTAACGTGGCTAGTACCTTATATGTAACGTCCAGCAAAGCTATACCTCGATAGTTTCCACAGTCTGCTGGGTCCCCTTTCTTATACAGTATGGTTCAAATGAAAGGAATAAATTCATTATAATGGAAGTAGTTGGTTTTTTGAAAAAATGCTCGGACAGGTCAATTTTGTTTAATTAAAGCGCAATTTTTTAAATAGAATTCAATTTTCCCCCACTTCCCATTTTTGGGCAGTGACTTCATTGACAATTTTTTTAAATGGTAACCCCAATTTTTTTTCTTGATTTTGAGAGATCTTGCAATTTCCTACTCGGAAACATAATATTTGTAATATCTGACATAACAATTTTTTTTGAATAAAAGTCATTTAAAGATCAGATACATAAATTTTATTTTATTTTGAAACACAATAAATGAATAAAAAATTATTTGTAATTAAGTGCTTCATCTAACAAAAAAAAAATAATAATAAAAAGAATTTATTGACAATTTCACAAATTCTTTTTTATTATTATTATAATTATTATTATTTTGTTAGATTAAGCACTTAATTACAAATAATTATCTTTTAATCAATTATTGTGTTCTCAAAATAAAATAAAATTTATGTGTCTAATTTTTAAATGACTTTTATTCAAAAAAAATTGTTATGTAAGACATTTCAAATATTATGTTTCCGAGTAGGAAATTGCAAGATCTAACAAAATCAAGAAAAAAAAATTGGGGTTACTATTTAAAAAAATTGTCAATGACGTCACTGCCCAAAAATGGGAAGTGGGGGAAAATTGAATTCTATTTAAAAATCTGCGCTTTGAGTAAACAAAATTGACCTGTCCGAGCATTTTTTCGAAAAACCAACTACTTCCATTATAATGAATTTATTCCTTTCATTTGAACCATACTGTATATTGGCAGTATTACTGCTTTCCTCCAATTTATTGGCATTTCTTCCGCTTTCCATATTTCTTTGATTAGTTGTATTATTTGTGTTATAAGTTGTTCTCCTCCATATTTTAGGTTCTCTGCGGTAATTTTGTTTGATCCGGGGCTTTTATTGTTCTTCATATTTGAAACAATTTCCATTATCTCCTCTTCTGTGGGTTCCTCAGCGGTGTACACAGGGATTTCATTTGCTTCTTCTTCCTCTTCTGCTGCTTCTTCTTCTACTTTCTGCCTTTCAGGTTCATCGTTCAGTAGGTTTTGGAAGTATTGTTTCCATCTTTTTATTTGCTCGCTTTTTCCTCCTATTAAATTTCCCTCCTTATCCTTGATGTAAATATTTTTTTGTAAGTGTTTTTTTTTTGTATACCTTTTATATCTTTATAGAAGTGTTTAATTTCATTTTTTTTTGTAATTTTCTTGTATTTCTGCGACTTTTTTTTCTTGGTGGCGCCTTTTCTTATTTCTGCACATTTTTTTAACAGCCTTTCTTTGTTCTATATATTTTTTCCCGTCTGTATCGTTCCCTGTTTGTAGGTAATTTTCTCTCAGATTGTTTTTTTTTTAATTTCTTCATCACATTCGTTATCTAACCATTCTTTTCTTTTCTGCGATTTTTTCTTATTAATATTTTTCTCAGTTGATGTTTTTATGGCATTCTCTATGTTATTCCATTTCTTTTCTACTAAGATTATAAATTTAATAAATAGGTCTTCAAAGTAGGGATGCGCAAATTTTTTAAAACATCGATGTTGACATCAAATGATACATCGAATACAGACTATCGATATTGTAAAAAAAATCAGAAAAGAAAATATCGATTTTTCTAAATATCGATGTTTGTTTTTCCATACATCGATGTGTTTGTAAACATCGATGTTTTCGAAAAGCGTTCATTAAAAAGAAAAAAAAAAGAAAAAAAGAATTCTAACCATTAATTGAAACGTGACGCTTAACAAAAAAACATTTAAAAGAAAATCATCGATGTTAATTGAAAAATGTATGTTAACAAATAACATTGAATAATAAAAACTCCATGTTAACTAAACATCGTAATAAAAAATATCGATGTTAAACATCGATAATCGAAACCTAAAAAATCGATGTTTTTTAAACATCGATACATCAAAGTACCTGGCTATTTAATCATTAAATATAAACAAATAAAGACAATCATATTTTTGTTTTATTGATGGGATATTTAAAAAAAATTAATAAACTATCACTAAACCTTAAATATAGATTTATGTCTAACAAAAAAACTGTTTGCCTAATCATTTTTCTGCAAAACTATAATGAAAAATTTAATAAATATGAATTTCTTCAAAGTTGTTTTTCAGATAAAGATCCATTCCCTTTGTTTAATATTGACCCAATGACAAAACATACCACTACTTGGATTAAAATAGAATCTAAATAATTTTATTTACCTAATTTAACTGTAAAATTATTTAAAAATAAAAACACAATTTTGTAATCCTAAATATTTTTTATGTTCTAGATATTATTTTTCTCACATGACATCAACCAACGTTCTGATTGGTGACGACAGAATTTTCAGACCAATAGGAAGGAGGCACCAAAGTCAATATTATTTTAAAATAAAAAAAAAAAAAACAAATTTTGTAATAATCACACCAATTTTGTCTTCAAGTGGCTTAAACCTGAATATATTTTACTTTTAGATTTTATTTTTGTCATGAGACAGTAACCAACGTGCTGATTGGTAACCCCAAACTAGTCAAAACTACCACATACCAATAGGCAAGAGGTACTGATGTCGCTGAGATTTGAGCCATAATTTAACATGGGAAGTATAGGGAGTGATAGGTATGTGTTCTAGTTTGCAAAGGTAGGGAAGAAAAATAACTTTATGTGAATTAAAAACATAAAAAACAGAAGGAAAAGAATACGTTACAAAATGTTGCATTAAATTAAGTTACATATTCAATTAAATTTTTTATTACTGTGATTTATTAAATGTTTTCGTAAACTAGATTTATGATTAAATCCTTTCAAACAAATGTCACACTTAAATGATTTTTCATTAGTGTGAATTATTAAATGTTTTCGTAAATAAGACTTTCGATTAAATTCTTTGGAACAAATGTCACATTTCAATGGGTTTTCATTACTGTGAATTATTAAATGTTATTGTAAATTAGGTTTTTGATTAAATCCTTTGAAACAAATGTCACATTTAAATGATTTTTCATTGCTGTGGGTCATTAAATGTTGCTGTAAATTAGATTTTCGATTAAATTCTTTGGAACAAATGTCATATTTAAATGGTTTTTCAATACTGTAACATATTACATGTTGTAAGCCAGATATATGACTAAATTCAATAGAACAAATGTCACATTTGAATGGTTTTTCATTAGGTACTGTGAATTATTAAATGTCTTCGTAAATTATTTTTATAATTAAATCCTTTTGAACAAATGTCACATTTAAATGGTTTTTTATTATTGTGAATTATTAAATGGTCTTGTAAATGAGATTTTCGATTAAATCCTTTGGAACAAATGTCACATTTAAATGGTTTTTCATTACTATGAATTATTAAATGTTGTTGTAAACTAGATTTTTGATTAAATCTTTTGGAACAAATGTTACATTTAAATGATTTTTTATTAGTGTGAATTATTAAATGTTTTTGTAAGTAAGATTTAGAATTAAATCCTTTGGAACAAATGTCACATTTAAATGGTTTTTCATTACTATGAATTATTAAATGACGTTGTAAACTAGATTTTTGATTAAATCCTTTGGAACAAATGTTACATTTAAATGATTTTTCATTAGTGTGAATTATTAAATGTTTTTGTAAGTAAGATTTATAACCAAATCCTTTAAAACAAATGTCACATTTAAATGGTTTTTTATTATTGTGAATTATTAAATGGTGTTGTAAATAAGATTTTTGATTAAATCCTTTGGAACAAATGACACATTTAAATGATTTTTTATTACTGTGAATTATTAAATGTTGTTGTAAATTAAATTTTCGATTAAATTCTTTGGAACAAATGTCACATTTAAATGTTTTTTTATTACTGTGATTTATTAAATGTTGTTTTAAGTTAGATTTATGATTAAATCCTTTTGAACAAATATCACATTTAAATGACTTTTCATTACTGTGAATTATTAAATGTGTCTGTATGTTGAAAACATCATTGATTTTCAAAGAGACCTTTTTTGATCTATTTTTTACTACATGAATAAATTGATGACAAAAAAAATTCATTTCTGTCATGAATATTCCACAAAATTTACAAACCACGAAATCTTTCCCAAAATGTTCGTCGATATATTTCGATCTTGATTTAGAAGAACGGAAATCTGTAAATAAAAAAAATCTATTATACAATTTAAAATTAAATAATTGAACAAATTACCAACATTTTACTGAGTACTTTGTTCATATTGTATAATTGTCATATTTAAAATATTGCTCATCAGTAGGTATATTAAAAAAAATATATAAAAATGTTTTTGGAATAATATAAATGTTATAAAAGGTATTATGGTAAAATTATTATAATGGTACAATGGCCCGTTCCATGAGATTGTCAAAAAACTATTAAATATAACATAGTAAATCCAACACTATTTGATAGCCACGATTATATTCTAACAGGCATATAAAATGTAAGATTCATATACTTTATACTTTTTTATGAATTTTTATTTTATAGTCAGAATCGTCATTTCCGACACGGGCCCAAATTCATATTTAAAGTTCTACACCTTGTGGTCTGACTACCTTTCTCGATTTAAATAAATAAAAAAAAGTAATGCATTCCTTGGATAGACTTTATTTTGTTAAGGTGTATTTTAAATTGCCCGATAAAATTATATATTTGATATAAATAAAATTTGTATGGCCAGATTGAAACCCGTCATCTCTGAAACCCTCCACTTCAATTCAAATATCCTGGAAATACACATGATACTATAAAAACAAGGTACGATATTATGCAGATTGATACTATACAACACGGTGACGTATTGTGGTGAAAGGCGGGGCTTTAACGAATTTGACGTATCAGCTGATCGAAGAAAGCACGCGAAAAAAAAAAGTGAATCAGCTCATGGTTAACCAGATAACCATGTTTCATATCACAATGCGTCATGCGCGAACTTGACGAGATTTCCTCGGCTAAGTATTATACTTCTGTTTTTATATCATGGGAAATATATTCCATCAGATCACCTCCCTATTCGCTCCGTGTGTGACGGCAGCGCCAATTCATTTAGGTACTAATGGACTATTTCTGCGTATACTGACAAATACAATTTTTAATAGAATTTGTAATTAAAAAGTATATATGTTAGTTTTAATTAAAGTATATGGATTTGTAAAACAAGTAAAACATTAAAATAAAAAAATACTATTAAATAATAGCGTGAACTTAAAATGTATCAACAGAAGGATTGTTATTAAAATTTTCTTTTTGTTCGAAAGAAAACAGAATAAATGATTAAAACTGGTTTTGTAACGTTATGAACGTTACGAGTTTCAAGCAAAGATATCTAAGCCGGCCCTGACTCTTGCCATGATACACTAAATCGGATTTCCTTTGCGCGGAACTGATCGGTCACTACTAAAGCCTTGGTTTCTTTGAACACTTCATCGCGGTGAGCGGACAGTCCGTCAACCGTCGCGTTTAGACGATTTTATCCAACCAGAGTATTTAAATGGGAATGGTTTTCTTGAATCCGCTTAGCTGAGCAGGACGGCGTTATGCCGCTGATTTGTCGCGAAGAGTCGGTTGATATCTCTTGAGTTTGATATCAGCGGAATCGTCGGCGTGTGCGGAGACTATTGTTATTAATTTTAAAACAATGAGTGACAAATTCACACATACAGATGACACCATGACTTTATTTTTAGGTTTCTTGGAAATTATGTCCTTTATAAAACTCAACACGAATTCAAAAAAATCTGTAGAAAGTCTAAAATACTCCCTAAATTTGGTTTCATTTCCAAAAAGCCTCCGCTGCACAATGATATTAAAGGCACCTTCTGTATCGCGACAGTGATCGCGACACAAAAACAACTCATCCACTGGCTTATTGGAAACTTTGACGGTTACAATTACCGCAGTTCCTCTTGTTCTTCCTCTTCCAACAATAATAACAACGCAAACAATTTATTTGCATCCATTTTAGTACCTTTCGTTTACATTCATAATACATAAACAGCACGTACAGACATAGAGAAAATATCATTTTCTATATTTTTTAACAAACCACCTCGGGCGAAAATTGCTGTCCTCAGCGGTCATAGTTTGGTTGTGAATGTATTTGTAGGAAGACGAAAGGTAATCAAATTATGCACTTTTTAAATTTAAATTTCTTCTAAAATATTATATAAGTTTATTAAATCGCTTGGTGAGGTAAATGAAAATTAACAATTTATTTTATATTGTATGTATGAAACATTTCTTTCGTTTCATGCGACATCAGATACAAAATGGCCGTCAATTTTAATTATGATTTTAAATATTCGATTTTTTTTCCATCTTTTAAGAGTGGTACATAAATACTATAGCGAACTTAAGTTAATATTACCATTTATAGATTTAAGATATGTATTTGACTATTTAGAGTAACTTTTGCAAATTTTTCATATTTTTTTTTTTATACACATGTTAAAAGATGGAAGAATATTTTTTTTCTTACGGAAATTGACACCGGGTTTTTATTTTATTTTTATATGAAAGAGAGAACAATAAATAACGAAAGAGAGGAGAACGAGAGAAAAGGGACGAAAGATTCGTACATAAAGGAAGAAGAGGAACGAGGTGAAAAGGACTCTAAAGCCGACTAGGAGATATCTGTATCGTTAGCAATTTTTGACCAGGCTCCTGAATATAGTAGGGAGTTCGAGAAGTCACCTTTCAATCCCCAGGAGAAGCTGAGACTTCCGATAGACTTCTCACCTGTCTATCCCTGTCAGTTAAGTGAAAATTATAAAAACCCTCACGTGTTTTTACCAAGCGATATAGTCATTTCATTTTTTTTATGTGTTTAATTCAATTTTCATTTATTCAAGTTATTGAAATCAGTTTTATTTGTAAAGCCTAAAACCAGTGCAGATTCCAACATTACTTGTACATTTTTTTTTTTTTGTAAGACAACCCACAGTAATTAACCATTTAAATATACATCCATATATGTATTAATTTGCGTATTATTTCTGACTTTCAGCTGGTAATTTTATGGTGCGATTCGTATTTATCAATCACCTAAATATGTGGCGTGCACAATTGAGCATTTTTTTTTATTTCTTTACTGGAGTCGTGTTAGGAAAATCGCCGAGACACGTCGATTTTTGATTTCTACAATGTACATTTTTGTATGAATAGTTTACCCTTAATTTCATCCCTTACTGGAAGGGAGCAACCCTTTCGAAAATTTTAAATGGCATGGGGTGGTGAGTGATAGCTCATTTGAAAGAGAGTTTTATTCTCTATTCAACCGTGTAAAAATTTTTGAAATTTGCTTCATTAATTCTCGACTAATTGTTGTTTCAGAATAACGGAAATTAACGTAGCGCACTCATCCTTAGAATTAAAATTCGGCCCTGCATGATTTCGGTTTTGGTTCAGACGTGAAGTAAAACTTTTTGCCATTAGAAGGTCGTCGTTAGTTTAGTTGCTTTCCTATTTTGTGTGGTTTTGTTATTTTTAAACATTAATAAATCAACACTTAATGAAGCAAATTTCAAAAATTTTTACACGGTTGAATAGAGAATAAAACCCCCTTTCAAATGAGCTATCACTCACCACCCCATGCCATTTAAATTTTTCGAAAGGGTTGCTCCCCTCCAGTAAGGGATGAAATTAAGGGTAAACTAATCATACAAAAATGTACATTGTAGAAATTAAAAATCGACCTGTCTCGGCGATTTTCCTAACAAGACTCCAGTAACGAGTTATTTAGGGGGGTAAGACTTATGATGCTCACTGTATAAAATAACTACCGGGACTTCTTGAGAATTATAGAAACATAAAAATTTCATATTTATTACTTCTAACCACAATAACTGATTTGATTTGAACAACTATTTTTCATTTACATATAGCAAATTCCTAATTTGTATTTCTTCATTCTCCATATTTTATATTGTATGTATTGTAAATGTTCGCTTTCTTATTTTTCCTTTTCTGATATCTATTTATCTATGTACCGTAAAGTCAATCAAAATTGAAAGGTGAAAAAATTTGTATGCAACCAACAATACTGTTGTTTGTAATATTTTTTGTTATCTTTATGGTAAGCCATAAAAAATATTTTTTAATGATAAAATGTATTTTACTATCAACTGTGATGGGTGGCTTTAAACCAGCAAGTAATATTATGGAGAAAACAATGTAAAATGATAGGTGAGTCAAAGTCACCCTCTACCTGTGGGTGCCTTTGCACACCCCTTTTCTATTTTTTATTTAAAAAATTATACCATTTGAGATATGTTTGCTTAATAATTCTTAAAATATAACTAAAGACTAAATTATGACGAAAATGCGAATTTGGATTTGCTTTTATTTAACAATTGAAACTAGGTTTAAATTTTGACAGTGAGTCAAAGTCACCCGACTTTACGGTACCATAATATATAGTTCAGAGTAACTTTAAACATTAAATCAAATCATTATATATTTGACATTTCAGTCTTGTAGATACAAGGTGCATTTATTTACACAAACTTCAGTATTTTGTATATATAACAGAATTTAATAAAATTGAAACTGTCAGTAGGCAGTATGCAAATAAACAATGACAGTACCACATTTCCCATTATATTTTGAGAATACTTGACAGTGAATTAACTATTTAAAAAGAAGTTTAGATCTTTTTATTAGAGATAAAACATCCATTCTTTAACATAAATAAATAAGAAACAATAAAAAAATATGAGGAGTTAATTGGTAAAAATGACATATTTCAATGTTCAACTGCTTTTTTCACCAACAGTTTTATGTGGCTTTTTAGAGTCAGTTTCAAATGCAATTAAGTGATATTAGCAGATGAGAAACTTAACAGAAATGTGGTATCGGATATAAAGACATTCTTAATTAGATTAATAAGCTAAAATATTAGAATACTATATGTTACTTTAATCTGTAATACTGTAACCGAGGGGCAAATCACTCCCGCAATACGTGTACAAAATGTCCGCAATCCCATTGAAAATCGCCGCAGTCTCATCAAAATCAGTGACAATCGCTAAGAAATCGCCGCAGTCGTTCCGAATTCGCTCGCAGTCGTTCCGAATTCCCTTGCAGTCCCCCGAATTCTCTAGCAGTCACTGAGCAATCACTAGCAATCGTTAAAAATCGCGCGCAGTAAGGTGACATTAACCAATTAGCCATTGTTGATGTAGGGTGCTTTGATTAAGCCATCTAAACCATTTTGTGTAAAGAAATTGCAGTTTACATTTATCGAAAGGGTCCTTCCGTGCATTTTGAGGCAAGAACTATTAAGTTAAATTTACATTTTGGAATTTGAAGGTTTTTTTAGGATAAATTTAGACACTAAATCTACTTGTATACAAGATTTTACAAGGTGGTCGAAAATTGTCCCTTTTCATCTAGTTTTTTTTTAATGTATAACAAAATTGTTGGTATTTTATGGGGGTTGGGGTGATACACGTTTTAATTAGGGTTTTAAATGTATTTTTACTTTCCTATCTGTTTACAGATAAGGAAAGTATAGGAATCATGATTTTTTTCGACCTTGAATTTTCGACGGTTTTTTATGTTTTGGGGTATCCTGAATCTGTTTTGACTATTTTCGCGATGATGTCTGTGTGTGTGTCTGTATCCTCGATAACTCATGAACGGATACAAAGAAAAACACCAAATTTTAAACTTAAGCTTTATTCCGGCGTCCAATTAGCTGATTAGATTTTGGGCAGAGTCGGAACATTTGGAGGGTACTTTATAGTCATCATTTTTATATTTTATGGAATATATCTGTTATTTACCTTTGGAGAAGAAATTTTTTCAAATAAAAGTTACAATATTATTATCTATAATTTGTTCTATACAAAATTTGGTCTGTATTCGAGAAATTTGACAAAATGTAAAAAAAATATTTTTTTATAAAAATTGTTCAAATAAAAGTTGTTTGTAATATAATTCTCTATAATTTTTGCCCTACACATAATTTCTCTAAAATGGACCGTATTCGAGATATTTAAGAAAATGTGTAAATTTCGAATTTTAAAGAAAAATCAAAAACGGATAAAGTAAAAAACATTAAATGTTAAACTTAAGTTTCCATATATGATGTAGATAATGAAAAGAGCATTTTTTATGGATTGGAAGATCTTAATATAAAGGATTTTCGAAATTACTACACAAAAAATGATTCTGATACCTCATTTTTAAACATAATTGTGAACAACAAAAAAATGAAGGTAAAAAAATCAGTTCTTTGTTGGTTATTTTCCACTGAAGACGGGCGCTTGTCAACTGACAGATTATCTCGTGTAAAAGGAACATCCTCAGCAGTACTAAATAACAAAAAAAAAAAACAAGTCCAGAAAAAACACAGCTAAAATATCAAATAACTACAATGACAAAGATGTAACAAAAAGTGAAAAAACTACCGTTGAAAACACTTTGCTCCAGAAAAATATCAATGGCATTTTAATTAGGAACGAACAATATTACGCAATTCTTTACGAGTCGTGGTACATAGGTCGGATTATTCAAATAATTGATGAAACCACTAGTAAAATAAAATTTTTAAAATCTGAACTTGAAGAATATTTATGGCCAAAAAAAGACGACATTCAAATTGTTAAAAATAAATTAATATTTTACGGACCCATCAATTCAATTGGATCTAGTCCATTTAAACTAGAAACAAACATCAATAAAATTTGTAAACGTCTAAAAAACACTTTTATGAAATTTTTAAATAAAAAACCTCCAATTACTTAACTTGTTTTATTTACCTGTACCTATTTGTTCATTTAGGCATATCAAAGATATCTAATAATGGAGGCATGTAAGTACCTACATAGAAGTTTATATTTCGTGTATCACATCAATTGAAACTGATCTTTTGAATGAATAAAAAACGTACAAAAAGTTGATTTATTGATAAATTTGTCGTACACACTTAGTTTTAAATCAATGCATTGTATTTAGCACCTATACATGCGCTATACAAAATTTAGTTTTTCTGATGAAACACCTAGCTAATGCTTTTTTACTGGAAACCAACTGGTAAGCCATACAATATCGTAGAAATCCTTCGGAATGCGTGCAATTTTGCAATAATACTGACAATCCATACGTACGAGTAAATCGCCGCAATCAATAGGGAAATTGCCGCAATCAATAGAGAAATCATTGCAGTCAATACATAAATCACCGAAGTCACGGGAAATCTGTCGGAAGTCATGTGGAAATCACCGCAGTCATCCAGAAATCGCCGCAGTCATCTAGAAATCGCCGCAGTCATCCAGAAATCGCCATATGATTGCGGAAATCATATGAATTCGGCAATACATGTACATTTTTACAAAGAGTGATTTGCCCCTCGACTGTAACATACATAGCATGCTCCCTAAAAAACATATCGCACCTTTATTTTGGGAAGTCGTGAAATTTTTTGTATTAAAAACACAACTCCATGAATGGATAACCACAGGTAACAGCTAGTAGCCTATAAAATTATAATTTTTGATTCATTTTTCTCAGAAATCCGTGAGATTTCCGCATTTTTCTTCAGAAACTAGCAAGATACTACCTAAATAATATAAGTACTTTTTGGTGTACCAAAAAATTTTCCATAGCCCCTAAATATTTTACAAAGGCAGGGGTTGTATACAAGAAATTTTTTTAGGTGTAATTGAACGAAAAAAAAAACAGTAGTTGGCCTATTTAAAAGCAGACAATAAGCAAAATCATACACTTACTCTTTTGACAAATAGGCCACCCATATCGCTTTTTCTTCAAAATAACTTGGGCTGTATTTTTTAATGGTTTTTTGATATATGTTGGTCCCGAATAATCCGCATCCGGATAATAATCGGTATTTTCATTTTTTAATGTCGGTAAATCACAATGCGAAGTCAGTAGTTCAAGCACTTCACTTTCAGTTTTTGCTTGTATAAATTCATTAACCTCTTCTTTAATTTGCATTTCTTTGATACTGCTAGTTTTCTTCAGTTCTTTTTTAATAGTTTTATGAAAAAATTGCACATTTTTAGAAACAGTAACTGGGTCATTTTTTGTCGACAAATCCAAACGTCCTTCAATTTTAAGCAGTTCATATTCGATGATTTCTCCTTTCATTTTAAGATGTGCGAATGGTTCAATCGTTTCAGATGTAGAAGCATTAAATGTACCACCGCTTACAACCCCATGTTCGATTTTAAATGTTTGAGGCTTTCCAGGATAAAACTTGTTTTGCTCTGTTTGATCAGAATCAATTTCTAGTTTAATTTCACTAAGCTCCTGACGGAAATTGAAAGGATCTTGCTCTTGTTTCCCGTCCATCGTTTAATAATGAATACAAATTAAAACTGACAAAAACAATCAGAATTTTATTGTTTTTATTTGAATCTTACGAATTGGAAAAAAACAAGTTAAAAATTATTGATGACAGATGACATAAAATTGACACTTAACAGTCTTGACACATAAGTAGCGTTCGGTTTGGCCAGAGGCTGGAACGGGTCAGGAGCAGTTTTTTAGAGTGCTTTTAAATAATATGCGTGTTAAGGCTAGTTCATGTAGATGCGAATCGCGAATTGCGAAAGCGAAATTCGCAAAAAAATACATTATTTTTTTACGTCAATTCATGTACCTGCGAATGTTTTGACAGGATTCTGGGATATTTATTATTTTCACTAAAACATATTCAGCAGTTGGTATTATTCCACAACTATAGTCGTTTTCCTTTGACGTATGGTTCTGGTTATGATTGACGTTAAATTGACAGTATTTTTGACAGCGGTTCGGATTTTGGTTCATATGGATGACGTCATAACAAAAGCCAATGGAATGAATGGGTTATCGGTTCGGTCAGTCATTTGTCATTTTTAGTGTAAATTTAAATACCAGGGTGTGTCTTATTTTTAAAGTTAGTTCTTAATTTTATTTTCTATAAATAAAATAGACACTACCGACAGGGCAATTAACAGACAAAAATAATATTAACCAATTTAAAATTCTTTAAAATAAAATAAAAGTAAAACCGACACTACCGGCAAAGCATTTAACGAACGATGCAGACCATTTTCTAGCGATAAACAGAATGATAATCTTCCCTTGAAAAATTGTGGTCATTTCAGTCCCAGACTTAATCTTTAATGGTGTTAAAATAAACACACACACACACACACGCCCTTGAAGATTTCATCCCGAATACTAAACATTCCTAAGAAGTTTTGTCGATACATATTTTACTTTTATTTACATTATTGTCTAAGTTCTTTTTTCCCTTATTCATATTTATAAAAAAAGTGTCTAGTAAGATTTATTTTCTTAGTTGACCTCGTACGGAACTATTTAGGTTCCGCGGGAAAACTAAATTTAAAAAGTTAGACAATGAAAAGAATACTATTTAAATAAGGATAGAACATACCGCAAATTAGAACCGACTAGCGAGGCTGGTTCAAAAATGTTAACCAAATGGTTATAAGTGACGTCATTGTTTATGAAAGGAATATGGTTGGTTCTAATGTGGTTAACTAGAACCAGAACCAAAGCCCAAAGGAAAACGCATAATACATAACCCCGATTTGTGTCTGCTACTGATAAATAAAAGTTTTATAAAATAAAATAAATGACGAATACGATAATGAATTAACTTTTTCATTATTTTTAAAAAATACAAAGTAATATAATTAATATTACAGTTTACGTCTGTGAAATATTTAAACAGGAAACAACAAAGGCAACATATCCCAATTTAGCATGTATTCGGCTAAATCACAACGAACGAAAAAAAAAACAAAGAATAATATCATGAACATACCAGCAAATACCGCAAATATAATACAAATATAACCTATAACATAATTCACCATTAATCCACAACAAACTCTAGTAAGCGCTACTACGCTTGCGCTCACATAAAATTTGTGCGATATTCGCAAAATATTAAAACGATTTCAAGATTCCCGCCCCCAGATTTTGAATAATGCGAATTCGCAAGAAATTTAACTTTCCAGCTGTAAAAATTTCCTTCTTGTCATTATTGTAATATTGACCAATGGCAGCGACCTTCGCAATTCGCGATTCGCAACTACATGAACTAGCCTTTAAACTGTTACTAATCGGACTAAACCGAACGCTATGTCTCGCTTGGAGTTAAAAGTGTTAAATGAGTTGAAAGAACTTGGCACACCGAACGCAATATATAGATTATTTCGTTCGTCCCATTGATGTAGGAATGAATTACACCAACGGGCACTAAACCTTTCGTTTGACCCGATGTAAATCAAATAGAATATGCCAAGTGATCGTCCTTGATTTAAAATCGAAGTTCAGTTATATCGCGTAAATTTAGAGATGGCTAGTAAGAAATTCGTAAATGTACTTAACAGTTACAAATTTAGTAATATCCGTCTTTAAATTCCAGTGTAACACCGGAACTACCTAAAACTTTGAAGACGTTGTAACCGAACTTCGATTTTCGTTCAAGGACGACTTACCCAAAGGCATTTCTTTATAAGCTTACCATAACTTACTAGAACATACTTATGTAACCAAAGCAATTCTTTAAACGGTTTGGTTACTTCCATGACGTCATACGTTACCAAAATATGTAACTACTACTAACCATGATGTTTTTAGGGGTAAGGTGTGTGGTAAGGTCAGTAAGGTCCGCATTTAAACATATCGAGCATGCGCAAAGTATTGTAAAGATATTAAATTAGATACATTTTTCTGTGGTTACGGGTTATATGGTTCATTTTGTATATTTGGGTTGGGCATTTTTGTATTTACCAAAGAAAACTCTATTTACTATGAAAGAAATTATATTTGAAATACAGGGCACTGAAATAACTCTTCACGAGAGCGATGTTGATGGCCATTGGATACTGTTATTTATATTGAAATATAAAGATGAAAATATGGGACTACTGGCACAAGTATTTATCATTGTTATTTCATCACAAATAACACTTATTAATTTTGTTCTTCCTTTTGTTGGAGGAGACATATTTAAATAAATAACAAAAGAACGAAAACCAAATGACGTCTGTGACAAAAACACTTTTATTTATCTGAACAAAAACAAAGTAAACAAATCGACAAATCCCCAATTTGACATGTGACAACGACAAGTGCTACGAGTTACCACGGTATGTCTGACGTCATCAGAGTAACCACAACGCTGTTACAATAGGCGAGTTCGGTCAGTCAGGGGCTGGAGCGGGACAAATTTTAGGGTGCTTTTAAATGACATTTAAGCGTGTTAAACTGTCACTAATCGGACTAAACCTAACGGTAAAAGGGTCGTTTGGAGTTAAAAGTGTTAAAGGAGTTAAAGGAACTTGGCAGACCGAACGCAATGGAAGTATGTCGTGTTAAGCTTATAAAGAAATGCCTTTATTTATAAGCTTACTAGAACATACTATAATAAAAAATAACAAAGTCAAAACATCCTAAAATTTCTAAAATACAAATTTCGTTTAGAAATCCCCAAACTTAAATTAAATTTGACATATGACATTCAATAATAGGGAAACCATGGTATGCGTAATGTCACCACAGTAACCACAATACTGTAACCAAGTATGTTGTAGTAAGCTTATAAAGAAATGCCTTTTAGAAGCTTACTACAACATACTTGGTTACAGTTGCTGCGTTTGAGAATCCACATCGGATGCATTTTTTACATCTCGAGCGTTTTTTTATCCACATCGGACACATCTGTCCCATTACATTTACGTATACTGAATCACGTGATCAAAGATTTTTTACATCTCAGATGCATCCGATGTGGATTCTCAAACGCAGCAAGTATTAGGCATTCCAACGACCTGTCCAAATGGCTACCAGTGGGTAATGACAGATTATATATGGCAACCCTGTTGTCATTAACAGGGTCAATGATACATATATAGTTATATAGATTGCTCAAAGCTGGTCGTTTACGAGCGGCCATATTGCCTGGCAAATATTTATTAATTTGAATCGGTTTAGCAAAAATGTGTTTTAAAACCAATTTTTAGCCTTTAGATATTTAAAAAAAAATAATTGCTTACATTTTTACTTCAAGGCATAAGCTTATGTTTATTATGAAAAATATGGATGATCAATCTATGTAACTATCTATTTCATTGACCTTGTCAAATCACCTGGCCTACAGGGTTGCCATAATTTTGCCATATCATAACCCACTGATAGACATTCAGTTTGGAATTCCTAATTGTGGTTACTGTGGTGACATTACGCATACCATGGTTTCCCTATTATTGAATGTCATATGTCAAATTTAATTTAAGTTTGGGGATTTCTAAACGAAATTTGTATTTTAGAAATTTTAGGATGTTTTGACTTTGTTATTTTTTATTATAGTATGTTCTAGTAAGCTTATAAATAAAGGCATTTCTTTATAAGCTTAACACGACATACTTCGTAACAGCGTTGTGGTTACTCTGATGACGTCAGACATACCGTGGTAACTCGTAGCACTTGTCGTTGTCACATGTCAAATTCGGGATTTGTTTACTTTGTTTTTGTTCAGATAAATAAAAGTGTTTTTGTCACAGACGTCATTTGGTTTTCGTTCTTTTGTTATTTATTTAAATATGTCTCCTCCAACAAAAGGAAGAAAAAAATTAATAAGTGTTATTTGTGATGAAATAACAATGATAAATACTTGTGCCAGTAGTCCCATATTTTCATCTTTATATTTCAATATAAATAACAGTATCCAATGGCCATCAACATCGCTCTCGTGAAGAGTTATTTCAGTGCCCTGTATTTCAAATATAATTTCTTTCATAGTAAATAGAGTTTTCTTTGGTAAATACAAAAATGCTCAACCCAAATATACAAAATGAACCATATAACCCACAAAGCACATAGAGGTTCCACGTGAATGACCAAGGTCAAAACCGACAACTGACATTTTTTATGCTATTTGCTCCAAACTCTAGATGGGGCTACTGGTGAAATTATGATTTCTTACTCCATTTTTAAGCCTTATGGGAGAAAAACAACCAAAGACTCCAAAGATGTGACGTGTATTTATTTATGTTCTTGGTTAGTTTCATTTTTCCGTCTGATTTTAGTGATTTTTTGTTGGCTTTGGCTTTTGGTTTCTGTTTATAGTTTCGTCTTAGTTATTTGCAAAATTGTGATGTTTCGCTTTTTTATTTCCTACTGTGTTCTGCAATAATTTTGGTGCTAGGTACGTTGAAAACTTCGAGAAAAACTTCATTGATTCACCATATATTCACCATGCATCTGCATCATAAAAAGATAAACAACTAATTGATAATCAATTTATCACTGGACTAGATTCCGAAATCATTTTTCACATAAGAGAGTAATACCACCATCTGTATTTGGAAGGAAAATACCTATTTATCATTGAATGAATAGTTAAAAGGATTCACCTTTTAATACAATACCTATATTACATTTGTCCTCAGTTAAAAAGACATTTATAAAATATATAACTTTAGTGTTAATAAAATGGAATATCCTAGTCTCTTCACTACTTCACAATTCACATTTAAATTATTGATAGGTATTTTAAAGATTTGAGATTATATATCTATTTGCTCCAAGTAAGTATTCCTTAAATATGTATTATTATTTGTATTTATTTTTATCTAATAATATTTATTTAAGTTATTAATAAACATATTTTAAGAATGTTCTATTTTATTATTTATTGATATATCTTATATTTATTTAATAAAAATATGCAGAACCAACTCTCCACATTAGACCCCTTATAACAAATTAATTCTTCAAATTTGGTATAATCGACCTAAATTATTTTGTAAAATAAAAGTTTCGAACTTACTAGTTCCATACTTTATTTTATAAAATAATTTATGTGGAAATCATTTAAAATTTAATTTGAAACTACTACCTACTCCTAAAAATTACAATTTGAATTTACCGCCATCTGTCAATTGTCATTTTAGTTCCAGCTCCAAACACAAGGTGGCGCTAATTTGGTTTAAAAGTTTAACATTGGCGTGGGGTCTCTAGAAGATACATGCTTTGTGATATAACCCGTAACCACAGAAAAATGTATCTAATTTAATATCTTTACAATACTTTGCGCATGCTCGATATGTTTAAATGCGGACCTTACTGACCTTACCACACACCTTACCCCTAAAAACATCATGGTTAGTAGTAGTTACGTATTTTGGTAACGTATGACGTCATGGAAGTAACCAAACCGTTTAAAGAATTGCTTTGGTTACATAAGTATGTTCTAGTAAGTTATGGTAAGCTTATAAAGAAATGCCTCAAGTTCGACTTCAGGAGCGCGTTCAGGAAACACGCTCCGACCAAAAAGAGCGTGCTCAATTTGCTCTTGGTTCGTTCAGGAACAGTAGAGCGTTCAATTTACACATTTAGCTACTCTCGTTCAGAAAGTCGAGTCAAATTAGTCTAGAGTGCACTCTTTTATACCCAGTTTGGACTGGGTTAATTTGAGTAAATTTGACAGAACGTAAAGTTCTTTTGCAGAAGTTATTGTTTCATATTATTTTTGTGTCATAAAGGAATTTTATAAGGTTAAATTTGTTTTAAAACAAATAATCTAAAATTTCTTGTCTTATTGACTTTATAGATCATTCATTATAATCTCTATTATAAATAGGGCTGTGAATAGGTATATATTGAAATAAAGAGGAAGAAAAACAGCCTAAAAAAATTAAATGAGTAAAAAGTAAAACTATACGTGACACGAGTAACAATAACAACGGGAAGCGAGGAACATCAAACATATAAGGGAATAAAATGTCTATAAACAAATAACTGTAAAAAACTATAATTTTCAAATTCGTTGCCGTTCAGAAATTTTGAGCCAATGAGAATTACTCCAGAGTAGTCTGGGCAAACAATCTAAGAAAATTAGTCTACTCTCGTGTAAAATCATCTGGGGCCCAATTCTCGAAACATGCATTAACTGCCGCATGCGCTAAGTAACGCATGGTCGTTAACGCATACGACAGCAATTTAGTATTCCTGAACACCATGCGATAATCGCGAATCAAGTCGAACGTGTTAACGAAGAGTCTTTGATTATTGCATAGTCTTAACCAATGAGGATTGAGAATACCAAAGATGGTATCACTGAATATGAGATAATTGAATTGACACATGTCAAAATTGCCAAAAATTATAAAATTAAATGGATTGGATGTCTAATAATTTTTGGTTTTTAGACGTTTTAACTGTGATTATTTGTATTTTGGACTTGAGAATTGGAGTGGTTTAGATTTAGAATATTAAAAATGGAACAGCGTGGTTCACGAATAACGGAAAAATTGCGTGAAACTTTAGTAGAATTTATAACATTGTTTAGTGCCTGTAAAACTCATATTTCTTCTATATCATCCATACTAAATAAAATAAACCAAAATAAAGTGGCACCTAAACGTCCAATAAAAGAGTTCACGGTACAAAAAGTTTCATTTTTATATTCTAATAAAATGTTCAATAGAGTCAAATTAAAAATAAATATTTCCCAATAATAAATCACAAAACAAAACCAATAGATAGAAACACGAATCACATATGATAAAGCAGGATTAATTGACAATTATAACCTTACTTTCACCTAAACGAATGCGACAAAGTAGTTGTCGAACGGTCATGAGCGCTCTTTGAAAATCATCATTTCTTAGCGCATACTTTAATAAATTTGACGAATGCCGCCAGTTCAGGAATACACTTTCATCAAGTCGCATACGTTATCGCATGCGATAAGTTAACGAAGGCGTCAGGAATTGGGCCCCAGGGGCCCAATTCTCGAAACATGCGTTAACTGCCGCATGCGCTAAGTAACGCATGGTCGCTAACGCATACGACAGCAATTTAGTATTCCTGAACACCATGCGATAATCGCGAATCAAGTCGAACGTGTTAACGAAGAGTCTTTGATTATTGCATAGTCTTAACCAATGAGGATTGAGAATACCAAAGATGGTATCACTGAATATGAGATAATTGCATTGACATATGTCAAAATTGCCAAAAATGCAAAAATTATAAAATTAAATGGATTGCAGATGTCTAATAATTTTTGGTTTTTGGATGTTTTAACTGTGATTATTTGTATTTTGGACTTGAGAATTGGAGTGGTTTAGATTTAGAATATTAAAAATGGAACAGCGGGGTTCACGAATAACGGAAAAACAGCGTGAAACTTTAGTAGAATTTATAACATTGTTTAGTGCCTGTAAAACTCCTATTTCTTCTATATCATCCATACTAAATAAAATATACCAAAATAAACTGGCACGTCCAATAAAAGAGTTCACGGTACAAAAAGTTTAATTTTTATATTCTAGTAACTAATAAAATGTTCAAAAAAGTCAAATTAAAAATAAATATTTCCCAACAAATCACAAAACATAACCAAAACCAATACATAGAAACATGAATCAGAATCACGTATGATAAAGCAGGATTAATTGACAATTATAACCTTACTTTCACCTAAACGAATGCGATAAAGTGGTTGTCGAACGGTCATGAGCGCTCTTTGAAAATCATCATTTCTTAGCGCATACTTTAATAAATTTGACGAATGCCGCCAGTTCAGGAATACACTTTCATCAAGTCGCATACGTTATCGCATGCGATAAGTTAACGAAGGCGTCAGGAATTGGGCCCCAGGGGCCCAATTCTCGAAACATGCGTTAACTGCCGCATGCGCTAAGTAACGCATGGTCGCTAACGCATACGACAGCAATTTAGTATTCCTGAACACCATGCGATAATCGGTGAAAGTAAGGTTATAATTGTCAATTAATCCTGCTTTATCATATGTGATTCTGATTCATGTTTCTATGTATTGGTTTTGGTTATGTTTTGTGATTTATTGGGAAATATTTATTTTTAATTTGACTTTTTTGAACATTTTATTAGTTACTATAGAATATAAAAATTAAACTTTTTGTACCGTGAACTCTTTTATTGGACGCTTAAGTGCCAGTTTATTTTGGTATATTTTATTTAGTATGGATGATGTAGAAGAAATAGGAGTTTTACAGGCACTAAACAATGTTATAAATTCTACTAAAGTTTCACGCTGTTTTTCCGTTATTCGTGAACCCCGCTGTTCCATTTTTAATATTCT
This sequence comes from Psylliodes chrysocephalus, assembly GCA_927349885.1. Taxonomy (NCBI): domain Eukaryota; kingdom Metazoa; phylum Arthropoda; class Insecta; order Coleoptera; family Chrysomelidae; genus Psylliodes; species Psylliodes chrysocephalus. The sequence goes on from OV651823.1 coordinate 39,102,950, forward strand.
AAATCTAAACCACTCCAATTCTCAAGTCCAAAATACAAATAATCACAGTTAAAACATCCAAAAACCAAAAATTATTAGACATCTACAATCCATTTAATTTTATAATTTTTGCATTTTTGGCAATTTTGACATATGTCAATGCAATTATCTCATATTCAGTGATACCATCTTTGGTATTCTCAATCCTCATTGGTTAAGACTATGCAATAATCAAAGACTCTTCGTTAACACGTTCGACTTGATTCGCGATTATCGCATGGTGTTCAGGAATACTAAATTGCTGTCGTATGCGTTAACGACCATGCGTTACTTAGCGCATGCGGCAGTTAACGCATGTTTCGAGAATTGGGCCCCAGGGGACCTATTTTCAAAGTATGTGAGCACTCATTTCTCTCAAGATTCTCATCAGAAATGTCATACGTCAATGTGGAAACGCTGTATTTAAAGACATCGAGGATTAAAATTCTTAGGAGAATTTTAATTATCTCTAAATAAACCGAGAGAAACAGTCAGTGAGTTCACACTGGCCCTAAGAGCCCTAAAAATACGGTTTTACGTTGACGTATGACATTTCTCTTGATGGAAATGAATTCTCTCGAGTTTGAAAATAGCTCCCCTGGCATACCGAGTGCACTCTGAGTACAGCGAACAGCGAACGCCAAACCGAACTCAGTCACGGAACAATAGAGGACTTCTATACAATGAACTGGAGTGGGGTAGAAAGCTAATGTGCATATTGTATCAATTGAACAAGATGCGACTCGATGGGCGCAGCCATTTTTATTTCTCATCTCACTCGGGAGTATTTATAATAACCATTTTCTGTTTCACATTGTTATTGTTCAATCCACAGGCTGGTGGATCAGACAATAACAAAGTGAAATAGAAAATGGTCGTTATAAATACTCCTGAGTGAGATGAAAAATAACCTGTCTTCGCCCATAGAGTCGCATCTCAAGCCTATTGACAAGCATTCTACCCCACTCCAGTTCATTGCTTCTATACAAGGGAAGGGCAACCAACTTGACAAAATAAAATTGACACTAATGACATAAGAAATCGGGTCACATAAAGAGGCTGTTTTTTAGTTTGATTTTTGGTTTTTCCTATCTTCTTTTATGCCATTTGCATACCTTGTTGTACCCGTAACGTGAAAAAGACTTTTTAGTTTAGGGTATTTTACATTTAAAGGTTGAAATATTTTGTCATTGTCAGCTGTCAATTATGTTGATGATAGAACACAGGCGTAACGATAGATGGGCATAATGTAACTAGTATTGTATGTTGGTTGTATATTGTATAGAAGTTGTATTCGTAGCACCAGCATTTTGCAATCGACATAAATAAATAAAACCTAATGAAAAATAATGTTTCAAGAAAGCAGGAGAAACACAATTGGACTATTAACAACAAAAAATAAAATGCAATGCTACGCTTATGTTTTGACATTATCGACAGCTGATATTGACAAATGTTTTCAACCTTTAAATGTAAAATACCCTAAAATAAAAAGTCTTTTTTACGTTATGGGTACAACATGGTATCTAAACGGCATAAAAGTAGATAAGAAAAACCAAAAATTTAACAAAAAAACAGCCTCTTTATGTGACCCGATTTCTTATGTCATTAGTGTCAAAAAAAATTGTCAAGTTGGTTGCACTTCCCTTGTATAGAAGTCCTCTATTGCCGCGTTTGAGAATCCACATCGGATGCATCTGAGATGTAAAAAATCTTTGATCACGTGATTCAATATACGTAAATATAATGGGACAGATGTGTCCGATGTGGATAAAAAAACGCTCGAGATGTAAAAAATGCATCCGATGTGGATTCTCAAACGCGGCAATAATACACAATAGAGGACTTCTATACAAGGGAAGTGCAACCAACTTAACAAAATAAAAATGACACTAATGACATAAGAAATCGGGTCACATAAAGAGGCTGTTTTTAAGTTTACTTTTTTGTTTTTCTTATATACTTTTATGCCATTTACATACCATGTTGTACCCGTAAGGTAAAAAAGACTTTTAAGTTTAGGGTATTTTACATCTAAAGGTTGAAAAAATTTGTCAGTGTCAGCTGTCAATTATGTTGTTGGTAGAACACAGGCGTAACCATAGATGGGCATAACGTAACTATACTCTGTTTTTAAACTAGGAGGAGCGAATTGAAAAGACGCATTTACACAGGGAAAAGTAACTAGATTTGTTACTAAGAGCGAGTTTCGAAATATGGTCGTGTTCAAAATTTATGAAATAATTATCTTTATCGGCCTTAGTCGGTGAACGGCCAATGAGCGGTTAAGAAACAAATAAATGTCATAGAAGTAATTTTTTAATTGGTCCCAGACAACGGTCGCAAATTTCACATTATTGTGATCTGAAATGTGTGTCTAAAACGAAATGTCACTGTCAAATTAAAGTCAATATGGTTGTTGATTGATGTCAGAAATAACTATGATCTTTTTAAAATGGATATTAAATATTGTTGGAACACGCTGTATATATTTTGTTAGTTTTGTCATACTGATAGATATTATTAATTCATTGTCATTGTCATGTTTTTGGAATTAAATGTTAAACACTTATATTAGTATTTTTATGTTGTTAGTGGAAATACAACATATTTGTGGCGACGAGTAAGTGGAACTCACGTATCCTTCAGCAGATACACTGCACCTTTTTCAGTCAAATACATTTTTTACATCCTTAAGTTAGGAAGATTATGGATCAATTTCAAGCAGCTTTTCTCCAACTTGTTGAGCAACAACGAAAATTTATGGAAGAAATGACCAAACTTGCACAACCAAAGAGCAATACTGAACTTATAATTGAATCCTTAGCTAGTAACATAGTGGAATTTGTCTATGACCCCGATTCTGGTATTACATTTGAAACTTGGTTCAGTAGATATGAGGATTTATTTTCTGAAGATGCTAAAGTCCTAACAGACTCTGAAAAAGTTAGACTACTACTTAGAAAGTTAAATACTTTGGCACATAGTCGGTATGTCAATTTCATTTTACCTAAACAGCCAAAAGAATTTAATTTTATAGAAACAATTAATAAATTGAAAACAATTTTTGGACGAACTATGTCACTTTTCCATCTGAGATTTAAATGTCTTCAATTAACAAAAAATCCATTTGATGATTTTGTTACATATGCCGGAATTGTCAACAAATATTGTGAAAATTTCAATCTAAAAGCACTTGACGAAAATCAATTTAAATGTCTTATTTTTGTTTCTGGTCTACAATCATCACTTGATGCAGATATTCGTACAATCTTACTTGCTGAATTGAATGATCCAAACAAATCAATAAATTTGGAAGAGATAGTTTCCAAATGTCAACAAAAACTCAATTTAAAACAAGATACTGCTATGATTGAGAATAAAACACATTCGATTGAAACATCCACAGTCAATGCAGTTTTAAACACATCCAAATCTTTTACACAAAAGTTCCCAAGACAAGACAAGCAAGTAAATAATCAAGGTAAACTACCTAATACTCCATGCTGGCAGTGTGGACAAATGCATTATGTAAAAGATTGCACGTATTCAAAGCACTTGTGTATACAGTGTAACAAAATGGGCCACAAAGAGGGCTACTGCAATTGTTTTACAAGAAAAAAACCTTCAATTCAAGAAAATAAAAAACACTCGACCAATGTCGTCATGACAGTAAATCAAGTAGATGCTGCATCAAAACGCAAGTATATCACAGTGCACATCAATGGTATTCCTATAGAATTACAATTTGATTCAGCATCAGATATCACCGTCATTTCTCAAGATACTTGGGTTAAATTGGGAAAACCAGAAACCAAACCAACTAAACAGTTAGCTAACAGTGCAACCGGTACTTCAATTCAGTTGGAATCGGAACTTAAATGCAACGTATCCTTCCAAAATTCCACGATAAATACAAAATGTTTTGTATCAGCACTCCCACACTTGAACCTAATGGGAATAGATTGGATTGATGAATTCCAATTATGGGACATACCCATTAATTTTATTTGCAGTCAAGTTACTTTTACCCAAAAAGATATATTAAAATTTACAGAAATGATAAAAAGTAATTTTCCATCATTATTTGTTCCCGGTTTAGGACACTGTACAAAAGCAAAAGTTACTTTTCATCTTAAACAAAATGCCGTTCCTGTTTTCAAACCAAAAAGACCCATAGCATATGCAATCATAAAAGAAGTCGAAGACGAATTAGATCGCATGCAGAAGTTGAATATTATCACGCCGGTAGAGTTTTCTGAATGGGCCGCACCAATTGTAGTAGTAAAGCGAAAAAATGGAGGAGTTCGCATATGCGCCGACTATTCCACTGGATTAAATTCAGCTTTGGAGTCAAATATGCAACCACTTCCGTTAATTGAAGATATATTAGCCAATCTAGGTAGCAGTGCATTTTTCACCCAAATAGACTTAGCCGATGCCTATTTACAAATAGAAGTTGAAGAACAGTCAAAAAAATTAACTACTATTAACACCCATAAAGGACTATTTCAGTTCAACCGCCTTCCTTTCGGAATCAAGTGTGCCCCAGGATCATTTCAACATATTATGGATATGATGATTCAAAAGTTGCCAGGAGTGAGCGCATACTTAGATGACATCATTGTGGTGGGAAAAACGGAAGCTGAACATGACAAAAATCTTCTCATGTTATGTCAGCGCATGCAAGAATATGGTTTTAAGCTTAAGATAGAGAAATGCAAATTCAAATCACGACAAATCAAATATTTAGGGTATGTTATCGATATAAATGGGCTTAAACCAGATCCCGCCAAAGTGGAATCTATTGTTGGTATGCCTGCCCCTAAAAATATTTCTCAGTTAAGATCTTATTTAGGAGCAATAAATTTTTATGGGAAATTTATCGATGATATGCATAAAATACGCGAGCCGCTAAATGTCTTATTACGTAAAGGTGCCTCTTGGAACTGGAATCAAGCATGTCAACAATCCTTTAATACGTTTAAGCAATTGCTGCAATCAGACATGATTCTTACACACTACAACCCTAACTTAGACATAATTGTGGCTGCAGATGCTTCAGAAACAGGAATAGGAGCTTGCTTGTTACATAAATTTTCTGATAAATCAATCAAAGCAGTAATGCACGTGTCAAGAACTCTTACGGAACAGGAAAAAAGATACAGCCAAATAGAGAAAGAGGCATTAGCATTGATCTTTGCAACCCAAAAATTTCACAAAATGATTTATGGCAGAAAATTTATACTTCAAACCGACCATAAACCATTAATAACAATTTTTGGTTCCAAAAAGGGCATTCCAATCCACACAGCGAAGCGATTGCAAAGATGGGCATTACATTTAATGATGTATGATTTTGATATTAAATACATCAACACATCAGATTTTGGTCACGCAGATATATTATCTAGACTAATAAACGAACACACAAAGATTGATGAAGAATTTGTAGTTGCTTCAGTAGAATTAGATGAAGTGATCTATCAAATTATCCAAGAAACAACATCAAAATTACCAATCACTTTTAAAATGATTCAAGATTCAACAATCTCGGATACAGTTCTTCAACAGGTGAAAGGTTTTATTAATTCAAATTGGCCACATTCAAATGACTTAACAGAAGAAGTTATTCCTTTTTTTAACAGAAAAGAGTCATTGATGGAAATTGATGATTGCTTGATGTTCAATGATCGGATCATAATTCCTTCTAAATATAGAAGGTTAGTACTTTGTCAACTTCATCGTGCCCATCCAGGAATAGAACGCATGAAAGCGTTAGCACGATCGTATGTTTATTGGCCAAATATAGACAAAGATATCGAACATTTTGTCAAAGTTTGTGGTCAGTGTGCATCAGTTGCAAAGTCCCCAACAAAAACAGAATTAAAGTCTTGGCCTACACCACAAAAGCCATGGCACCGACTACATATTGACTATGCACAATTAGATAAACAATATTTCTTGGTAATTGTCGATGCATATACCAAATGGCCAGAAGTTATTCTGACAACATCAATAACTGCTAATAATACTGTCAATATATTGCGAGAAGTATTTGCAAGATTTGGGTCTTGTGATACAATAGTTTCAGATAACGGAACCCAATTTATCAGTTCTCAATTCCAACAATTTTGTAAAGAGTTTGGTGTCGAACATATTACAACAGCACCTTTCCACCCTCAGTCTAATGGACAAGCTGAACGCTTTGTTGATACTTTTAAGCGTGGTATCAAAAAACTTAGAGGGGAGGAAGGGTTATTGGAAGCATTGCATATATTTTTATGGAATTATCGTGCTACTCCTAATAAAGTTACAGGAGTGTCACCGGCAGAACTTATGTTGGGCCGGAAAATAAAAACCCAACTGGACATGTTAAAACCAACTCAATCGACTAGTTATTTTGTAAATGAAAGTCAAAATGAACAATTCAATCATAAACATGGAGCCAGAGTAAGACAGTTTAAAGTTGGTGATTTAGTTTTTGCAAAGATTTATAAAAACAATTCTTTCAATTGGACACCAGGATCCATTATAGAACGAATTGGTGAGGTATTGTATAACGTGTTATTAGAGAATGATGCCGTTAGACGTTTAAGATTGATTCGTTCACATACAAATCAATTGAGGCCTAGATGGGCTCCAACAGATAATTCAATGTCAAATTCTTGTTGCAAGTCCTTGCCGTTGGTTCTCATGGATGAATTTACTACATTTGCCAATGAACATTCACAAGAAACTGAATCAATAGAGAATTTTGAAACCTTAGATATTGAATATGTACGACCACCCATGAATCAAACTGTCGAACAGGAAAATACCATAGATTCAACACCGCCCTCAACACCTAGTATACAGTCAGCTACCAGGCAGTCTCAGCGAAAAACAAAACTTCCAAAAAGATTGAATGATTATGTGTTGAATTAAAAAAAAGGGAGATGTTGGAACACGCTGTATATATTTTGTTAGTTTTGTCATACTGATAGATATTATTAATTCATTGTCATTGTCATGTTTTTGGAATTAAATGTTAAACACTTATATTAGTATTTTTATGTTGTTAGTGGAAATACAACAAATATTTAAGAAAATTGTTAATGGGATATCCAGATGTAGCCAGGTTAGTATAAAATATAAAGATCTGCTTACATTTTTAAGGATATATTTGTTATAGGTATAAAAAGTAAAAGTTAATCAGTGCATGACAAGTGGATCACACAGGAACTGGTATCTCTTCTATGAGTAATGTGGATATTATGGCTTATTTAGGGTTAACTCATGGTTAGTGCGCTAGAGGGCAAATAAAGGCATTCAAAAATTTACAGGCCTATGAGTCAGAATTTGTTTTGAAAACTGGACCCAACATTTTCATAACACTACATGTCAACATATATTTTTTAAAGAGAACTATTCATACATACCTATGTATTAATTTTAAGTATTTTTAAAATATTTTTTTGTGAAAATAATGTTAACTCATTGTGCCAAATTAAGATTATCCCTAAAGTAGTAGATGGTGTTTTAAATGTTATAACTATTTTGTAAATAGTTTTATTCTATTCTAATAAATAAAATTTGCTTGAATATTTAGTTACATTTTAATTATTTTGGTTAGAAATTCATCAATTTTTAGTTTTAAAAAATCAGTAATAAAATTATTTTTTTCTAAAATACTTCGGAATTCATATCTTCATGGTAATCTCCCATCTTTTCACCTTCAAAAACCAATAATGCATTTTCTACAGAACCTTCAGAATCAGCATGTAAAATAATAAGGTGTCTTCCCTTTCTTGTAAGGCTTTTCAGGAATTGCTACCTTTAATAGTACTCAGTGTAGAAGGATCCATAATTGTAGATTTTCAATACAATTGCTTACTGAAGAACTATTATTTACGAAATAAAGTAAAAAACTAAGTAATGGATGATATATCAAATTATAAAATGTCAGAACTGTCAACAATATCAATTATTAGCTGATGTTCATGCTAAAAAGTAATGTGTGAAACTGACTGTAATCTGACCAATCAGAAGGCTACAGAATTGCCAACTTAAATTCAAATCGCTCCTCTTAGTTTAAAAACAGAGTATAGTATTGTATATGGTTGTATAGTGTATGGAACTTGTATTTGTAGCAGCAGCATTTTTGAATTTGACATAAATATATAAAACCAAATAAAAAAAATGTTTAAGGAAACCGGGTGAAACACAAATAGACTATTAACAATAAAAAAATAAATTGCAATGCTACGCTTATGTTTTGACATTATCGACAGCTGATATTGATAGATGTCTTCAACCTTTAAATGTAAAATACCCTAAAATAAAAAGTCTTTTTTACGTTACGGGTACAACATGGTATGTAAATGGCATAAAAGTATATAAGAAAAACCAAAAATTGAACAAAAAAACAGCCTCTTTATGTGACCCGATTTCTTATGTCATTAGTGTCAATTTTATTTTAGGTTTGTTCTGGTTCTCAAAATGAAAACTGTTTTGAAACTGCGCCGGACTGTATGCGTAAAGGCAAAAAATCCCCGACTGTTTGAAATTGTTGGAAAACCAGAACACATAAAGGTGTTTTGTTTATTGTTTATTATAATAATGAAGTTCCTTTTGAAAGCTCAGCTTCAAATAACATTTGCATGTATGTTTACCATTATCATCACATTTCAATGGAATAAATAAAAACAGAATAATATTAAAAAATTAATAATTCTAAAATTGCTTTAATTTACAAATAAAACAAGAACAAGAGACATTCGTCCACATATAAATAAACAATTTGGGATTGTATACGTTTCGTATAGTCTAAAAAGCCAATACAATATTCATAACACTTCAAAAACGCATGCGCGGTCAAAACAGTCCGAGTCGATCCACACTCCCAAGCATGAACACTTTTTGACTGTTTACAACAATCACGGATTATTTCGGATACGAAACCAGAACACTGGACTGAGAGATCTGGATACCTATTCTCTAACTCATGGGAGCACTCCCACACTCCCATACTCCCATGCCAACGTTGCCAAGTCGACAGAATAACTTTGATCTACTATTTAAGGACCGATCCACCGTTGTGTTAAACGAAGTTTAAAATGACATTTTTACATTAACAATGTCATTTTAATCTCCGTTTAACTCAACGGTGGAATCAGCCCTTAGTAATTCAAATTTGCTTTGTGATAAATACGGACCTAATCTGGCAAGCCCGCAATTCTCCCTCCCATAGTATAAAATCTGACCTTACTACGCATGTACCTGGGCTAAAAGTGAGTAAGCACGATATACCCACCTAAGAGTAAGAGAGCAAAATATATGGGAACACTCCCATGGGAGCGCTCCCATGACTTAGGGTCGGTTTTTCAATGTCCAGTCAAAGTGGCTGTTACGTAGCCGACAGCTATATTTAGCTGGCAGTCAAAGTCCCTGTTACCGATGGAATATGGATGGAAGTGTTTTTCATCACGAATTTAACTGCTAGCTACGTAGTCTAATAGTTTTTATTTATTCTTAGACAGGTTGGCATTTCTGCTAATTTGTTAAATGGTTTTTATTGGATAATTTAAATTTTCCGTTTTACATATCGTGTCTTGTGTTGATCGTCACCGACCTTCACATAAAAATTGTTCTATTTTGCTTCCATTTTTCTTTAAGATCTTGTTATTTTCTGTTTTTGGACAATTGGTGATTTAGAAAAAAGAGAAAATATCTAATTACGCGGAATCAGATAGAGCCCTACTATTGAAATTTGGTTATCTTACAAAATGTAAAAAAAAAACGGAAAATGCCATATCACGGAAACGAAATGAGAAGGTTGCAGAATAATCTAAAATTTAATAATTCGGCATCAACTGCTATGGTTATTAGCCTCGTGTTCTGTGTAGGCTTTGTTACTGTTTCCCAGCGCCACTTTAGGAACAGCACTGTTAATTAGTACCCAACAGTGAATGGTAGGATTCCCCACTCGACCATTTACTGTTGGGTACTAATTAACAGTGTTGTTCCTAAAGTGGCGCTGGGAAACAGTTACAAAGTCTACACAGAACACGAGGCTAATAACCATAGTTGATGCCGTTGACACAAAAAACAAAAAAAAATAAAATTTAGTTCATCGATATCGAAATAAATGGGCCGTTCCCTTACAACACACGGATTACACGGTCATCATTGATTAATATTCAATAATTTAAATAATTTATTTTTTGGCATCGTCGCTGTGAATATATTCAAAGAAACCCATTTTTCAGAAATAAAATTAATAAAAATATTAACCTCTAAATTTAACAAACATCGTTTTACGCATGTACAATAAATAGCTGGCGGCTATCTGTACGAAATTACCACTTGCAAGTGTCGGTTACGGTTACAGTCAGAATAGCTGACGGCTATCGTATAACTGGAGTGCGTTTAGAAACCCCGCACGGCGCGTCTCACCACATACATTAGAATAGGGTCCAGACGCGCCGTGCGTGGTTTCTAAACGCACTCCAGGAGGTCGATAAACGTTTTGACAGGCAGTGGCTGACGGCTATCTCCGTAGCTGCCAGCTATCCTAAATAGCCGGAGATTGAAAAACCGGACCTTAGTGAATAGCTATCCTGAAGTAGTCCCAGAAAAACCAGAACACTTTTTATCTACTGCGCATGAGCCCGACAGTTGTGGATCGTTATTTCTCAAAACCAGAACAGACCTTTCGTCAAGTTGGTTGCACTTCCCTTGTATAGAAGTCCTCTATTCATAAAAAAAGATTAGTGGTTATGTTAACAAAAAGTTACTTGTTTTTGTAAATTATTGTTTATTTCATATTTAAAACGATAGATTTTAAACAAAAATCCTCAGATCCATATGAAGGAGTTATTAAAATGGAACCAGATGTTGTTTCCGGACTTGTAGAGGAATATGATTGTTCCACAAAACGAGCACCCCTTAAAAACGATCCTAATGTGTTTGGATTTGGCGATACCGACAATAATAATTGTGAATATCAAGCTACTGGTTATTTCATAAATCTCAGTAAAATTAAAGAAGAACTAGACGAATGTGTAGTGCCTAAAATTGAATATCAACTTACCGATTTTTCAGAAAAAATAGATAACGATTCAATAAAATTTGATTCTGCAACTGTTAAAAAAGAATTTGATGTTCACAATGTCGTTAACATTAGCGAAACTCAGCAAGAAGTTAGTGAGAGCGAATATATACAAGCTAAAATTGAGAGGGAACTTTTGACTACTTATTGTGATTTACCGACTTTAAAAAATGAAAGTATTGGATTCTCGGACAATATCTTGCAGCCGTGTAGCAGTAAATATGCCGAAAGGACATTAAAAACTACAACAAACATTACTTCTAATATAAATAAGAAGTTACATCCGAACCTTGTCTGCCAAAAAAGTAAGTGTGCTCTTGAAATGTGCTACATTTGTTTTTAACAGTAACAACATATGTGAATTGTATTTATATACAGACAAACCCTATTTTACAACAAATAAAATATATAATATGTTACCTAAATGCCTAAACACTGAGTAAAATAAACAGAAAAAATAATATGTAAACCATTTGGTTAATGAGGTATAACAGTAGCAGTACTCTCAAGTGTTTTTAAGAAAGTACTTAGTAATATGGCAAGAGTACCAATAATCAACACTAGTAGAACATTTTAAGTTGAATTATTGTTATTTTGGATACAGCAGTAATTGATACCCTTTTATCCATTATATACGCCCTAGGTATCGTCAGTTTTATTAGTTGTCGCCCCAATTGATAGTTTCACTAGTTATTCTTGGCCCAGTTATGAACACTACAAAGATAGCATTAAGAAGTTGAAAACTGGAGCCTCATAATACCCCAGTAATTGACAAAAAGTGTCAAAAACTGGAAAATAATGTGTATAGGTACTCAGTCATCATTACTCCTAAAATTTAAGTTATAATACAAGTGAACAATGAAATTTTACCGAAAACATGTGTTTTAAAACTCAAGGATACCTTACATATTTATTCACATAACTTACCTATTTAAAAAGCAACTTTATAGCAATTTTATAATGTATTTACCTTAACAAATTTCTTTGGAAAAAATGAAATTCATGTGCTCTATACTATGTGCACCATCTTTAGATGCTTAATTAAAACTGTGACCTCCGAGGATTTTTTACAGTATTGCTAGAGACATTCGACTTTCTTCCTGGTAAAGTACAAATCCAAATACATGCCCTTTTTAGGAAAGTCTGAATTTTAAAGTATTGATTACTGGGGCACTGTCAATTACTGGTACTCTTACCTTATATTGGAATTAAATACTAATAATAATATATTATTTATTTAAATCAATAAACAATTTAAGTATTTTACTAAAAAAAGGCGAAAATCATAAAGTAGGTATCTACTTATAAATAAGAATAAAAAATGTAAATATAGAACTTGATGAGTGACTAATCTCTTGTTTCAAAAACTAGGTAAACTTAATACTAGAAAATTACACTAGAACTATATATTGTAAAGAAAAAATAATAAATATATACAGGGTGTTTCCTAAAGACCTAACTATCTCTCTAGGGCTTAGTACGTCAAAGAAGTATGTTATTTTATTTATTTACGGGCAACCCCGTTTCAATTAAAAATTACTTTTTAAAAATTAATTAACTATATATGATGCTGTAGCACAAAGGACATTATACATTTCATATAGATAGAATATTTGAAATAATAAAGTAGGTCAGTCAAAGGTTAAAAAAAGAGAAAATACCCACTAAAAAATTAGCAATAAAGCTCATTATTAAGTAATTGAGTTTTGAATGAAGAAAAAGAAATATTGAACAGCCTGAGATCATTGTGCAAGTTACCTAATCTAAGCATTCTTGAAATGCAGCTGTTAAAAACTTGATTAGATCTATAAAAATGTATATAAAATGTTCGCAGTTGCCTAGTTGAACGAGTTTAAACAAAAAGATTTATTTTTGCAAGAAGTTCATCTACTATTTATAATATTAAATAGCAAAATAAGGGTTTTCTCTGTTTTCGTCTAGTTTCCAAGGGAGTATGTTCAGAAACTGGTCCATGAAATCATATTCACAATAAATACCCAATTTAAAAGCTATAAGTATTGTATGAGAAAGTTGTTTTCCTACTATAAGTTATATAGTGTGGAGACCAAACGGAAGTACAATGGTCAAGGGGAGGTTTGACTAGCAAACAATAAAGAACTCTAATTGCACTTGTTAGTAAAATCATGGGCTAACCTTTTGATGAAACCCAACATTTTTATGGATTTGTGAACGGCAGCAGATTACAGCTTAAAGTGGGATCAAGAATAATTTCAAGGGTTTTAATTTGATGAACACAGTTTAAGATATGTCCATTTAATTTATAGTCAAACGTAGTTGGAGATAGGTGGGAATGATAAAAACGTATGTTATGGAATTTATTGGCATTCAAGTCCAGGCCATTTAAAAAACACCATCATAATGGGTTCTAACAATTTGGATAATGTTTAAGTTATCTGCTTAAAATAAAGCTTTGCTATTAAGGAAACAATAAATGATATTAATAAATAAGTTAAATTGTAAGGATCCTAGATGTGACCCCTGAGAAACACCTGAGGTTACTTGAAATAAGTTAGAATAGTGGTGATTAGCCCTAACCATTTGAGTTCTATTAGTACAATTCATTGTAGTAAAACTCCACCCAGACCATAATAATTGTTAAGCCTTTGAAGTAAAAGAGTATGATTAACCCAGTCAAAATCTTTGGAAAAGTCAGTATAGACAGAATCAATTTGTAAACCTTTTTCCAAGTCTACTGATAAGAAGTCGATATTATTCAAATTAATTATTTTATCTTTACTTTTACTGTAAATAAAAACTTTTATATCTGCTGGAAAGCAGGGTTGCCATACACTAAAACCCATTTCAAAAACACAGTGAGTTTTTGACACATAAACTTATCAATATTGACAAAGAACCAGTGAGCTTTTGATAAAAAATAATCTTCCTGCCATAGTGACAAATAACAAATACTTATCAATTAAAAATCTAGGATCACCCACATTTTACTTATCTATTTAGTGAACAAAATAAAAAATGCTACCAAGGAAAAACAGTTAAATAATTGTAATATTAATCAAACAACTCTTAGATACAAAAGTAAAATTCAAAAGGAACTTTTCTCGAGATACCTAACTACTAAAAAATCTGATGTGTCCAACACATGACTTTCCTATCTAGTTATTACAGGCTTTTTCCGGTTATTTTGTACAACCTATTGCAGCACCTCCATAAATGTTTAGAGGATAAAATAAATATATACATTTTCCACATACATCTACCTCGAAACATTTTTCTATTGATATTCATTGAAAATGAAAATACTGAAAAATTTAAATTTAGCACTTTTCCTACAATTTTTCCATTACGGTCCATTTTAGAAAAATCACGTATGAACAAAAATTATAGAGATCGATATTGCAAACAACTTTTAGTTTAACAATGTTCATAAAAACCAGAATTTTGTACATTTTGTCAAATTTCTCGAATACGGACCATTTCAGGAAATTTTGACATAAAGCAAAAATTATAGATAATATTAGAAGTAACTTTTATTTGAACAATTTTTTTCTCCAAACATAAATAACAGATATATTCCGTGAAATATAAAAACAGCCTCCCATAAAGTACCCCCCAGATGTTGCGACTTTGTCCAAAATTTAATCATTTTACATCAGGCCGAAATTACACTTAAATTTAAAATTTAATTTTTTTTTTCTTTATCCGTTTTTGAGTTTTCTTCAAATTTCGAAATTTACACATTTTCTCAAATATCTCGAATACGGTCCATTTTAAAGAAATTATGTATGGAATAAAAATTATAGAGAATTATATTACAAACAACTTTTGTTCAAACAATTTTTATAAAAAAATATTTTTTTACATTTTGTCAAAATTCTCGAATACGGATCATTTTAGAAAAATTTTGTATAGAAAAAAATTTTAGATAATAATATAAGAAGTAACTTTTATTTGAAGAATTTTCTTCCCCAAATGTAAATAACATATATTCCATAAAATATAAAAATGACCACCTATAAAGTACTCCCCCAGATGTTCCGACTCTGTCCAGAATCTAATCAGCTCATTGGACGCTAGAACATAGCTTAAGATTAAAATTTGGTGTTTTTCTGTGTATAGGTTCATGAGTTATGGTGGACACACACAGACATCATCGCGAAAAGAGTCAAAACGGATTCAGGGGACCTCAAAACGTAAAAATCCGTCGAAAACTCGAGATCGAAAAAAATAATGATTCATATACTTTTTTATTATTTTATCAATGCAATTTAAAATACACCTTACGCAATTTAGACTATTCAAGGAATGCATTACTTTCTTTTATTTATTTAAAACGAGAAAAGTAATCAGACCATAGGAATTTTGTCAAATTTCTCGAATACGGACCATTTTAGGAAAATTTTGTATAGAATAAAAATTTTAGATAATAATATAAGAAGTAACTTTTATTTGAATAATTTTCTTCCCCAAACGTAAATAACAGATATATTCCATAAAATATAAAAATGACCACCTATAAAGTACCCCCCAGATGTTCCGAAACTGCCCAAAATCTAATCAGCACATTGGACGCTGGAACAAAGCTTAAGTTTAAAATTTGGTGTTTTTCTGTGTATCAGTTTATGAGTTATGCGACACACACACACACAGACATCATCGCGAAAATAGTCAAAACGGATTCAGGGGACCTTAAAACGTAAAAATCCGTCGAAAACTCGAGGTCGAAAAAAATCATGATTCCTATACTTTCCTTATATCTGTATAAAGATAGGAAAGTAAAAAGGAAAGATTAGTCTTTGGCATTTTCATATTGGAAAAGTTTTTTAATCTTCAAGTTTTTCTACTTTTTCTGAGGCTAAGCGGTTCGTCAAGTCTGACCACATGTAACAGAAGATATTTAATATCTCTGCAGGGATGCCCCACTTGCTGGACAACTGTGCAGATCAGCGAAAAATTTTGCCATTTTAATTAACGAAGGATTTCTCTGTTGGAAACTAAAGTTAGCACTTATAATAAGCCACCGTTTATGTATTTGTATTGTCTTTATAATTGATTCTGAAAACAGTGCTTAGGTAAAGATATGTATTCTTAATTTTCAACAATAAATATTAAATATCCTTGTAAATAGTCCTCACAGCATTCATTCAACCATTTTTCTGCATTTTCTTCATACTCACTAGCTAATGATGTTTCTAGAAACTTTGGGTCAATTAAAAAACAAACAAATGGCTGCATCGCTTTCTTAAACTTTTTATTAATATCTGACTTATAGGGTTCAACATTTTTATTATTTAATATTTCATTCCAAATTAGACCTGCATCAGCTAGAGTTACATGATATCTTTGTAGCTTGTCCAGAACATAACCAATTAACTGTAACTGTACTTCTAAGTCTAAAAGAATTTTTGTAAATATGCATGTCGTTGATTTTCCTAGTTATATTTTCATCAAAAACTTCTAGTCCAATGAAATAGACCTTTGAATCAAAATTTTGGAAGAAATACAGGAATTTTGATATAAGTCACTTTAGAGAATTAAAACATTTTGTTTGTCTTTTGTTGGAAACAAAAAAATTTACCCAATGCATAGTTGGGTATATTCTGTATATATTCTTGGGTATATTCTATAGACTCTAGAACAAAAAATAAAATAATTATAACTGTACTTTGAAAATCAACATAACCTCAAAAATAATAGTAATTGTTTTACTTGACGTTTTTCGGTAACAATCGTTGAATTGACACACATACTTCCAATTTATTAAAGTCGCAGATTTATTTAAATTTTATTTTTAATAAATACAATAGACAATTAAAATTCTTATATTATGTTGATTTTTAGAATTTGACAGCTTGATTGGAGTTTGAACATAAAGAATGAAGTAGGTAAAGATATAACTTGAACACTATTTTGTGATATGACATATTTTGATTAATTTTAAGTTAATGATTTTATATTTAAAGATTGATGGAATGAAAATGTTTTTATATCATTTAAATCACCCTATTTTAAAAAATTGCATTTATTATTGTAACAACCACCGTCACTTAGAAAGTAACTGTTGTCACTAAATACTAATGTAGTGGCCAAAAGGACTCTAGTCATCAACGGGGGGAACCCTGTAAGTGTAAAGGCAGCGACTGTCACCAGCCACAGTCAGGGGATAAGGTCCTTAGAGCTTATTCACTCTCACCGTGACAAAAAAAAAAGGAAAAAAAGAAAAAATAAAATAATAGGTTTAAAATAAAAGAATTTTCCCCCGTGATGAATAGTGCGAGCGGATTAAAGAAATGGTTTGGCAAACTGACAATAGGCACCTATAGTCCTTACTCGGGGGTAGGTTCGCCGGGGCTTCGCAAAAGTATCTTTTGACAAAAGGGGAAGGTAGACCTGATGAAATCGAATATATTTTGGTTAAGAAATAAAAAAGAACATCTAAATAATTATGCAATTATCTAACTCTGAACTTTGTTATATAGCTTATCTGAACTAGGGGTTGTTCCTCTTATAGAACTCGGGCTGAACTCAACAACTCTTAACACACATAAGATAAAAACAGGTGAACGTTTAACAACTTAATATATTTAGCTAAATATATTTAAACATGTAACAAATTTTAATCATATACAAAAAACGATCAAGTAATACAATATGTTTGAAAGTACAAGATCCACCCTGAGGTTCTCGCCTGATTACGTAAATCAGTCGACGATAACAAAATACCGATAAATAATGTAAGAATAGATAGCAAAAAAATGTCAGAAATCTCGTTGGATCTTGTAGCTACCAAAGTCAAAAAAATAAACTATATCACTTCCTATTAAAATATACACACGATGAGAGGTAACAAAATAATTTGGCAAAATGAAAAAAGAGAACTGTCACAATTTTAATGTAGTGAAAGAGGAAGGCTTACCTTGCTCGAAACGTAGTTTCGATTTCACTAAGTTTAAATTGATTGGCTGATATTTATTATTAAATCACAATTTAAAAAAATTACTTTATAATTCCCGATATACGATTTATCGGCGTCGGTGGGTAGTCGGACAGCGTAACGTCCGGCCCACTCAGTAACTGTCCTTTTCCCTCGTTCCCACATCATTTTTATATTGATTGAGACGTGCTTTCTTTGAAATTTTTGGTCAACTCATATATTTAATTTACTTTGATATTATAGTAACTGTTTACTATTTCTAAAGTCAAATGAAGAAAGGTACTTGAAAATTTATACGAGATTTTTATGTAAAATCTTTAGATTAATTAAAATAATTGCCCAAATTATTACATTATCACCAAAAATGACTATCTCGAGTTTGACATACGTCGTAAAAGAGTAATATAAAAGTGTAAACACGTTTAGTACAGTCATTGCTTCTCTATATCTATGCTTTGAAAGATTGGTATGGCCCTGCCCTACTTTGTGACGTCACGGTGTGCATTGTGCAAATTATACTGATTTAAGTTATTTTTATAACTATTTCACTACGTTTGCTACCTACTTTCCGTGCCTAAGCACCTGAGGTGGGATTTATGTCAATCCAAAGTTGGATGCCGACTAACTACAGTGAAGAAGGGGGTGAGTCGTAGAAAAAGTGTTGTTTGTATGTGGGCGCCAGGAGTTTAATCTCACATCCAACAATCCGTGTGACAGTTCAGTAAAGGGGCAGCAACAGTTCGGGGCCATTCCTTATGTAAATTAACATGGGAAATTGCTAAGGTTCATTCTGCCAATTTTTGTCTAAATCAAGGTCACACCATCTCAACTAACTCGTCGAGCCATCAACGGGGGAGTGGGGGAAGCGGCGGAGTGGGAGGAGTGGGGGGAGTTAAATCTCCTTTAACGTCGAATAGAAAAATCATGCCAGAAGGGCCTTAGCGTATATCTCAGCTATCGTTGGTCCGATTTAAACGGGAAAAACGGAATTATGAAGAGAGCGTGATATAGATTAACATACAAGAGAAAAATCATGCGCAATGCCACAAGGGCCTTAGCGTGTATCTCAGCTATCGTTGGTCCGATTTAAATGAGAAAAACGGCATTATGAAGATAACTCAGTATTGATTGACGCCGAAAAAAAATTTTTGCGTAAAGCCAGAAGGGCCTAAGCGTATATCTTCACTGCTATTGGTCCGATTTAAACGGGGAAAACGGCATTATGAAGATAACTCAGTATTGATTGGCGTCGAATAGAAAAAGCATGCGCAATGCCATAAGGACCTTAGCGTGTATCACGTGGTCCGATTTAAACGGGAAAAATTATATTACGTAGAGAATGATGAACGTTGAATATAAAAATCATGCGCAATGCCATAAGGGCCTTAGCGTGTATCTTCTCTGCTATTGGTCCGATTTAAACGGAAAAAACGGCATTATGAAAAGAACGATTAACGTAGAAGAGAAAAATATTGTGCAATGTCAAAAGGGCCTTAGCACGTATCTTCACTGCTATTGGTCCAATTCAAACGGGAAAAACGGCATTACGTAGAGATCGTGGTATAGATTAACGTCGAATAGGATTTTTGCGTAAAGCCAGAAGGGCCTTAGCGTATATCTTAGCTATCGTTGGTCCGATTTAAACGGGAAAAACGGCATTACGTAGAGATCGTGGTATAGATAAACGTACAAGAGAATTTTTGCGTAAAGCCAGAAGGGCCTTAGCGTATATCTCAGCTATCATTGATCCGATTTAAACGGGGAAAACCGGGTTATGCAGAGATCGTGGTATAGATTAACGTACAAGAGAATTTTAGCGTAAAGCCAGAAGGGCCTTAGCAAATATCTCAGCTATCGTTGGTCTGATTTAAACGGGAAAAACGACATTACGTAGAGAATGATGAACGTTGAATATAAAAATCATGCGCAATGCCATAAGGGCCTTAGCGTGTATCACGTGGTCCGATTCTTAAGTCCATAGATCAAACAGAAAAAGATGGTTTTGTTACGTTTCATTACGTTTCGTTACCTTACGTTTCGTTACGTTTCGTTTCGTTACGTTTCGTTACGTTTCGTTACGTTTCGTTACGTTTCATTACGTTTCGTTACGTTTCGTTACGTTTCGTTACGTTTCGTTACGTTTCGTTACGTTTCGTTACGTTTCGTTACGTTTCGTTACGTTTCGTTACGTTTCGTTACGTTTCGTTACGTTTCGTTACGTTTCGTTACGTTTCGTCACGTTTCGTTGTCCCACGACATGGCCAAAAGGACCTAAGTCTCGGCGGCATGTCACCAGGTGCAAAATGGTCAAAATGATCTTAGGTAGGCAAACGGAAAAAAAGACAAAAATACAGATAAAAGGACAGGCAGACGGAAAGAGGATTTTCAACCTGGAAAATCATCTGTCAAACATTTATTATTACTACCTCTTTTTTTTTTCAAGCTATCAACCTAAAAAATATCGCAGCTATCCAAACCATTGTCATCTCTACAGGTTTTCGTATGTCTATTCAATATTCTTTTTAACCTAAAAATATGACATCTGTCATCTGTCCCTATTAAAAAACGTTTCTCTTCATAATGCCGTTTTCCCCGTTTAAATCGGACCAACGATAGCTGAGATATACGCTAAGGCCCTTCTGGCATGATTTTTCTATTCGACATTAAAGGAGATTTAACTCCCCCCACTCCGCCGCTTCCCCCACTCCCCCGTTGATGGCTCGACGAGTTAGTTGAGATGGTGTGACCTTGATTTAGACAAAAATTGGCAGAATGAACCTTAGCAATTTCCCATGTTAATTTACATAAGGAATGGCCCCGAACTGTTGCTGCCCCTTTACTCAGTTCACTACCAAACTCCAAATAGGAAACTAATCTCCTCTACAAGGCCATCAAGCGGCTACAAATCGAGTATGCTCCTCTCATATTAATAGTGTACTTTACCATAAAATAAATGCTATAAAATCGTGTTGACAGTTAGCAAGTGGTGATAAATAATAAGAAAGATTCAATATATACCCAAGTTTAATAATATAAATTATTGTGTTGACATGGGGGGTCAACTTCGTTAACACTATGAAATATATTAATATTTACCAAATTAATGACAATTAAATCACTTAGTACATTAACTATCAGATTCCCCAACTATTAACATAATCCAGTATCACTGGGAGTAATATTTACAACTAAAATGCTATATCAAACTTAAAAATCATTAAATGGGACTAGGGGTAATCGTAAAACCATACCACATGAAGTGTGTACTGTATTTAGCAAATAAACAAATAATAGTGTACTATTTACGGACGCTAGGGGTAAAAACAAGTAAAACTCCGTTACTTATTAAAAATATTAACTACCCATCAATAATATAACCCACGAAGAGCTCTTAGTGTTTCGGGTTTAATAAAAATGTACTGTGAACCATAAACCCCTAAACCTCGTTTATATTAGGTTTATATAAAATTATGTACTAATAACACCCCCCAATAAAATAGATTAAATAGTAATAAGTGATATAAAAAAAATAAGATAGCAAAAACTTGCGGTACTGTGATTTCTTCCCAGTAGACGTTGATGTCTCTGCTTCGTTAGCAGCATACGAATCAAACAGCTGGTCACAAGATGTGCTAGTCAGCACGTCACAAGAAGTGTTGGTCCTTCACAAGGACTACTGGCCTATACCAAGAAGTGTTGGCTTTCACAAGTATTGATAGCCCGTCACAAGAATACTGGCCCGTCACAAGAAGTGTGTGTGCCCGTCACAAGAAGTGTGTGTGCCCGTCACAAGAAGTGTGTGTGCCCGTCACAAGAAGTGTGTGTGCCCGTCACAAGAAGTGTGTATGCCCGTCACAAGAACCCTAAATAAAACGTATACGATAAAACACAGTAATAACTATTTATCCCTGGTTATATAAAGAAGTTAAAATTAAATAACCAGGTACCTACATAGCTTTCTCGTGAAGCGAGGTCTAGAAATACGTTTACTAGTTAATTAAAGTTCGGCTCATCAATTTATGTAGGTGATCTTCAGATTTACAAAGCAAAAAGATAGACGGCTCGTGAAGTGAGTTCTACCCAACAATTACATTTAATAAGTAAATTACACCATTAGATTTCAAGATACTACCCCTAATAGTTCATCCCATATACTGAAAATATATACAATGAAAAAAACCTAACCTAGGGATAGGTCTAAGTAAGCATTCTAACTAAAATCAAAGTATATATACCTCTCACAGCTAAATAGAGGGACAAACGATGCACCAGATCAATTGAACGACAAATTCCTGAACGGCTTATTCAGAAAGACTACATATATATGTGAGCACTGAAATAAAAGAACGAAAGGTCTTACGAAAAGAATATCTACGTCGTAACTTTAAATACTATGTAGAAAAAACTTACTAATGAGATTCAACACGTGGTTTAATATATCCTCCTAAGAGCTCCTACAACATGTGATAACCAAAAAATACTACCAAATCCACACTGTTGTAACTTAACACAAAAAGGTTGCTTGGCAATATCCCAAATGGATTGAAACGACTTCCAATAAATTTCGAAACTACCTTTCAAATTAAAACTTCGTGTTGAATATTCGTCTCGAAAATATTCCACAAGGCGGAAATCTACCTCACTTAAAATTCCAAAAAAACCAGTAATACCAACATACCTTAGTGACAGATAGGTGTCCCATCAGCGCCCTCTATTACGAAATAAATTCTTGACAGAAAGGGCTAAAATAAGCAACCAAACCTTTAAAATGAAATAAATAGCCTAACTAAACCCAAATAGAGGTCCAATCTACCCCAAACTGATCATATACTCACACTCAACGTCAGAGCGGAAACGCTAGACCGACATCTTGAATACAGGGCACCCACATGCTCACTCAGCTCGTCGCAAAGGGACCCTCTGTTCGAATATCGGTCCAGAAGCACAGTGGTTTAAAATGCAGGTATAGAAGGACCCATTAATTAATTATTGAACACGGATAAAAACTAGTATATTCTTATGTTTATGAAATTTAAACGTTACACGTTTCAGGAATCTTTTATCGTGTGACATCTCTTTTTAGCTAAACATTTTCAAAAACGCTTCTCACTCCCGCGGGCTCACTTATAAAAGCGCGCCAGGAAAACGTGATTAGCCAGACCGCAGTGGCGTACCCACAAATAGATATTAACACCTATGAAAACAATAAAATTATTAAAATTGAATCAATATTTTTATGTTACTTATTTTAAAATAATATTTTCATGAAATGTAACTGGTTCACTGCACAAATGAACCAATGGCGAAAACGCCCCTACACGTTTCCGAACTAATCCATAATAAAGGTACGCACAACTTTTTCAATACTTCCTTGTTAATTGTAGAAAAATTATTATTTGCATAAACTTACCGACATGTTTTAAAGAACAACACCACATTCTTTACTAATATGTATGAGGTAATCTGATGATACGTATTTCTCACGATACAAAAAAAAACAGAGTTATGATACTTACACCCGTATGCATAGTCGATCGCCAGCGATTCGCCAGAGATTCATTTCGGCGTATCGCCAGCGATTCGCTGGCGAAAGCCCAAAAAGGTGGCGACTCGCTGGAGATTGTCACCGGCATGTCATCTCTCGTAAGTTTTCGTGTTCTTTTATAAGGATTATCACCAGCATCTCTTGCATTTTATTAATGATTCATTTATTAAAACTCAAAAAACAATGAACGAATGTCAAATTTTTCCCTATAAAAGAATATGAAAACTTGCGTGAAATGACATGCCGGTGACATTCTCCCGCGAGTCGCCACCTTTTCGGACTTTCGCCAGCGGATTGCTGGCGATACGCCGAAATGAATCTCTGGCGAGGCGCTGGCGATCGGCTGTTAGCCGCCGAAATCTCGTCGAGTTCGCGCATGACGTATTGTGGTATGGAACATAGTTATCTTTTTAACCATGAGCAGATTAAAATTTATTTTCATGCTCTCTTCGATCAGCTGATACGTCAAATTCGTAAAAGTCCCGCCTTCCGCCACAATACGTTACCGTGATGTATAGTATCAATCTGCGTAATAGCATACCTTCATTTTATAGTATCAACTTTATTTGCGGGGTATTTAAATTGAAATGGTAGGTTTCCGAGATGACGAGTTTCATTCTGGCTATAAAACATTTGTTTATATCAAAAATATGAATTTATCGGGGCGATTTAAAATACACCTTACACAATATAGACTATCGAAATAATGCATTACTTTTTTTTATTTATTTAAAACAAGAAAGGTAATTAAACTATCAAGTATATGAATCTTACATTTTATATGCCTGTTAGAATATTACCGTGGCAATCAAATAGCGTTGGATTTACTATGCCATATTTAATAATTTTTTGACAAACTCATGAACATGCGGTTGTACCATTATAAAAATTTTACCATAATACCCTTTACATTATTCCAAAAACATTTTTATATATTTTTTAATATACTACCTACTAACAAGCAATATTTGAAATATGATAATTATACAATATGAACAAAGTACTTAATAAAATATTGGTAATTTGTTAAGTGGGTCATATTCACATGTGAGATATGCTGTTTTATAAATTATATTGTAACAGTTAGTCGCTATACAAGTTATTTTACATAATCAATTTGGTAAAAAAGCCAAAAGTTTTTAAATTAAAACCCATTTAAATTTAAAATTTGAAATGTGTACGTCTTCGGGAATAGACCAATCAGCTTGTGTCGAAGTTTTTTTTGTTATACAGAACCAAACCAACGAACAAACCGACACACAGAATGTCGAAGTGAACGCACATCTAAGTGACACTTAAAATTGGCACCACCTAGACCACCTAACCAACATTCGTTTTTTGTTTTGTATACTTTTTCTCAATTCTAAATTTATTTCTCCTGGTGATGCCGCGAGACGAAAGATTCTCGTCTCGTCTTGTCTCATACGAGACGAGAGAGACATTTTCTCTCGAAAATAGAGACGAGACGAGAGAGTGCCATCTCTTGACGAGAATTTCTCGTTTCTCTCGAGTTCCCTCGTGCAATTACCTTTTTACTTCTTTAAAATTTTCAATTACATATAGTAACTTAAAATTTAAAAATATCACATTTCCAGACAGTTAAAAAGTTAACTATAAACACCTATTCTATATGCACAGTGAGTTTTAAGTATGGAACGCCTCAATTCTCTTGGAAACGGCTTGTACGATTTTTATTTATGTTGACCCGTCAAATGCGTCCCGAAAAAAGCGCTCCGACAAAAGCACCCCGACAAATGCGCTTCCCGACAAAAGCGCCATCTCAAATTTCTTTGTATAAAAGACTAACCAACGGACAGAATCGTAATAATTTTCATGCAGTCAAATTTTTTGGAGATAAATTAGAAAGATAACAATTTTTAAGTTTTATTTATTTATTTATTTATTTATTTATTTATTTATTTATACATTGTTCAACAGGTTAAACCCAATTACAGAACAGGAGTACATT
The DNA here is from genome assembly GCA_927349885.1 of Psylliodes chrysocephalus. NCBI lineage: Eukaryota > Metazoa > Arthropoda > Insecta > Coleoptera > Chrysomelidae > Psylliodes > Psylliodes chrysocephalus. The sequence goes on from OV651823.1 coordinate 39,128,487, forward strand.
TGGAAGAAAACAGTTTAACAAAAAGCATATAGATAATTAATCTAAAATTACAGTAAATAAATTCTAAATTATTTTAAACAATTTTTTTTATGTTTTTAACACTGCAATTAAATATATCCAACTGTTCACTAATATTATTATAATTATTACACATGTAATATACAGGTGAAAACTTCAGAACGTTTGTCCGAGGAGTTGCTATGTAAAATGATTCGGTGTTTCGAGAGGTTGCGCGGGGGATTCTAAAATTAAGCATATGTAAAAGAGCTTCACAATTTATTTTAAAATTAACAACTTTGTAGAGGGTAATTATGGAGAAGTACTTCCGTCTTACATCGAGACTTGTCAATCTGTGTCTAGTCAGTAAAGCATTTTGAGTAATACCAATCGGTGGATAAATTTGGTCTGCCCGAAAACTTAAGTATTTGAGGAAACGCCTTTGTGTGGACTCTATCCGACAAATGTGTATTTGATAATAAGGATCGAAAAACTGTCAAAGAAAAAGTAAAAGAAATTAACGTATAATATATTGTTAACATGCTTCAAAATAATTAAAATGCTTTCATTTGATATCACACGATAACAAATTCTAACTTCCAAATGAAATTCTACCCTCTCCCAACTGACTTTTAAGACAAAATAATGTTACGCAGCACCCTGCAGTAGCCTGCGGCTATTATAGGAAACGTACAGATAGAAAAAAGTGGAATGTACAAGTAAAAGAAGATAGAATAGTCCAGAAATGTCATTATCCGTCAAGAATATTTTAGACGACAGTTCGAGAAGGGTCAAGCAAGCTATATAAGGATGATCCTGATGTCAGTTTTCAGTTTAATGATAGACGTTACATGTTAATGTTATCAGTTGCATTGTTATTGTAAAGTTGAGTTGAAATAAATTGGGATACCAAAAATCTGTGTAACAGTATTTATAGCAGGGGCAGAAGTTGGAAAGGCTTTTGCTAGTTCTCCCACTTCACACACATAACTTGACAGGTTTGCGGCGGATCTAACCGAAGTGGACGCGAAACATTGGCGTACAAAATTATTTTGTAAATGTTAATAATTTCGAGTAAATAGTTTAATATATTGTGAATAGCTGTTGAAATTTTGTATAATTATGATTTTGGTGTGTTTAATAATTATTTATAGTCCATACTTACATGCGATTGTCCAGTTCTTATTCTATGAAATGACATTGGCAGGTAAACATTACTGCAAAATTCTCGAAGTCGTCCGACGTGCTTTGATGTTTACCCCTCTCTACCTACCAAAGGCCTTTCCAACTTCTGCCTCTGCTATACATTCTTAGTTAACGCTCAATTTGTGCCACTGATTACTTTAAATTTCAATTGTTTATGTCAAATAGTGTCTAAGTAAAACGATTGTGACAGACAGGCAGAGAGATACCAAAGTAATTTCCCTAAGTGTTTTTTATTGCCAATTTGGGTACTGATGAGACAAATTACTTAAAAAATTATTTGTTATTGTCTTCAAAATTTTACAGTTTTTTTATGTAAGTACATCTTTTCCAAATTTAAATTTGATATGTTTTTATCACGAGAGAAACGAGACAAGACGAGACGAGAGAATGTCTCTCTCGAGCGAGAGAAGCACCTTCTCGCCGAGACAACAGCCCTACGAGACGAGAGAGGCCTCTCTCTCGTCTCGTCTCGCGGCATCACTAATTTCTTCAGTTTATAAAAGACAGAAAGGTATATAAGACTTTATTTATAATTTGTTTTAATAGTAGTTACATTTTATATGGAGCAATACACCTTATAGTAAAAACATATCTCAGGTCCTTAGGGTTGTCGAACAGTAACAGTTTTTCTATAATTAGAAGTAAAAGTATTAGTGTATAAAACGAGTTCATACAATTTGCCTACCTCAAAAATTAAAACTAAATAACATTTAAAACTATTTAGAAGGGCAGTGCACATGTATTTACTGTAATATTATTTTTATATGTCTTGTAATAATTGTAAATATATAAACTCTTTCTGTTACAACTATTATACACATGTCTAGTATTTACATGAATAAATCTATGATAATATTTTATGAAATAATTTGGAACATAGAAAAGTAATAAAAATTGAAAAAATAGGAATCCATAAAAATGTACTCTTGAAAATACTAAAAAAATCATCACATTATGAAATATTTCATTATTTTTAGATCTGCCAAGCAATTATATGGAGATAATGCGATTTCCCATGAATAACTTGAGAAAAGGAGATATTTGCCCAGTAAACAGAATAATTACACATGAACATAAATTATTTTGCATTGTTTCTTTCACATTTCAAATAAATAACGAAGTCGATAACAAGTTGAATTTGATAATGAATCTTTAGAGGACATTTTAATTTGCCATCTCTATTATTATTAGGGCTTGTGTATATATTTTTTATTATTTGTAAATAAAGTGTTTTTTACTTCATTTGTCTTATTCAGTTATTTTTATTTTTTAATAATAGGTTAATAAATAAAATTTTCACAGATTTTACATTTTTGTTTATATACAATTACTATAATCTCTGAAATGTGATAAATTAATAAAAAAAAAAAACAAACAAACAGTTTATTAAATTATTTGGTATTTAGTCTTACAAAATGAGTTCTTTTAAGTTAAAAATACCACTAATTCACACAAAAATGTAAAAGGTTTATGTAAGCTACACTTTCGTTCTCATAAATATTGAGAATTTTAAAAACACTGTTGGGCAATCCTAAATATACCTTCGGTTTATTTTCAATTTTGAGAGTTCATTGGTTTTGAAGATCCTGCTCATTATTAAGTCGCTCTGAATCAGATATTAAAATGTTTCTTCCAATTCAGACAAAACTTCACTATCTTTAAAACTTTCAGGTGGTTTCGAGGCAGGTTCTTGCAGAAGAGGTTTTAGGATATACACCTCCCAACTTATAGTAGGCTCATTTTAAATTAACCGAAGGGGCAATGTCAGAAATTGCTGCTGCATCTTGAAGATCCGGTGTATGTTTATTAAATAAAGATAAAAAATGGCTCTAAAAGAAGGTTATTTTCCAGTCAACATTTTTTTGTTTTCTGTTTTTCTTTTTTTGGTAGAATTAGTGAGATGGCTCTTGTGTGGTGAATAACAAGAACTTTGGAGATATTTGTGTGGTACTACCCACTTCATTTAAAAAATGAAAGTTTTCAAAATCATCTGGTATCTAAAAAAAAGAAAAAAAAATTGTTACTACAATGGTAGATAATGGGGCATGTTCAAAAATTTTGAAATTTTTTTTATGAATAGTAGAGTTAAAAATTAAAACTACATTTTTTTTATTTTTTTTTTTATCTATTCATTTGCCGGAGTTATGAATTTTTTTAAAATTTATGACGTCACCGGGAATAGACCAATAGGAGCTAGCGCACAACGTTGCCGGCTAGAAGGTTTACGAGAAGTGATGTACGTTCGTTTGTGTACTCCTTCTTACTTTTAGACTTCTAAAACATCGTTAAACAAATATCTTTTAAATATATAATATCAAATGTTTTTTGAAAGTATTGTTTCTGTTTAAACTTTTACTATATTTAAAGTTTTATTGTTTTAAAAGTCACTTAATAATTCAGAAAATGGCAAAACGGCAGCACTGTATGTCATCTGTCATAGTGTCTCGATCAATAATTTATTTGGAATTTGAGTGTTTATTTTGTACTTTTTATAAATAAATATTATGACTACGAAAAAGTGTTTTGTTCCAGAATGTGATAATGATTCACATTCATCTTCAAAAATATTTATTAGTGTTTCTAGAAATGTGGAAAGAAGAAAATCAACCTTCTACTAGCGATGTTTCTCGTAAACTTTTTAATAAAAATACACCCGATTATCAAGATGTAGCAGCAATTTCTGCTAATTGTCCCCTTCAGGAAATTGAAAATAAGGCTACATAAATTCTTAGGTGTATAACCTAAAAACCCTTCTGGAAGAAAATGCAGAATCTCCTGAACGTTTTGAAGATACCGAATTTATTCATCATTTTGTGGAAGAACTAGTGATAAAGAAATAATAGAAAAATGTGGGTATTTAAACAAACTGGTTCCTGGATCCCATATAATGTCAGATAGGGGTTTCAGAATATTTAGCTACTTGAAAACATGGAATGCACTTTAGTAAAGCCACACCTAGTGTATCACAGAATGAAAAAAGTTCTCCAGAAGATGTACAATTAAGTAAAAGAATAGCATCTCTAAGAATACATGTGGAAAGAGTTATAAGAAGGGTTAGTTAATTTAACAAGTTAAAACCACATTCGTGTGTGAATTTTAAGCAAGTACATTTACTTAGTAATATCTGCATAATTGCTTGTTAACTTACAAGAACCTATTTTGTAAGAGTAAATATTAATTTAATAATTTTGTTTTGTTTGTTTTTTTAATTTAATTTACCTAATTATCACATTTCAGGGATTATAATGAGTTTTTAAACAGCCAATGTAATTTTTTATAAAATTTTAACTTTTCGAACAAATCAAAGAGGAATGAGTACCTGTATATGCATAGATTTTTTTGGGACTAAAACTACCAAAACAAAGGCACCTATTTACAGCAGTTTAAAATGAAACATTTTGACAAAAACGTCTATGTCACAGTGATAAATATTAAAAACAACCAAGTTCAGTTGAATGTGGTAGCAAAGTCTATATATTCCAATAAATTGGGTAACTACATGTGGTATCACTGGTGATAAATTTTAAAATATCACAATTCTTGCTACCTTTTTCAAAAAACCAGAAAGTGTGCCTTCTTATCAATCCTTTATGAAAATGACAACAGTGATAAATGTAAAAAAAAAATTTAATATTGCTATTCGTTATTACGATAGTAAAACATGTTTGCAGTTCCGTTTATTTTTTATGAAAATCTAAGTAAAAACAACCAATGTCATAGGGTTATAATTTTTTTTCTGTTGAACCAAACATATCACAAAATTTAAAAATTGATCATAGGTCAAGCTAAAGTAATACCTTTATTGATAGTAGCTTTAAAAAAGGAGAAAGAATAATATTGACTTAAATTATTATTATTATTAACATTGGTGATTTTTAATAAAAACTCTTCAATTATTGTTTACAAACAAAAATATAAAAATCTGTGAAAATTTTATTTATTAATCTTTTAATAAAAAATTAGAAAAATGAAGTAAAAAACAATTTATTTACAAATAAAAAATATATATACAAATCCTAAGAATATAAAAGTACTGATTTATTTTCCTGTAGTGGATGAAGAGGTTTCTTTAACAATCTAGCCAAGTGTACATCAATATTTACGCATTTTGATAAATTAGAGCCTTTCCAATAACACTGAATAGATATTACAGATGGTTCCTCACTTCTTCTATGAAGCCACATATTTACAACCAACTGAAAAAAATAAAAGGGTTAGATATGCAGTTACAAAATAACTATATAACCAGCTACAAAATACCTTTATTTTATGTAACAAGACGAGCAGAGCTTTACTAGCTCTGAACGAATCCAGTAAAGAACCTCGGATTTTCAAAACTTAAAAAAAAACAATCTCACCACATTTTCACATTTTTGAAATATTATAGAGCTTTTCGAAAAAAACTGCTATTTTTAAAAATACAATTTTTTGTTTAAACAGCTATGTCTCAATTTAGGCTATTGAGTATTATAAAATAAAAAATTACGGGATGCTTTGTTAGCTTCAAACGAATCCAGCAGAGCACCCCAGTTTTTTTTTAAACCACACCACGTTTTTTGGCTCCTACAATATTATAAAATATTCGAAATTTGCCATTTTAAAAAAAATTCGCAATTCCTTGCTGACTTCAAAGTTTTTTTCTGAAAACAAATGTACTTACCACATTTTTAGGATTTTAAAACAGCCTAAACATGTGTCATAAGTAGTTGTTTTTATATATAAAAAAAAAAAATTAAAAAACTGAAGTGTCCTGCTGACTTTGTTCCAACAAAGCACCCTGTATTATTTAAAAATAGCAATTTTTTTAGTAAAGTTTTACAATATTTCAAGAGTCTAAAAATATTCTAAAAATGGGGTGTGGTTTTTAAAAAAAAGCTTTAAAAAACCGAATTGCTCTGCTGGCTTCTTTCGAAGGTTAGCAAGCACCATGTATTTTTAAAAATATAATATTTAAAGTGCATAAATATATGGTGTTGCTGTTTTTATAGAAAAAACTTTATAAAATAGAGGTGCTTTGCTGACTTTGTTCGAAGCTATAGAGCATTTTAAGTTTTTAACTCAAAATTTCATAGGTGCTCTGCAGCATCCTTTGGTATCATAATTATTACTAGGTTCACTAACAAAATCTGTTTCTAGATTATTTTAACACTTGCTGCGATTACAAAAAATGTCTGTATGTCAAAATTAGAAAAAAAATATTTATAGGAATAAAGGGCCTTATACACTGTTTATTATATGTAATATAAAAACAAAAAAGCATAATAAATATTACAAACCTTGACATGCAGCATATCCTAAGCATATTTTGCACTAAAAATTTCATTTTTGTTAATTACAATGCAACCACATCAGAAGGTTTTTGTTGTACTTTATGTTTAGGTGTAATTTGTCTCCTTCTCTCTTATGGAAAAAGAAATTATCCCCATATTCTTGCTTGGCAGATCTAAAAATAAAACCTGAAATAAATATGTTTTACTTGCTCCATATAAACTGTAACTACCTACATTTAAAACAAAGTCTTACCTTTGTGACTTTTGTAAACTGAGTATTGTTAAAAAATGCAGTAATCATCTCGGTAATCATATTTTCGTTTACAATGGGTAAAACACTTGATTCAACTTTTATAAATCCAGCTGATTCATATTAATAATAAAATTAAACCAAAACAAAAAACTAAGGTTAGATGTTACTGATGTTAGGAGGTGTCAATTTTAATGTCACTTAGATGTGCGTTCACTTCGACATTCTGTGTGTTGGTTTGTTCGTTGGCTTGGTTTTGTATAACAAAAAAAACTTCGACACAAGATGATTGGTCTATTCCCGATGACGTATAATTTCAAATTTTAAATTTCAATTGGGCTTAATTTAAAAACTTTTGGCTTTTTTAACGAACTGACTATTTAGAATAACTTGTATAGCGACTAACTATTACAATATAATTTATAAAACAGCATATCTCACATGTGAACATGGCCCATTGAATAATTAAATTACAATAAAACATTTTTATTTTAATAAAGAGTATAGATACAAACCTCAACAAAATAATTTAGCTGTTCTTTGAAATGTTTCTGTGTAATGATAATTTTCGTCCTTTCATATTTCTAGCAACACTAATAAATATTTTTAATAATGAATATAAAATGTAAATCATTATCACATCTTGGGTGGAAACATTTTTTTCATATTCATAATATTTATAAAAACATCAAATTTGTATAATTATCGATTGACAACACAAAAATTCCTCATTCATAGATGACACATGCAGTTCTGCTGCATTTCCATTTTCTTGTTTATTAGTTGTCGCTTTTTAAAACAATGAAACTATAAATATGGTGAAAGTTTAAACATAAATAATACTTTTAAAAATATTTGATATTTTATATTTAAAAGATATTTGTTTAACGATATTTTAGAATTATTTATTCTTTCGGTCTTTACTTGATGAAAATCCGTTTTATTTTGAATGAGTAAAACCAAATTTGGTAGATTTTCACAACACTTATTTTAAAAATAATTTTTTTTTAAAAAAACACTATACATGACATATGTTTCGAAGTACAACTTCTTTTTCAAATGTGACTAATTTACAATTCGGTATCCAATATATTGTTATGGTTTCTATAGTCTCACAATTTAAAAATACCCAATAAACTTAACCTACCTCGGCTAGCCTTCTAAATATACTTTTTAAGAGCAGGTTCTCTTTCTCTCATTGGTGTCGGTTCAAGAATAATTATAATAATTTATAAACTGAACTATTAAATGCTTAGATAAACAAACTTTACAAAATTAAATTATTGTTTAATTTTAACAAAACCAAAAAAAAAACTGAACAAATAACAGATGTTCTAATATCTGTAAGAATTGGAATAACGCTACCCCTACTACACCTACTAAACCTACTTACTCATTAAAAAAAATGTAACTATTTTCAATGAAAATTACAAAAATAAACAATAATTATCATTAATTGAGCTCATTACTCCAAAATATTATTAAATCTAAACTAAAACTATATTTACAACTTTCAATTTTAGTCAGTTATTTGCACAAAAAATAAATAAAATGTTTATAAATACCGGATACCGTCCTTGTATCACTGCTGCTTACTCGCTATTTCAATCGTCTATTCAATTTATTCTTTCCTCTTCTTTCTTTTTCTAACAAATCTTATATAGTTCTTTACAACGTATATTTTTAAAGTTTGCTTATTTAAATGTTTTAATATATCTTTCAATTTACAATATTATTCCTTTTTACAAATTTCTGACATCCTTTTTTTTTTTAAATTTCAAAAATTGACAACCCTTCATAATTTTTATGTGACATTTTTTTCTCATTTATATTTTTTTTCCTCTACAGGGTGTATTCTTGTTATTTTAGTTCATTCTAATTATTTTAATATTATTATTATTATTGTTTTGTTATTGATATTATTATAAAATCCCCAAATTTTAATTTTTTTCTTTGATGCAAACATTCATGTTTGTTTAGAGAAAAAAATTACAATTTTAATTCTTTACTTATAATCCTGCATTAAAATATCAACCCTTTGCTTATGTAATACAACTACAAAGTCTCAAACTAAAATACCTTACTATTAATTCTATTTTGATTCTAATCATTTTTATTTGTTAGAATTCTGGAAAATGTATTTGTTTTAATTAAAGAAAATTATTCTTTACAATTTTAATATTCATAGAAAAATCTTACACAGAGTGATCTTCTTTTCATTTGTTAAACATGATCAAATTTCAAATTTAGATAGTTTTATTTTTTTAAACACAAACTTCAATTGCCTTAACTTTTTATATCATTACCTTTTCTTATGCCATATTCTGTTCGTTCTAATTTTATTTATATATCCCACTATAATATTTTATTTTCAATAATATTACATCACATAAACTCATTTTATAATTCATATTTATTTATTATTATTCCATTTACTATTTCATAATATCTTTTCAGCTTTCTTTTACAATTATTATCTATGTTTTTCAAAATAAGATTTCTCTTAATTCAACCTTCTATAAAATTTGATATCCAACTTGTTGTAACTAACTTTCTTTTAAAAAAACACTCTGTATTAGATGATATTATACTCTTAAATAATTGGAAAATTATTATTTCATATTCTTATTTTCATTCTTTTTCCAAATTCAGACATTATTAAAATCTTACTTTTCAAAATTCTCAACTTCCTACTTTATTAATAACTAGATAACGTAAAAAAATATTATCATAAGAATGTTGTCTATCCCTCAAAACTAGAAACATCCGGATAATACTTGTACACTTGTTCAATGTTAAATATTCCCCTTTCTTTGTTTGTTACTGGGTCTACTAACAGATAACTATTTTGTGGATTCTCATTTACTATTTTATACGGACCTTCGTATGCTGCTGTTAGCTTCGCACATTGATTTTTAGATCTATTAGCCACCTGTAATGCCTTGACTAAAACTAATTCCCCAGTATTAAAAATTATACCCCTCCTCTTTCGTTTTTCAAACCTTTTTCTTGCCCGCTTTTCATATTTCTCAATATTTTCTTTAACTTTTGTCATAATATTTTCATATTCCCTGTTTTCAGTTTTAATCCATTTTCTTTCAGGATTTTTTCCTAACATTAATAGCATGGGACATTCCTCCGTTGTAATATGTGGAACTTCATTAAGGAAAACCTCAACCTTTTTTAAATTACTTTCCCACTGATCTTGATTCTGATGACATGATATCCTAAGAAATTTTATGACTTCTTGAACATATCGTTCTGCAGGATTAGCAGCTGGATGTCGAATACTAATGAATTTTTGTTGAACATTATTAATTTGGCAAAAACGTCTCATCTTTTTACTTGTGAAATATGTAGCATTATCCAATATAACCTTTTTAGGCACACCACATTCTTGTATAAAACATTTTACTTTCTCTATTACTGTTTTGGTATTTATGCGTTTACATGGATATGTCTTTACAAATTTTGTGCAAATGTCTACTATTACCAGGATATGATTATTGTTATTGTCACTTTCAACTAAATTACTAATGAAATCCAATGCGATAATATCCAATGGTTTTTCTGCTATAATTGATTTAAAATTGTTAACATTTTTAAAGTTTTTATTTTTACATATTTGACATGTTTCACACATTCTTGTAATTTCTTTGGCTAAGTTCATGTCTTTAAGTGACCAATAATTTTCCCTAAATAATAACCATAGTTTTCTTGACCCAATATGCCCATACTCATAATGAAGTTCTTTTAAAATTTCCCTAGCTAGTTTTTGTGTAATAATGTAATTTTCACTTTCCCCAATTTCCTTATACAAAATATTATCAACCACTTGGCTACCTCTTGTTTCATTATCCTTTAAATTTAATTGATCTTCCCTTATTTTTTTCAAAGAAAATATTCCCTCTGTTTTAACCAAAACGTTCACTCCTATTCTATATTTTCTGTTTTGCTCTGTTGGCTCTGTTTGCCGAGAGATGGCATCGGCAACTAAATTTAATTTTCCCGGCAAATATCTAATTACAAAATCATATTCTTGCAAGTTTAATAACCACCTATGGATTCTATTACTTGCAAATCGGTTATTCATAATAGAAGTTAGAGCTGAATGGTCAGATTCTATATAAAATTTTTGCCCTAATAAAAAAAATCTTAATTTATTAACACTAAATACTATGCTAGCCAATTCCAACTCTGTAATTGAATATTTCCTTTCGAAATTCTTTGTAACCCTTGATACGAAACTAATAGGCACTTCTATTCCCCCGTGATTTTGAATTAAAACTCCTGCTAACCTATCTACTGAAGCGTCAGTCCTTAAAATAAATGGAACATCATACTTAGGATGATAAACTTGCAAATTTTTTGAAAATACTTCTTTCAATTCATTAAAAGCCTGTTGACGCTCTTCCGTCCATTTCCACTTTTCCCCCTTTTTTAATAATTGTATTAGTGGTACTTCCATTCGACTTAAATCCGGGATAACCCTCTTAAAATAATTTAAAATCCCCAGAAATCCCCTCAAAGTTTTAAGATTTGTGGGTCTAGCATAATTTTGAATGGTTTTAACCCTATCGGGATCCATTCTAACTCCCTTATCATCTATTATGTACCCTAAATAATCCACTTCCTTTTGAAAAAATTTACATTTTTCTAAATTAATTTTAAGTCCTGCCTGATCTAATTCGTTTAAAATAATACTCAAATGTTCCTGATGTATTTTTTCATTCTCAGAATAAATGAGCATGTTGTCGATATAGTGAAGCAAGAAATCTTCATATTTATTAAGAAAAGAATGCAAAGTTCTAACGAGTGCTGCACATGCGCTTTGAATTCCAAATGGCACTACACAGAATTGATATATGACTCCATCGATCATAAATGCTGTATATTTTCTACTATCAACATCAAGAGGAATTAACCAGAAACTGTGTTTTAAATCAATTTTGGAAAAGATTTTAGATTTTGTGATTCTACCAAAAATTGCTTCCACATTCATAGGAGCTTCGTACTGGGAAATAGTATACTTGTTAATGTTCCTTGCATCTAAACAAAGGCGTAAGTCCCCTGTCTTTTTTCTTACACATGTAATGGCATTTATATAAGGTGAATCGCATCTTTCAATTATCCCCTCTGTAAGCATTTTATTGATTTCCTCATAAACTTCATCCTTTAGTTTGTATGGAATAGGATAAGTTTTCATTTTAAAATTCTGAATATCTTTAACTTTTATTTTATGAACATAGTTTTTAGCAACCCTTATTTCTTTATTAAATAAATTTTCATTCTTTTCTAATAACTTTTTAACTATTTCATAGAATTCTGCTGGACATCTTTGCCTAACTATATCCTGTTCCATAACTTTTAACAAATTAAGTCTATAATCTAATAACTTATTATTTTCATTTTCACCCTGTATAATGAAAGATACTTTTTCCCCTTGTACTTCTAAGTATTTAGCTTCATAATTGATTATCATTTGATGGTTTTCCATCTCATCAGTACCCATTACCATGTCTGTCATCAAATTTTTAACAACAAGTAACTGCATTTTTAAATGAACACCATGTATTTGTATTTCATTTAATAAAGCTGATGTAGATTCATACAACTTTTTCCCATTGGCTCCTACTAATGCTAATTTATTTGTTTTAACTAAATTTATTTTGTCCTTTTCAATCTTTTCCAAAATTTCCTGTTTAATTAAAGAAACTTCTGACCCTGTATCTAATAAAATTTTAATTTCATAATCTAATAATTTTCCCTTAACAAAAATTAATCCTAAACCTTGATTTTCAAAATTGTCAGTTTCCTCTAATGTAAATTCCCTCGGATGTTCATAATTTGAGCGATATACAATGTTATTCATTTGGACGCGCTTTATACAAAATCCTGTTCCCTACTAGTTCCAGGAGAACTGGCATTTTCGGGTATTGGATCTAATCGAATATGATTTAACCCCCTTGAATTTTGATTTTCATGATTTTCCCCATGATCATCATTTGCTTGTCTCCTATTTTGATCATAATCTACATAATTATTGTTCCTATAAATCGGGCGATTATTATAATTAAAGTTATTCCCATTATAGTTTCTATTTCCTTGTCCTGATCTAAAATTCCTATCATTTCCCCTATTTTGATAATTTTGTCCAAAATTATTATTATTTCTCCCTAAATACCTTTGTGCAAAATTTTCGTTACCTCTATTTTGATTGCCCTGACCATGGTTTCTGTCATTTCTAAATTGATTATAATTCCCATTATTACTATTATCCCTGTTCTGATTAAATTGATTATAGTTTCCATTATTTCTGTTATCATAATTTTCCTTCTTATTATTATATCCATAATTCCCTCGATTTTGTTCATTTTCAATAAAATTATTTACCTTAAAATTGGTAGTTATTCTTTCAACTCTCTGTAAGTAGCTTGACAGACCTTCCAAAGTTTTAATATTATGTAAGGATATGGTTTCAGACACATCCTGTCTAAAATGTCTAGAAATGTAAAGAATTATTTCATCTTGTCGCATTTTGGGATCCAAATGTTGAGCTATGTTATATAGTTGCATTGCATAAGCGTTTAAATTGTTATTTAAATTGTAATTAAACCTTCCAAAATATAATTTCTCTCTAAAAATCGATTGTTGCAATTCCCCCCAGAAATATTCTATAAAATGTTGTTCAAACTCTCTAATATTATGAATGTCCACTTCTTTATTGCAAAACCATAGTAAAGGATGCCCTAACAACATATTTCTTATTATTATTTTTGCATCTTCAAAATCTGTTATATTTTTAATTCTGTTTTTAATTATATTAACAAACACTTTCGGGTGAAGTTTTCTAATATCCCCGTCAAATTTAATTCCCCCTTCTTGACTTCCCAATTGAACTACATTGGTAATCCCCCCTTGGCAAATATTTCCCTCAATTCTTTTAATATCTTCAACATTTTTCTGACACACATTCATGATTTCCCTTTTTCCAGTCTCAATTTTTCCTGAAAGTTCTAATAATTTATGTTCATGCATCACTAACTTCTCCCTATTATGCCCCTCATTGTTCTTTATTTGCCTTTTTACCTGTTCAAATTCATCCCCCAAACTAATTTTAATGTTTTCAATACAATCCCCTTGATCTTTAACTATTGTCCCTAAATTTCCCAAACTATTCTGATATTCCATAATATTCCCATCTAATTGACTTTTAATTTCCCCTTGTATACTTCCCATGACTTGTTTTTCTACTTCATCAATTTTTGAGTCAATTCTGGTTTCTAATTTCTTCTCTGTGATTTTCATTTTGGTTTCTATTTCTTGTACAGATTTCTTTTTAATATATTCTATCCTCTTTTCCTGTTCTGCAAATTTACGTTCAACTTCCACCTTATTTTCTTCTAGCTCTCTTCTTGTTTCATAAATTTCCTTTTTTAGACTTTCTTCCAATTTCTTGTTGCTTTCTTCCATCAGATTTTTAATTTTATTTTCCATTGTGTCAATTTTATTTTCCATTGTGTCCAGCTTCTTACTATGTTCATCAAATTTCTTGACCAACATGTTATAGAACATGTTCATGTTAAATCCTTGATCTATTCGTGTAACTACATCCCCTTGTTCTATATTCATATCAGGTTCGCTATAACTTCTTTGTCTCATACTATTTCCTTGCCCATCTTCAGTTCCTCCTGTTTCCATTAAGGTAACATCCCCTTGATTTTCTTCAATATTATTGTTCCCCCTTTCAAAGTTATTTTCCTCATAATTTGGCTGTTCTTCCCCTAAATTGTCAGAAGTATGCCTTACTTCTAGCCCTGCTTCTCCTTGTGATCCCTGTTCTAATTGATGTTTTTCCATCTTTTTCTTAGTTTTAGATCTAGTTTCCATAAAAACAGATTACCCCACTTTAAATTATTTTACCCAAATTCAAATCTAGTACCCACGTTTCAAAAAAAACTCGCTCCACGTTTAGGGTGCCATTTGTTATGGTTTCTATAGTCTCACAATTTAAAAATACCCAATAAACTTAACCTACCTCGGCTAGCCTTCTAAATATACTTTTTAAGAGCAGGTTCTCTTTCTCTCATTGGTGTCGGTTCAAGAATAATTATAATAATTTATAAACTGAACTATTAAATGCTTAGATAAACAAACTTTACAAAATTAAATTATTGTTTAATTTTAACAAAACCAAAAAAAAAAACTGAACAAATAACAGATGTTCTAATATCTGTAAGAATTGGAATAACGCTACCCCTACTACACCTACTAAACCTACTTACTCATTAAAAAAAATGTAACTATTTTCAATGAAAATTACAAAAATAAACAATAATTATCATTAATTGAGCTCATTACTCCAAAATATTATTAAATCTAAACTAAAACTATATTTACAACTTTCAATTTTAGTCAGTTATTTGCACAAAAAATAAATAAAATGTTTATAAATACCGGATACCGTCCTTGTATCACTGCTGCTTACTCGCTATTTCAATCGTCTATTCAATTTATTCTTTCCTCTTCTTTCTTTTTCTAACAAATCTTATATAGTTCTTTACAACGTATATTTTTAAAGTTCGCTTATTTAAATGTTTTAATATATCTTTCAATTTACAATATTATTCCTTTTTACAAATTTCTGACATCCTTTTTTTTTAAATTTCAAAAATTGACAACCCTTCATAATTTTTATGTGACATTTTTTTCTCATTTATATTTTTTTTCCTCTACAGGGTGTATTCTTGTTATTTTAGTTCATTCTAATTATTTTAATATTATTATTATTATTGTTTTGTTATTGATATTATTATAATATATATTGGAACGAAATAATTTAAGAAAACATCAATAACATAACAAAATAAACTAACTATTTAAAGTAAATAAGGGTACTTAGGTAATTATAATATCAATCAGATAACAATAAGATAGTAACATTACCGGGATTATCTCACAGAAAACTAGGAAAGGGATTTAATAAGGGTGATTTATTAATATCTAATTGATCATTTAGTAGGTTATCTGAATTTTTGAATCTATTTATTTCAAGTGTTTCTAAATGGTTTAGTTTAATGCTCTTATTTTCTATATGTAAAATTTCAAAGTTGTCTGTAAAAGAATGATTTTCAGCTAAAATATGATTTGAGTAAGTATAATTATTTTTGTTTTTTGTATAGCTATTATAATGTTCCACAATTTAATTTATATACCCCCGATTTATTATTAGGATTAATTTTACCCTTATTGTTTTTAATATACTTCCCAAGCGTATTATTGGTTTTAAAAGCTACGTTAATATTTTGGTTTTTTAAAAATGATGATACCTTTTCACTAGGAGCTCCTATATATGTAAGACTCTTATATCCGCAATTTTGATCTTTAATTATGGGATAAACTTGTTGAATAGCATGTTTAAAAAAAATTTTCTCTAAAATGTTGTCTACTAACTTTGAATTAAAATTATTATTTACTGCGATTTGTTTAATGATATTTAATTCTTTTGTGAAGTTCTCTTTGGTAAGGGGAATATTAACTAATCTATGGATCATACTGTTGTATGCTGCCAGCTTTTGTTTGTATGGATGAGATGAACTATTATTTATTGTAATATCAGTATGTGATGGCTTATGAAATATCCCAAAACTATGGCCTTTATTAATTTTAATAATATTTAAGTCTAAAAAATTAATTGAATTATCCTTCTCTGTTTCCATAGTAAATTTAATATTAGGGTGTATAGTATTGATAAAAACTAATAAAGAATTTAACTGTCTACTGGTACCAGTAAAAGCAGTCAGTATATCGTCAACATATCTATGCCAATAAAGACAATGTTTACTTAAATTATTGCTATGAATTTTGTGTTCTATATTATCCATAAATATTTCTTCAAGCAACGGGCTTAATGGGTTCCCCATAATAAGACCTTCATTTGCTGAGTAGATGTTATTTTGAAATTGAAAATAATTTTGTTTTAGGCAAATGTTTAACAAATTTAGGATTTCTTCTTTGATTGTAATATTGACTTGATTACGATCTAATAAGTTTTCTACTAGCTTAACTGTTTCTTTAGGAGGTATACTAGGAAATAAGTTTGTTACATCGAACGATACTAATTTTGTGTTACTGTAATTTAATGTTTTTTAATTTTTCTGTTAATTCATAAGAATTTTTTATACAATACTTTGAATGGAATTTGCAGTTTTCTCGTATAAGTTTAATTAATGTATGTGAAAGTTTAACTGATGGAGCCGTGACAAATGACACAACTGGTCTAATAGGATAGTTATCTTTGTGTAATTTTATTAAAGAATAAAGTTGTGGTGGTTGAGGGTTCATTTGTATTAGTTTGAATTTTTCTCTAGAATCAAAAATTGCTGTTGAATCCTGAATATTACGTTTTAGTTCTTTTTGATATTTATCTGTTGGATCAAATTTGAGTATGCTATAATTATTGCTTGCTTGTAAAAATGAAAGAGTTTTGTCAATATAATCTATATTATTAATAGCAATTACTGTATTTCTCTTATCAGCACGAGTGAAAATGATATCATCCTGTTTTGCTTTATCCTTTATAGTTTTAATTAACTTATTTTTTTTTTTAATTTTTATTTTTAAAATAAAAGTGTTGTGAAAATCTACCAAATTTGGTTTAACTCATTCAAGATATTTTAGAAGTCTAAAAGTAAGACGGTGCACACAAACGAACATAGGTATATTACTTTTCGTATACTGTCTAACTGGCAACTTTGTGTGGCTAGTTCCTATTGGTCTATTCCCGGTGACGTCAATAATTTTAAAAAATTATTAACTCGGGCAAATGAATAGATAAAAAAAAATTTAAACTCTATTATTCATAAAAAAAATTCAAAATTTTTGAACATGCCCCATTATTTAATTATAAATTATATAACAGATTTTTTTTATTTGCAGATTTCCGTTCTTCTAACTCAAGATCAAAACATACCGACGGACATTTTGAGAAAGACTTCGTGGTTTGTGAATTTTGTGGAAGATTCATGACAAAAAATAATTTTTCTCGGCACCAATTTATTCATGTAGTAAAAAATAGATCAAGAAAAGTTTCTCTAAAAATCAGTGACATTTCCAATATACAGACACATTTAATAATTCACAATAATGAAAAACTATTTAATTGTGACATTTGTTTTAAAGAATTTAATCTAAAATCTAATTTACGAAAACATTTAATAATTCACAGTAATGAAAATTCATTTAAATGTGACATATGTTCCAAAGGATTTACTCAAAAATTAAATTTACAACAGCATTTAATAATTCATAGTAATAAAAAATCATTTAAATGTGATATTTGTTCAAAAGGATTTAATCATAAATCTAGCCTACAACGACATTTAATAAATCACAGCAATAAAAAACTATTTAAATGTGATATTTGTTCAAAAGAATTTAATCGAAAATCTAGCCTACAACGACATTTAATAAATCACAGTAATAAAAAATTTAAATGTGACATTTGTTCCAAAGGATTTAACCAAAAATCTGATTTACAACAACATATAATAATTCACAACAATAAAAAATTATTTAAATGCGACATTTGTTTCAAATGTTTTAATTTAAAATCTAATTTACGAAAACATTTAATAATTCACACTAATGAAAAATCATTTAAATGTGACATTTGTACCAAAGGATTTAATCAAAAATCTAACTTACAACAACATTTAATAATTCACAGCAATAAAAAACCATTTAAATGTGACATTTGCTCAAAAGGATTTAATCACAAATCTAGCTTACAACAACATTTAATAAATCACACTAATAATAAACCATTTAAATGTGACATTTGTTTAAAGGGATTTAATCTAAAATCTAATTTACGAAAACATTTAATAATTCACAGTAATGAAAAATCATTTAAATGTGGCATATGTTCCAAAGGATTTAATCAAAAATTAAATTTACAACAACATTTAATAATTCATAGTAATGGAAAATCATTTAAATGTGATATTTGTTCAAAAGGATTTAATCATAAATCTAGCTTAAAACGACATTTAATAAATCACAGCATTAAAAAATTATTTAAATGTGATATTTGTTCAAAAGAATTTAATCGAAAATCTAGCTTAGAACGACATTTAATATATCACAGTAATAAAAAACCATTTAAATGTGACATTTGTACCAAAGGATTTAATCGAAAATTTAACTTACAACAACATTTAATAATTCACAACAATGAAAAACCATTTAAATGTGACGTTTGTTTCAAAAGATTTAAACTAAAATTTAACTTGCAACAACATTTAATAATTCATGGCAATGAAAAACCATTTAAATGTGACATTTGTTCAAAAGGGTTTAATCACAAATATAGCTTACAACGACATTTAATAAAACACTAATAATAAACCATTTAAATGTGACATTTGTTCCAAAGGATTTAATTAAAAATTAAATTTACAACATTTAATAATTCACAATAATGAAAAACGTTACAAATAAATTAATTAAAAATGTAAAATTAATTAATTGCAATGAAAAACAATTTAAATGTGGATTTGATCCAGATCATTCGATCGCAAAAATTACTTGATGCAACATTTTTAGTAATTATGCAGATCCATTAAGATCACTAAATAATCACTTGCTTTATTTTTCTGTTTTTACTTATTTACTAAATTTTATTTTGGTATCTATTTTGCTTTTTGTTTATTTCATATCGTTTTACTTTCTAGTTTGTTTAATTTGTATTCACAACTTGTTATAATCTCATTGTTGTGTATACATTTTGGTATATGTCAAAGGGTTAGATAATAATAATAATAATGTTTATTCATCTTAAAAACATACAAATATAAAATAACAATATAATGTACAAAGAATGAACAAACATAAATAATAACAAAAGGTGTTAGACCACTTGTATGTGATATGATATTTAAATAAAAATGAAAATATATATAAAATATTTTTTCTACGTTCATGCAAAAAACAAAACTTTATTGAACTATATTTAGTGAAAAAACTGGTTCTATATTGCACTAGTGCTATAAAAATTTTATTGCACTCATCTGTCATTTTACTACAGTGTTTTATGATCATGACAAACATAAATATTCAAATCAATGCCAAATATTTAGTCCATTTCCATTTTTGTGTTACGTTTTAAAAACAATGGGCCATGTTCACATGTGAGATATGCTGTTTTATAAACTATATTGTAATAGTTAGTCGCTATACAAGTTATTCTAAATAATCAGTTCGTTAAAAAAGCTAAAAGTTTTTAAATTAAGCCCAATTGAAATTTAAAATATGAAATTATACGTCATCGGGAATGGACCAATCAGCTTGTGTCGAAGTTTTTTTTGTTTTACAAAACCAAGCCAACGAACAAACCTACATACAGAATGTCGAAGTGAACGCACATCTAAGTGACATTTAAAAATTGACAGCACCTAACAACTAACCTTAGTTTTTTGTTTTGGTTTAATTTTATTATTAATCTGAATTTATCTGGGTAAATTATCCTGTGGGATATAGGATATATAAAGGAAGAAGAATATGAATTTATCAGCTGTATTTATAAAAGTTGAATCAAGTATTTTTCCCATTGTAAACGAAAATATGATTACCGAGATGATTACTGCATTTTTTAACAATACTCAATTTCCAAAAGATAGAAAGGTAAAACTTTATTTATAAATTGTTTTAATGGTAGGTAGTTACAGTTTATATGAAGCAGTACACTTTATAGTAAAACATATTTATCTCAGGTTTTATTTTTAGATCTGCCAAGCAAGAATATGGAGATATTTACTTTTTCCATAAGAGAGGAGACAAATTACACCTAAACATAAAGTACAGCAAAAACCTTATGATGTGGCTGTTTTTTAGTGCACAATGCTTAGGATATGTTGAATCTCAAGGTTTGTAATATTTATTATGCTTTTTTGTTTTTATATCACATATAATAAACAGTGTATAAGGCCCTTTATTCTTATAAATATTTTTTTTCTAATTTTGACATAAAGAGACATTTTTTGTAATCGCAGCAAGTGTTAAAATAATCTAGAAATAGATTTTGTTAGTGAACCTAGTAATAATTATGATACCAAAGAATGCTGCAGAGCACCTATGAAATTTTGAGTTAAAACATGCCATATTTTTAGGCTATTTTTATACCCTTTTCAAAAATTTTATGCTCCTCGTTTTATGCAAAACTTAAAATGCTCTGATAGCTTCGAACGAAGTCAGCAAAGCACCTCTGTTTTATAAAGTTTTTTCTGTAAAAACAGCAACACCATATATTTATGCACTTGAAATATTATATTTTTAAAAAATACATGGTGCTTGCTAACCTTCGAAAGAAGCCAGCAGAGCAATTTGGTTTTTTAAAGCTTTTTTCTAAAAACCACACCCCATTTTTAGACTCTTGAAATATTGTAAAACTTTACTAAAAAAATTGCTATTTTTAAATAATACAGGGTGCTTTGTTGGAACAAAGTCAGCAGGACACTTCAGTTTTTTAATATATAAAAACAACTACTTATGACACATGTTTAGGCTGTTTTAAAATCCTAAAAATGTGGTAAGTATATTTGTTTTCAGAAAAAAAACTTTGAAGTCAGCAAGGAATTGCGAATTTTTTTTAAAAATGTCAAATTTCGAATATTTTATAATATTGTAGGAGCCAAAAAATGTGGTGTGGTTTAAAAAAAAACTGGGGTGCTCTGCTGGATTCGTTTGAAGCTAACAAAGCATCCCGTAATTTTTTATTTTATAATACTCAATAGCCTAAAATGAGACATAGCTGTTTAAACAAAAATGGTACTTTTAAAAATAGCAGTTTTTTTCGAAAAGCTCTATAATATTTCAAAAATGTGAAAATGTGGTGAGCTTGTTTTTTTAAGTTTTGAAAATCAGAGGTTCTTTACTGGATTCGTTCAGAGCTAGTAAAGTGCTCGTCTTGTTACATAAAATAAGGCATTTTGTAGCTGGTTATATAGTTATTTTGTAACTGCATATCTAACCCATTTATTTTTTTCAGGAGGTTGTAAACATGTGGCTTCATAGAAGAAGTGAGGAACCATCTGTAACATCTACTCAGTGTTATTGATAATGATGTACACTTGGCTAGATTGTTAAAGAAACCTCTTTATCCACTACAGGAAAATAAATCAGTACTTTTATATTCTTAGGATTTGTATATATTTTTTATTTGTAAATAAATTGTTTTTTTACTTCATTTTTCTCATTTTTTATTAAAAGGTTAATAAATAAAATTTTCACAGATTTTTATATTTTTGTTTGTAAACAATAATTGAAGTTTTTATTAAAAATCACCAATGTTAATAATAATAACTTAAGTCAATATTATTCTTTCTCCTTTTTTAAAGCTACTATTAATAAAGGTATTACTTTAGCTTGACCTATGATCAATTTTTAATTTTGTGATATATTTGGTTTGACAGAAAAAAAATTAAAACCCTTTGACATTGGTTGTTTTTACTTAGATTTTCATAAAAAATAAACGGAACTGCAAACATGTTTTACTATCGTAATAACGAATAGCAACATGAAATTTTTTTTCACATTTATCACTGTTGCCATTTTCATAAGAAGGCACACTTTCTGGTTTTTTGAAAAAGGTGGCAAGAACTGTGATATTTTTAAATTTATCACCAGTGATACCACATGTAGTTACCCGATTTATTGGAATATATAGACTTTGCTACCACATTCAACTGAACTTGGTTTTTAATATTTATCACTGTGACATAGGCGTTTTTGTTAAAATGTTTCATTTTAAACTGCTGTAAATAGGTGCCTTTGTTTTGGTAGTTTCAGTCCCAAAAAAATCTATGCATATACAGGTACTCATTCCTCTTCAATTTGCTCGAAAAGTTAAATTTTTATCAAAAATTACATTGGCTGTTTAAAAACTCATTATAATCCCTGAAATGTGATAATTAGGTAAATTAAATTAAAAAACAAACAAAAAAGTTTATTAAATTAATATTTACTCTTACAAAATAGGTTCTTGTAAGTTAACAAGCAATTATGCAGATATTACTAAGTAAATGTACTTGCTTAAAATTCACACACGAATGTGGTTTTAACATGTTAAATTAACTAACCCTTCTTATAACTCTTTCCACATGTATTCTTAGAGATGCTATTCTTTTACTTAATTGTACATCTTCTTGAGAAGTTTTTTCATTCTGTGATACACTAGGTGTGGCTTTACTAAAGTGTATCCCATGTTTTCAAGTAGCTGATTATTCTGAAACCCCTATCTGCCATTATATGGGATCCAGGAACCAGTTTGTTTAAATACCCACATTTTTCCATTATTTCTTTATCACTAGTTCTTCCACAAAATGATGAATAAATTCGGTATCTTCAAAACTTTCAGGAGATTCTGCATTTTCTTCCAGAAGGGTTTTTAGGTTATACACCTAAGAATTTATAGTAGCCTTATTTTCAATTTCCTGAAGGGGACAATTAGCAGAAATTGCTGCTACATCTTGATAATCCGGTGTATTTTTATTAAAAAGTTCACGAGAAACATCGTTAGTAGAAGGTTGATTTTCTTCTTTCCAAATTTCTAGGAACACTAATAAATATTTTTGAAGATGAATGTGAATCATTATCACATTCTGGAACAAAACACTTTTTCGTAGTCATAATATTTATAAAAAGTACAAAATTAAACAATCAAATTCCAAATAAATTCTTGATGGAGACACTATGATGACAGATGCCATACACAGTGCTGCCATTTTGCCATTTTCTGAATTATTAAGTGACTTTTAAAACAATGAAACTTTAAATATGGTAAAAGTTTAAACAGAAATAATACTTTAAAAAAACATTTGATATTATATATTTAAAAGATAGTTGTTTAACGATGTTTTAGAAGTCTAAAAGTAAAAAGGAGTACACAAACGAACGTACATCACTTCTCGTAAACCTTCTAGCCGGCAACGTTGTGCGCTAGCTCCTATTGGTCTATTCCCGGTGACGTCATAAATTTTAAAAAAATTCATAACTCCGGCAAATGAATAGATAAAAAAAAAATAAAAAAAATGTAATTTTATTTTCAACTCTATTATTCATAAAAAAAATTTCAAAATTTTTGAACATGCCCCATTGTATATTTTATATTATTTTCAATCATTTAATAAATAAATTAATAAAAAAATATATTTTATTAATAAATGTCATTACAAATTATGAACACAAATGTAAATAAATTCCTCAAACAAAGGTACACGATCACGGCTACTATGATTTGAGTAATACAACTGCAGTTCTATAAAACATTCTTTGATTTTTGCATGAACGTAGAAAAAATATCGTATGCAACTCGTGCAAAAAGTGTTTATTGCACTTACTTTTTGCACATGTTGCATAAATAACTATTTTTTTGAATATATGTTCCATTATCGGAATGAATTTGTATCTAAATAAATATATTGTTTTGATTATTTTTTTAAAATTTTGTTTTTTACCGTTTATCTATTGTATTGTACATTCCACAAGGAAAACTTGTCTGCGGTCCGTTAGTATAAAACCAATAAACATGATAAAATTAATATTTTCATTTGAAATAATTTCCTTTTTTTTTCCACGAAAATGAAATAGTTTTTTTAGGTGAGTATATAATTTTTTGTTTTTTTATACAGTAGATAATATAGGTTTTTTTTAAATAAAGTAATTTCCTATCATTGCATGTATAGTTAGTCGAGAGGGTTGTAATATTCATTGTTTTATCTTTTTTTTATAAAGTGTTTTAGAATTAATAATTTTTATTTCTGCAGGAAGCCTATTGTATAATTTTGGACCCATGTACCAAAAACTTCCCTGCGTATTTGATTTATCTACTTTGGGTAAAATAAAAGTATATAGCCTTGAACGAGTATTATGATTGTATTCCTTTTTTTTTTTAGTTCTTGTTTGTACAAAGATTTCGTAAGTTTTATTGATTGTCACGCAATGTTTGATCAAGACACATTAGAACCAACAGGACTCAACTTTCGTTTAGCCGTATTCTGTTATGCAAAAATTGTTGTCATAATAACAATTGTGATGACTGTGAGTAAACAAAAACCCAAATCTCATGGTGAGGAAATGCGTAGTTGCCAAGTTATAAATGGTTTCATTTTTTATTTAGTTTAGATTAGGATATTGTGTTAAGAGTTAATCTAAATATAAGAGGCAATTACGAATTTCCTCATCACCAGATTTAGGTTTTTGTTCATTCAACATCACAAGTATTCCTATGGCAACTGTTTCTCCATAACCGATTTCAGCTAAACTAAAGTGAAAATTAAATGACCTGTAACTTGCCAACTACGCATTTTCTTCCCACGTAATTTGGGTTTTTGTTTAGTCGTTACCATAACAAGTGTCTCTATGGCAACAGTTTCTTCGTAACTGATTATAGTTAAATTAAATCATCTCTAACTTGGCAACCTCACCATGGGATTTGGTTTTTTGTTTAGTCGTTACTATGTCAAGCGTTCTCATGATAACAGTTTTACCATAACTGATTTCGTCTAAACTAAAGTGAACATTAAATAATCTATAACTTGGCAACTATGCTTACTGGTTACCATGGCAACAGTTGCCATAGCAACAATTTTAACGTAACTGATTTTGGCTAAACAAAATTTGACCCGTATGTGAATTGGAACTGATACTTGCAACTTAACGCTTGGTGAATAAAATAGAGTCGTTACTGAATTAAAAAAAAAAAAAAAAAAAAAAAAATAACTAATGCACTTTAGAAGTCCTTGTGCCAGCCACTTATTAAATTTATCTATTTGAAAAAGCTCAAAACGTTAGAAATGCAGTTGGCGTTATAAAAGAGGTAAATGCATTTTTTAAAGCTTCCGCAAAAAGAAATTTTCTTCTTAAGCGAAAGTTAGATGGCCATAGTCATCTTAAAAATCTTTGTGAGACCTGATGGGTTGAACGTTACGATTAGATTAGGAATTGTTGGACGTTATTTGTCCTTGTTACGAATATGTGCTTCAGTTTCAAAGTACTATTCAAATCATTGTAGACTTCTTGACATTATTTCCGACTGGAAAGTTTGGGACACCTCTTCAAAAGTAGAATGTTTAAAAAATGCTATAGGTTCTAAAATGGACCGTATTCGAGATATTTGAGAAAATATGTAAATTTCGAATTTTAAAGAAAACTCAAAAACGGATAAAGAAAAAAACATTAAATTTTAAACTTGAGTTTTATTTCGGCCTGATGTGAATTGATTAGATTTTGGACAAAATCGGAACATCTGAGGGGGTACTTTATGGGAAGCCGTTTTTATATTTTATAGAATATATGTGCTATTTATGTTTGAAGAAGAAAATTGATATAATAAAAGTTACTTCTAATATTATTATCTACAATTTTTGCCTTATGTCAAAATTTCCTGAAATGGTCCGTATTCGAGAAATTTGACAAAATATGCAAAATTCTGATTTTTATGAAAATTGTTGAACTAAAAGTTGTTTGCGATATCGATCTCTATAATTTTTGTTTATACATGATTTTTCTAAAATGGAAAAATTGTAGGAAAAGTGCTAAATTTAAATTTTTCAGTATTTTCGTTTTCAATGAATATCTATAGAAAAATGTTTCGAGGTTGATGTATGTGGAAAATGTATATATTTAGTTTATCCTCTAAACATTTATAGAGGTGTTGCAATAGGTTGTACAAAATAACCAGAAAAAGCCTATAATAGCTAGATTTTAATTTTTTTCTGGTCATGCGGGTATGGTATGCCTTGTTTTTGTTGTTTTCATTTATAAGCTTTCGTGTTATTATTGTTATTGATGTTTTTTTAAAATGTGTTAAATATTTATATACAGTATGTCCCCCTAAGTTGGAATCATATGGAAAACTTTTTTATTATTAATTTTAGGAAAAAAAGTTATTTCTCATAAAAAGTTCTGCATTATCTAAAACCTAGAATACAGTCATCAAATATCAAATTTTTTCAGTGGTATACGAGGTTTGTCAAAAAATATGAATTTTGCTCAAGAGTAAAGTACGTTTATTTTGGACAAAATGGAAAATTTCCATTAAGAAAAGTTGATTAGAATTGAAAATTACATTTATATATTCTAGATTTTGCATTTATCCACTTAATTACGGTAATCCATAATTTTTTTTTCTTTCTTCTCTACTATAAACATGATACGCTTTCGTTTTCTTGAATTTGACAATTTTCTTAATGAAAATTTCGATTTTATCAAAAATAAACGTACTTTACTCTCGAGCAAAATTCATATTTTTTGACAAACCTCGTATACCACTGAAAAAATTTGATATTTGATGACTGTATTCTAGGTTTTAGATAATGCAGAATTGTTTATGAAGAATAACTTTTTTTCCTAAAATTAATAATAAAAAAGGTTTCCATATGATTCCAACTTATATGTAAAAGTTGTTCTTTTTAATTTCATTTTGTTTTTTGTTTGTTTTGTTTTTAAATTATATCAGAAATAAAGTCAATATTTCCACTACCCTTAGACTTAAACTCTGGATGCGTCACTTTGTTAAAAAAGAGTAAAACATTCGTTTCAACGGATAATCACAATGTGTATTCAAAAAACTGTCATCATTTTGAACATTTATTAGAATAATTAGCTTTTTATTTGATTATTTGTTCTGTCATTTGTGTTTAAAAATTTTCTTGTATTTTTTTATGTTATAAAGTTAAAAAACATAGATTTAGTTTAATATATCTATTAAAAAATTACAAAAAGTTAGACTCAAATGAAAGTATAATAAGGATACTTTCGAATGGTGATATAAAAAACAGCGGTTCATTTAAAAAAAAACGAGCAAATGATGCATTTGAGTTTTGACTCGCCCTGAACACATTTGTTACGAACTAAAAAAAGTAGTATGTTTGCATAAATGTTGAGTAAGGCCTTCTGCACACGGAGCTTATCGTCATACACGGAAAAAAAACAAATTTCTACAATTGTAGATTTTTTCTCTACAATAAATAGTACAAATAGGGACAGGGACAATTTGTAGTAAAAATTTCCAAATATTTGTAGAGAATGTATTGTAGAGTTATTATCTACAATATTTAGTAAAAATATCCAAATGCATCATAAGAATTGTTCTACAAATTGTTATAATTTTTGCTATTCATTTTATGAATTTATATTAAAAATGTATTGCGTTTTATGAAAATAAATACGAAAATTTTACACAATAAATAGTAAAAATTCATACAAATTGTAGTAATTTTTAATAAAACTTGTAGTAGTATTCCATAATTATTATAATTATAACCTAGAAAAAAATGTTCCTTAATAAAATATTCAATTTATTGTTTTAATATAAAAGATATAAAGTCTTAATTACATTATGTAATAAATAACAGTAATAATAGCACCCCCAGTCTCAGTTGGCTTTTTTGCACCTGAAAAATATGAAATAAAAATTAATAACAATTGAACTGTTCATACCCTTAAAATGGGGATATTTATCACCTTTACACTGATTTGGATATTAAATGACATGGGGGTCTATTCTGTAACAATTCCTTTATATTTAACGGCCTTTAAAAATATTGGCGACCTTTAAAAATATGTTTGTATTCGTTAATTTACTTCAGTCCTTATTTAAACAGATTTCTTTTAGATAGTCCTCTATTGTATTTTAAAGATCCGTTTAAATAGTGACCGAATTAAAGAAGAAAATATTTTTAAAGGCCGTTAGATATAAAGGAATTTTTACAGAATAGACCCCTAAGTCAGATAACTAACAAAAATGAGAAAGTAGGTATGTCACAATTAAGACAAAAAAACCTCATTGAATTTGGCACAACATTCGATCGTTAGGCACAACTATTTTTTTTTAAATAATCTACAAGGTTATGTAAATTAGTTATCTACAGGTAAATTATTCAGAAACAATAATAAATGTACTTACCACCAATAGAATTTATTATTAAAATTTTCTCAAACGCATCGGTGCTTATAATATAATAATGTGTTATAGGTACTCGTATATGTCCATGCTTTGTTATGTGAACATGGCGAACGGCTACTGCTGTCTGGCCGTTGGCCAATAGCAGAATTCTGTTTTGTTCACATGACTTAGAATTTCTACAATATTATAGAATATTTTTGAACAAAATTGAATATTTTTCATAAGAAGGGATGTAAATTATTACTATTTTTTGTAGAGAAAATTACTATTTTTTGTAGAGATAATTATTAATATTTGTACAAATTTTTTCAGAAGTTAGTAGTAGTAATTACGATAATTGTAATAAATTTCTACTTCTACAAACAATAGTAAAATATACTAAACATTGTGGAATTCTTTCCTATTGTTGTAGCATTTTATTCGACAATTCAATCGCTACAATAATGAATAGTTTTTACCTATAAATTGTAGTAAAATTTTCTACAAATTGTTGAGTATTTTTCTACAAGTCTACTACTACAACATTGTAGTAAAATTTTCTAGTCACATTTTTTTCCGTGTAGACGCGTACTAAATTCGTCCTGCAGCGACGATTCCTCTACGCCTACCCTTCTGCACACGAAGCTTATCGTCATAGACACGAACAAGATTCGTCGGCAAATAATTACATTATTTGTTAAGTGTGAACTTTGTATTTGCACTGTGAAGAGGTCAAGTGATGAAGAGGACCTACTTTTGTTACTTTATCTTCGGAATCGCAAGAAAAACAAGAAACGTAGGAAATTTTGGGTGCATCCCTATATCTACAAAAATTGTAATAACAGGCTATGGCTGTCCAAGCTTTTTCTGTTATGTCTTTGCTGGCCTAGTCCTTAAGGTATTCTTATGTAAAAATTCATAATTTTCAATTAATTCAACAAGTTTTATAGTTTCATCAGCCATTTTACACAAAAAACTTGAGGAAAGTGTGCTCTTTTTAGCTAAACGTACTGAAAGCGACTGATACTGCTGTACGCCCGGCGTATTGCAGCTTGTATGCTTTGACGAATCCGCGCTGCTGACGCCCCGTGTACAGTTGATAATTGAAACCCAAGGGAGCAGCACAAAAGCGTACATCTCTCGTATGTCGCATCTAATACGAGCCGATAACGAGAAGCTCCGTGTGCAGAAGGCCTAACATCGACAAACTTTCACCGCAAAAAACTAATTAAAATCAAGATTTTCATATAAAACTTGTTATAGCGCATGAAATACCCTGTGTAATCCCTTACTATTTGGTATTTTTATAATGAGAAGAGCCAGAACAATTCAAATATAAAATAAAATACAGAGTGACCCATTAAAAAAATCTAAATTTGATATGTTTCACTTACTTGGAGAACCCTATATAATTGGTATTATTTTTAAATTGTTGAGTTTTCGGATAAATATTGTGCTGTAAAAGCGTATTTAATAAAAAATAATTAGTTTTGACTCTACAGAGCCTGTAGATTTAGATAAAGATATTGAAGAAAATATACCTGGCTCTCACAGGCAAGTTTATGGGTCGGATTATAAGTCAGCAGTTTGCGTCCAGGTGAGTATAATACCGCCCTCTGCTTCGTCTATAAAAAGCGCCTGTTGCTATCCTAATTAATTCACATCTGTCTTCTTTAACCCATTAACACCGGAGTTTCTAAATTTTTTAAATTTAACTTTATATTACAATATTATTTGTCTAGATGATCTACCTAATAAAAAAGTATAAGAAAAAAATTGTCGTACTCTAACCGTTTACCAGATATTGACTGTTGCTATATGGCAACGCTAGGCGCTTGCACTACCTAGTTTTGTCGGGTATATAATATTTAATTTATATTGCATATTATGACCAAACCAGTCGAGTCGCTTTAAAGACAAAATAAAAACAACAATGGGTAATTTACAGATTTACTAATAATAATATTAGAACAAATTGAAATTTGTGACTACATAAAAGCAATTATTTCAAGCACGTTACAGAGTGTGAAACGATATGAAACAATCTATGCACAAGCCTACATTGCATTTTGAGCATATTGTTCTCACAATTGATGTACCTACATGTATTACGAGCACATCTTCTTTTCTTTTTATCTTCGGTGTGGTGCACCAAATGATCAATTCTGTCAAATCGAATATCATTGGATATTCGACTGTCGGCCACTGATGATGGTGAGGTTGATTGTCTTTCAGTTCTTCTTGACTGCACACGCATACCATATTTCGATAAATTTGTACTGGCTACTTCTCTTTTAAAATCTAATTGGGATGTTTTGTTTTTCTTAGATTTATTATACAACACCCAACTGTTTTGGAGGGCAACATCAAGCGACCACGTAAAAATAGGCCAGTTCCATTTTTTCCACGTATGCCAATTCGGTAACAGGCCACATTTTGATCCATATGATCAGTTCCTCCCATAAATAAGTTGTAATTTGCTAATAATTTTGGCTTTCAAATTTGTACATTGCGCTTGTGTTTCTGTGAAAATCTTTTGACTTGACGCACAGGTTGGGTGCCGCATGAAGAAGAAATTATCGTCACTATTGCGTTACCCGCCTCGGTCCTCTTCTCCGGAATCCTCGTTCGTCTCTACTTTGGGATCTGGAGGCTCAACAAATATATCACGTTAATGTCGTCGTCATATACCATCACAAGTGCTTTAGAAAGAGAAAAACCTCTCCTAGACAAAAATAGAGAATATAAAAATGTAGGAATTGCAAGCGCCTAGTGTTGCCATCATTGACATATATATTGCTATGACATTTTTGAATTAAATATTTCATTTCATGCAAGAGCATCTTTGTTTTGTGTATGAAATATTTCTGCGATAGAAAAGTTTTATAAATGTCCACGTCTGGTATACAGAGTGTACCAATAAAAACTCCCAAGCCGCATATTTTGATAAGTAATAGAGATATTTTAATTCTGTAAAAGCCAGTTCATAGAGCGCTAAGTGAATAGGTTATGGTTAATCTAACGGTGTCACGCGCGAAAGAAAATTTAAAGTTTCGCCAATCAGGTCCTACTTTTAATTTCCTTGGCATCCTGACGTAGACTTCTCTTCTTGGCGCGTCCACCCTAATCTTCAGGGGTCATGGACTGTATTAAGGGCTGGTATTTGAATATTCGGGAATGTAAATTTGCGGGTTTGTATCGAATGATCATAAAGCTTGAACATACGTCTGTACTCTACGAACTTTGCGGCGATACTGATTTCGCCCAGTTGAATTTAAGATGGATGTGGTCTTTTACTAATTAGGGCAATACCGTCTTGGCGAAGTATAAGTAATGAGAATAATATATATGTGAAATAGTACGTTTCATACTGGAAGATAATTTCAATTTAAACTTACATATACTAACGAGGTTATGATGGAAAAGTAATGTTATTTTTAACAAACACGTTATTTGTGAACAGGTTGTAATTTCTGTGTATTTATAAAATAACAGACTTGTTAAAAATAACACAGGTTGTTAATCATAACCCCCTAAGAGAGCTTCAGTTTTAGATATAAATTAATTTTAAATAAGTCAATATGTAGATGGCGCTGTGCTCAATATTTTTTTTTTATGGGAGGATCTTTCTTATATAGCACATCTGGTAAAAATGCATTTTTAAACAGGTTTTCTTTTATAAACTAATTTGATAAATCTAGCCATTTTTGATATACAGAGTGGGTCATTCAAAATAGTTTCATCCTGTTTTTCGGCATTAATCATCAGATTTTTAGAAACTGCTAAAACAGGTCGACTTTTATTACAAATTGAACACATTTTTACAATACATACATCTGTCAAGTGTCAACCCTCTCCCTTCCACTTCTCCAACTCTTTAATTTTTAATAAGAAATGTACCATGTACGGCACATAATTAAAAATTTAATTTTATGGGGAAGTCAGATGCAATACTGTTCATTGCGATACTTTTAATTTAAGTGTCCTCAACGGGGATAAAAAAACCTGTAACGTATTATAAAGTGTGACACTTCATTTGAAGGCTAATTTAATTACTAATTCAATGCACCACATAATATTAATATAAATGTTTCCATATTGCACTTGCAACAAAATATAGTTAACAAAAATGGGTTACGTTCGACTTTAGGGACACACTGTTTGACCAGTTTTACTTAATTTTTTTGATTTAAATGATATTAAGTATGATTTTAATTCACCTTAGGTTTTGAAATAGAAAAAAAAAGTATAAATCAATTATATATTTTAATTAAATACTTTTTAAAAATAAGAAAACGAGTCTTTTATTAAATTTAACCTAAAACTTGAAAATTTTAATATTTGACATTTCTTTTCTGGATAATGAGCGGGGTTGCCAAGATTAATTTATTACTACTGTTATTAAAACTAAGTAGTCTGGGTATTAACAGTATGACCAGGTAGCAGAGAATTTAGAGTGAAATTTTATGTTGAATGGGTCAAATAAAATGATTTTGTAACATTTGTATTTTTAGAAATTACTCAAAAATGTCATGTGAAATGTCAGTAAGTTATAAAAACTTACAAAGGATTCCTGTTTAATTTTATAAACAATTGTATGAGCTGATACGAACAGATATTATTCTTTGATCTGTGTTAGGGGTCGGGGAGCGATGTTTGATACAGATTCTGTTATTTTATCACAAAATTCTATTATTTTTATTTAAATAAACAAATCATAAAAGTATAATAATTTACGAGTTTACAAATTAATTATATCTTTCAACATATTAAAATACTTGGCAACCCTGTACACATGAGTCAAAATATTTGATGAAAAATGTGCAATTTTTGAGATTTTAATATTAAATTTCTTGCTTAATCTCCAAAATTTTTTTAATTGTCATGATATATAACTTCTTTACTTTCTAATAGTACAAATTTTTTTTTTGAAATTCGTGTGTCTTTTAAGTCGAATGTAACCCAAAAATGTTTAAAATAATGCATGACTAATTTTCAAACTAGTGCAAGTGAAATATGGAGGATATTTATATTAATATTATGTGGTGCGTTAAATTAGTAGTTAAATTTACTTTCAAATAAGGTGTCACGCTATAATATGTAAGGTACCTAGACCAAATATGGGCAGGTCTCTTAATATGGGCATTTATCAATATTTGCCATAACTTTTGCTTCTTGATAAAAGATGGCGATCTATTAGAGAACAGGGACCCGGCAGCACCCAGTGACTAAAGTGCAACGGCAGAATGGTCAGCCAGTGCGTTACAAGTAGTCGTACAGTGAGTGCTATCACGCTGTGTTTCATTTTTATAATATCTGAAAACGACGACATTCCTAATTTATTGTGTGTTTTGATAATACGAGTTTCGGCTCACAGGTAAGATTTGAGTTTCATAAGAACCCTTTCTATGTGTTTATTTCTAAATTTGCTTATTGTACTGTCTTATAGTTTTATTAGGTTATCAAGTTAGTGATTGCTTGATCTTAATATGGGCATATGCAAACGATCTTTATATCGGCACTGCCCAAATTAGGACCATTATCAGTAATTTTTTTTCTAGACAATGGTATCACCAAAGAGGGCTCAGTGGACAGAAGAAGATCTGAGTAATGCTGTTCGTGTCAAAATGGAATGGCGATAAGACGTGCATCTATCAACTATAAAATACCCCGGGGAACGTTACAGCGCCATGTTTGCAGTGGCAATACAGTGAAACGACTAGGTAGAAAAACTATGTTGAGCAATGAACAAGAGGATCAGCTCTGTAAAAGAATATTTAGACTTGCCGAAATTGGATTACCTCTTACGTCTAATATGTTAAGAAGAACAGTTCATTCATTTTGTACAGCAAATAACGTACAGCTCCCACCGATTAAGACTACTTCTAGAATGATTGGACGAAAATGGTTAAAACTTTTTTTACGTCGACATCCCGATGTTGCTAGAAGAAAATCACAAAAAGTTAATCCAGCTCGAGCTGCTAAGTTGAATAAGTTTGTAGTTGAGGACTACTTCAATACTCTAAAAAACACATTAACTGAACTAAATATCATGGATAAACCACATTTGATTTTTAATATGGATGAAAAAGGATGTCAATTAAATGTCCACAAGCCGCCGGAAGTTTTAACTAGAAAAGGTGTTAAAAGAGTGCCATTGATTGCTCCCGAACATGCTGAAAATGCAACAATAGTATCTTGCGGTAATGCATTGGGACAAGCTATTCCACCAGTAATACTTTTTAAAGGAAAACGTCTAAAATCGGAATATCAAGACAATCTTCCTCCAAGGTGCAAAGTATTTATGACACCCAAGGGGAGCATGACTTGTGAAACCTTCGTAAAGTGGATACATCACTTTGCTGAGTATAAGCCTGCAGGAAATGTACTGCTTATTTTTGATGGAGCCAAATCACATTTGGATGGATCTATTGTGACTGCTGCTGATAATCATAATGTTACACTACTCTGCCTTCCTAGTAATTGTACACACGAATTACAGCCTATGGATAAATCCGTTTTCCGGGCGTTTGAATATCATTGGGAGGATGAATTGCAAAGATTCTGGGGAGTGCGTTCTGAGCGTAAGCTTACAAAGACAAGTTTTGGTTTAGTGTTTTCTAAGGTTTGGCCTAAAACTGCCACTCCTTCCAATATATCTGCAGGATTCCGTGCTACAGGCATTTACCCATTCGACTCCACGGTAATTCCCAAGTGCGCATTTGCTCCATCTGTACTGACTGAAAGAAAACTTCCGCCGTCACAAGAGTTACAGGAAACTACTCTACCTTAAGCAACGTCTACTCCTAAACAAAAGTTAATTCAAGACAAAAAAAGAAAACGCACAGATTCAGACAGTATTAACACAAATTCAGAATGCGACTGGATCTCTTCCGATTCAATAGATGATGTCTCAACAGAATCAGAAAGTTCTTCCGATGAGAAATATAACGGCAAATGTGACAAATCTTTTGATAATTTGTTGCCAACACCAGACCTGGATCTCGTTAAACAAAACAAAGCTCCACCAAGAAAGTCTATAAATTATAAGGCTGTTAAGTTAAATGAAGAAATGTTTTTTAAGTCCCCGTTAACAAAACAAAATAACTCCAATACTTTAGAAACGAGAAGCCAAATAAAGATATCAAAAATATCAGAGAAAAAGAAGTCCCCTGAAAGATTTAACAATCAGCCATCAGTAAGTGGACAAAAATCTAAGAAAAAGGAATCTTGGTATTGTTTCCTCTGTAAGGAAGAACGACAACTAGATATGAGGCAGTGCAATTTTTGTCAACAGTGGGTACACGAAGAATGCTGTGGATTAACACCGAGAGATGTCTTAATTCCTTTCAAGTGTTCCGACTGTGACGAGAGCGACTGACCTTACATTTTCAACGTTTTGATTTGTTTTAATTTTTGTTTGGTGTACCAATTTTGTTTCAAGAATATTATTAGTTTTATTTTGATAAAGATGTCTGTTCTTAATCATTGAAATAAAAAAAAAATAAAAACATGTTTATTTTTTACAGCAAACTACTTGAAAAATGAAAAATAGAGCTTTATTCTACTAGTGCCCATATTTGGTGCCCCTGCCCATAATATGTGCAGTTGTACTCATATAACAAAATTTAAAAAATATCCAAATGTTAAATCTCTAGTTTCTTTTTTCATGTATAACTATCTAACCTAATCCGCTCTAAAGGGTTTAGCACTTTTATTATTCCTCTATGATGAAAAACTGAATTTATATGAAACAATTTGCTTAGGTATGCCCATATTTGGTCGA
This sequence comes from Psylliodes chrysocephalus, assembly GCA_927349885.1. Classification (NCBI taxonomy): domain Eukaryota; kingdom Metazoa; phylum Arthropoda; class Insecta; order Coleoptera; family Chrysomelidae; genus Psylliodes; species Psylliodes chrysocephalus. Next base: position 39,164,939 of record OV651823.1, read on the forward strand.
GGTACCTTAGTAGTTTTTTATCTCGCTAGAGGGCGATAAAATTTAAGTAACGCAATGTACAGAAATATTTATGAATCTCCCATTAAATTACCTTTTCAATAATGTGCCATACATGGTACATTACCTATTTAAAATTAAGGTGTTGGAGAAGTGCAAGGAGGGGGTTGACACATGACAGTTGTCTGCATTGAAAAAATGTTAATTTGGAATAAACTTCGACCAGTTTTAGCATTTTCTTAAAATCCAATGATTAATGCTGAAAAATAGGATGAAACTGTTTTGAGTGACTCACTCTGTATATCAAAAATGGCTAGCTTTATCGAATTAGTTTATAGAACAAATTCTGCTTAAAAATGCATTTTTTACAAGATGCGCTACACAAGAAAGATCATCCCATCGAAAAAAAATTATTGAGCGCAGCGCCATCTACATATTGACATATTTAAAAACAATTTATATCTAAAACTGAAACTCTCTTAGTGCTTTGTGAACTGGCTTTTACAGAATTAAAATATTTTTATTACGGACGCGCCAAGAAGAGAAGTCTGCGTCAGGAAGCCAAGGAAATTAAAAGTAGGACTTGATTGGCGAACCTTTAAATTTTCTTTCGCGCGTGACACCGTTAGCTTAACCATAACCTATTCACTTAGCGCTCTATGAACTGGCTTTTACAGAATTAAAATATCTCTAGTACTTATCAAAATATCCGGCCTGGGAGTTTTTATTGGTACACCCTGTATAGTACTTACTTGAAGCGAATGTCCATTTTTTCACATATCACAAAATAACGTCAGGAACAAATGCACCGTACTCTGCATCGACTAGAATTGAACAGCTTCAGTGCTTTCTAGACATCTCAGCAAGCCAACTGGCATAAATACCCCACCCCTGCACTATCTCATTTGCCGTAAGTATTTTTAGTCTAAAATCCCGCTGCAAAATCACTACGTTCATTAAGTTTTGAGTGAAACACAAATTTTTACATGATTTTATGAATAGGAGAATACACTGACAACACCGCAGCCAGTCAAAAGTGGCCGCAAGTAATTTTAAATAAATTAATGTTAATTAATATTCCAAAAAAAATTTCGTTTACTTCTCTTTAAAATAAAATATCATCCACATCATAACAATGCATGTAAAGAATTCTAAAATCCTTAAGTGCCATACTCGGCCGCAACTACCTCGCAGCCAGGTGTAAACAGGTAATATTTTTGATCTTCGTGACTTACACGGATGTTTTTTATATCAAATTAAAGCTAATTTTTTTTCTAACATGATGATATATTGCTGCCTATGAAAAAATAGCCGCAAATTAGGAGTGCCATCAGTTAAAAACGCGAGATATCTGAGATAAAATGAGAGAGAATTAGCGCGCAACGCCACTTGTTAGATGAGGATGGTGAATGCCAACTGTGTGAGTATTTGAAGCTATTGCGCATGCGTTGACAGATGTGATTCTCAACATCAGTGCAGCTGAATTATTCTTTTATTATAACCACGTTTTGGAGCTCGTTATACACAACGCTGTCGATATTATTTATTTATTTAAACATTGAGACATTTAACATTTCAGAAAAATGGATTTCAATAATTCATCTTTCAAGAAGTGTTATTCAATGTTAATGTTTCGCCGAAAAAAAAAAAATATAAATATTTTGATGTAATTTTAACCGTTGAATCTACTGGTGATTTTGGATACCATAGGGAATGTGTGAAAAAAATAACTGTGTTAAAAGCAAAAGATAAGCAAGAATTTGAGGATTTTTGTATAACTCTCACCGTAAGTAAATTTTTTTCTTGAACTCCAAAATTATAGTTACTGCTTGTAAAAATAGGACGACTAACAAGGAGAGGGCACGGTCTGGGAAATCTCAGATATCTCGCGTTTTTAACTGATGGCACTCCTAATTTGCGGCTATTTTTTCATAGGCAGCAATATATCATCATGTTAGAAAAAAAATTAGCTTTAATTTGATATAAAAAACATCCGTGTAAGTCACAAACGTATAGATAGGTCAAAATATTACCTGCTTACACCTGGTTGCGAGGTAGTTGCGGCCGAGTATGGAACGGCACTTAAGGATTTTAGAATTCTTTACATGCATTGTTATGATGTGGATGATATTTTATTTTAAAGAGAAGTAAACGAAATTTTTTTTGGAATATTAATTAACATTAATTTAATTAAAATTACTTGCGGCCACTTTTGACTGGCTGCGGTGTTATCAGTGTATTCTCCTATTCATAAAATCATGTAAAAATTTGTGTTTCACTCAAAACATAATGAACGTAGTGATTTTGCAGCGGGATCTCGTACTATTTCTTTAAGAAGACAAGTGAGGTGTTGCCATATGGCAATACTAGGCGTTAATGGGTTAATATCGGCTGCAGTATTTCGAAAACGTCGAATTAGTGCATCACGAGTGTCCACTTTTACTTTGTACAACTCATTTTTGAACCAGCCCCATAATCAATAATCTAGAGGTATAAGGTATGGGGATCTTGGAAGATAATTAATAGGACCAACTCGACCAATAGCGGCATTTTCAAAAATTTATTAAAAGATCGCTATGATTAAAATGTTAATACATGAATGAAATTTTGTTTTACCCTGTAACTTGAAAACAAATAAAAATCGAATAAGAACATATGAGTTTTATTAACATTATTTTGTAATTTTGTATAATACACTTGTGTAATTTGGTCTGTTCTTCCCACTCAACTTGTATGTGACTGTCGTTGGTTCGCTGCAGGAGGAAGACAGAACATAAATAAAAACAAAAGACCTGAAGCAGAAATTGATATACAAAATTATAATTTCTTATAAATTTTCATATAATTGTCAATATTTTTATTTTATACCTACATTCAAAAATAAATTTAGTTTTGAATAAAATTGAAATTATTGTTTTCAGAAGAATTTAGTGATAAACCAATATGGACCACTAAACACAGATTATTGGAGTGTAAAATTTAAATATGACAAAATAGGTAATATAGATGCGCCTAAAAAAATACCAAGAAATACGCCGTTTTCTACATTTTGTAGATAATAATTCTAATAATGACGACCGTTATTAAAAAATAGGACCTGCCACAGATTGGGTTAGACAAAATTATTTAGAAATTCAAGAAAAATAATGAATTTAGATATACATGTACATTTTAAAGTCTTACTTATATCAATTACATTTTTATTGGAAAAGATTTAATAATTTCCATTCAACTTTAACAAAACCCATCGAACCGGAATTTAATTACGCAAATTAGTGGTCTTGACACTTTTTGAGCAAATCATTTCGAACATATTTCTTACTTGAACGGTGTGAATTTTTCAGTGTGATTCTAAATGGTGTTAACGATCAAACCCTATGGGATATTTCTCACACGAAATGATTTTTATTTTTTATTTAAATCGCCTTTTTAGATAAACTGTTTCGCACCTATTTTTTTACGTTTGAACGGTTTTTCTAGTGTGAATTTTTAAGTGACTTTTCAAATTGGATATATGTGTAAATTTTTTCGAAAATATTTCACATTTGAACGGTTAGTGCGAATTTTTAATGTTTCTTTAAATGGTTTTTCTGGATAAACCGTTTTGAACATATTTCACATTGAAACGGTTTTTCTCCAGTGTGAATTTTCAAGTGCGTTTTCAAATTAAATTTATGGGTAAATTTTTTCAAACATATTTCACATTTGAACGATTTTTTCCAGTGTGAATTCTTAATGCTCATTTAAATGGCTTTTTTGGATAAACTGTTTCGAACATATTTCACATTTAAACGGTTTCTCTCCAGTGTGAATTCTTAAATGCTCCTTTAAATGGCTTTTTTTGATAAACCGTTTCGAACATATCTCACATTTGAACGGTTTTTCTCCAGTGTGAATTCTTATATTATGTACTTTTAAATGGCTTTTGTGGATAAATTGTTTCGAACATGTTTCACATTTGAACGGTTTTTCTCCAGTGTGAATTCTTAAATGCACCTTTAAATGGCTTTTTTTGATAAACTGTTTCGAACATATTTCACATTTGAACGGTTTTTCTCCAGTGTGAATTCTTAAATGCATTTTTAAATCGCTTTTCTACACAAATTGTTTCGAACATGTATCACATTTGAACGGTTTTTCTCCTGTGTGAATTTTTAAATGTTTCTTTAAATGGTTTTGCTGGATAAACCGTTTTGAACATATTTCACATTGAAACGGTTTTTCTCCAGTGTGAATTTTCAAGTGCGTTTTCAAATTAAATTTATGGGTAAATTTTTTCAAACATATTTCACATTTGAACGATTTTTTCCAGTGTGAATTCTTAAATGCTCATTTAAATGGCTTTTTTGGATAAACTGTTTCGAACATATTTCACATTTAAACGGTTTCTCTCCAGTGTGAATTCTTAAATGCATCTTTAAATGGCTTTTTTTGATAAACTGTTTAGAACATATTTCACATTTGAACGGTTTTTCTGAAGTGTGAATTCTTAAATGCACTTTTAAACTACCTTTGTGGATAAAATGTTTCAAACATATTTCACATTTAAACGGTTTTTCTCCAGTGTGAATTCTTAAATGCATTTTTAAATTGCTTTTCTGCACAAACTGTTTCGAACATATTTCACATTTGAACGGTTTTTCTCCAGTGTGAATTCTTAAATGCATTTTTAAATCGTTTTTCCGTGCAAAGGCTTTCGAACATATTTTACATTTGAACGGTCTTTCTCCAGTGTGAATTCTTAAATGCGTATTTAATTGACTTTTCTGGATAAACTGTTTTAAGCATATTTCACATTTGAACGGTTTTTCTCCTATGTGAATTTTTGAATGCATTTTTAAATTATTTTTATTGTCAAACTGTTTCAAACATATTGCACATTTAAAAACGTTTTTACTAGAGTGCATTTTCAAATGATTATTTAAGTTTCGTTCATTTGGAAATGTTTTAGAACAAATTTCACACTGCAACAGTTTTTCATTAGAGTAAAATATAGTATTTGCTGCAGGTGGATGTCCGACAATGGGATGTAAACAATTTTTAGACCGACAATGTTTATGTTGTGCATATTTTTGCTTACAAACTTGTGTAACTTTCTTAACATGATGACCAACAAAAAATGGTACAGAAACTGTGTCTTTGTAAGAAAAAAGTGGCCGCAACAGAAACAAGTTTCGTAGCATCTTCCAAAGTAGCCGTTGAACAGATTTTTTCTAGGCGACCTGAAAACTAAAACAAAAAGTATATTAATTTTAATATGGCATTACTGAGGGGTATATACACTATGTCCCAGATTAGTGCTGCATGTATAGACTATTATCAACTATTATAAGAACAGCACACTCATTTAAATGAATTTCTTAGGATTTTGTTACCATTTTAGAACTGGTAATACGTTTTATCAATCACTTTTAAATTTTGAAATAATTGTGAAAAACAAAATGGTGCATTTTAACAAACCGCCGTATATTGATTATATTATAAAATACCATATTTTGGTTGGGACATTCTTTGGACATTTTTAAAAATCTTTATAATAAAAAATAAAGTAGAAGAATATATTTTACCTTTATGAGATTTTTTCATACGGAAGCTGTAATAATTGGCATTATTATTTGAAAACATGAAGAATTTACCAAAAATTCTAAAAAAGTATTTTTAATGTTTTAAATTAAAAAAATATCGTCAACAATTAGGTTATTAATTTAGTCAATGAATTTTTTTGTTGAAAGCATCATTAGCCTTTATTTAAACTTTGTCAGAACTTATTATTTTCGGATTTGCTATTTTCCCAATAGTAGGAGTTTTGATCAAACAGTAATATTCTTGTAGGTATACAATATGAAAACCGTAATAGAATCAATATAATGGAAGTTATAGACTGTAAAACAAATTCATTTATATTTTGTTGTATATACCAATGGCTTTAAAGAAGTACAAGACTTTTCTAAAAAATATTTCACTTGTTAAGCAGAGCACTCTATTGTTGGGAATTAGTAATTGGCGTCTAATATTTTCATATGCGGGGCAGTCTAGGAGTATGTGATCTATCGTGAGTGCTGTTCTGCTTGTCACAACGAGGCTGATTTTCACCGAGTAATAGGTAAGAGGAGGTAAGTCCTATTCTGAGTCTGTTAAGAACAACTTGTTCTTCTCGTTTTAGATTTAGTGATTGGTGCTAGGTTTGACTCTATTTACTTTTAAATGGTGTTGGCGCCATTCCGTTTGCCATTGTACTAGAATTTTACTTTTAATATATACTTTACAGTCCTTAGCTCTAATTATGATATTTTCTGGATGGTCTCTTAGTGCATCTTTTGCAATGGATTACATTGAACTACAGAATTCAAGGTAAAACGTTGGCATTCTAACAAGTACAATTATCCCGTAAATTTTGGGTTTATATAGAGAGACTAGATGGAAAGAAAAGAGACTCGAGTGAGGACTAAGGTCCAGACTCGAAGTCCCGAAACAAAGTAATGTATTAAGTTTTTGTGCAGCGATTTGTGAATTATAGGTAAATATCTATATTTTTTTAAGTGTTTTGTTTGAGATAATTGAGTTACATATAAATGCCGATTTTACAGTTTCGTTTCTAGTATCATATTTATCTTATAGGGTAAGTCCGGGTTAGATGGACCACTGGATTAGACGGACCACCTATAGTTTAGAGATTTGTCACATCAGCTCTGTAGATAGTGTTTACAGTTGTGCTACGCCATCAGTTACAGTCGTGTGCAAATCATATGCTCTGTATTTTACGTAGTTCTTTAAAAAGGTGAATTAATAACTTTGAGTAAGTTAAAAAATTTATTACATTAAACTAGTATTTGATAGTGTGTAATTAGTTTACGCGATTTCAACGTGATATCGATGGCATTACTTGAGGTAGTGTTTAGAAATAAAAATAACCTAAAACAGCTCTTCACAAACCACGTGCTCGTGAAATGGAAGGTGGTCCATGAATTCCTGACGAATGGAATAGACGAACCGGCTTGTTTTAGGGATAGTTGGACCAGTTTCAAAAATATGGGGTAGTCGGACCACGTCATGTAAGTTATTAAGTACCTATTTCTGGTTGCCTCATTTTTCATTTAAAAAATTAATGTGAAATGTTTAAAATTGGATTTTTTTTTCGTTACAAAAAAATGCCATCATTATATAAACGTAAAGGGGCCACAAGACAAGGGGATTGGTCGGAGGATGCTCTGAGAAATGCTGTAAACAATGTAGAGGAGAAGAAAATGGGTATAAATGCTGCTGCCAAAGCATTTGGAATTCCAAAAACCACTTTAAAAGGGACTCGGTTCGTTCCATGGCTTATTTGGCAGAAAGTTTGAAGCTAAAACATAATTTTAATAAGGATTCAAAAAAAGCTGGTTATGACTGGCTTACTTTATTTCTTGCTTGAAATCCAGAACTTAATATCCGTCAATCTAAAGAAGTGTCAATCATAAGAGCTAAAGGGCCAAATAAAACACACACCACACGCACGCGCACGCCTACGCACACTCACGCGCACGCCCACGCCTACGCACACTCACGCGCACGCCCACGCCTACGCACACTCACGCGCACATACACATATACGCACACATTCACATATACACATACGCACACATTCACATATACACATACGCACACATACACATATACGCACACATACACATATACGCACACATACACATATACGCACACATACACATATACGCACACATACACACACACACACACACACACACACACACACACACACACACACACACGCACGCACGCACGCACGCACGCACGCACGCACGCACGCACGCACGCACTCACGCACGCACGCACGCACGCACGCACGCACGCACACACACACACACACACACACACACACATGCTCAGAAAGAACTCGACAAACTCTAGCATGCTATCAGGGAAGAAGAAAAGAGCAAACTACATAACATATCCCAAGCAGAAAGGTGTACAAAGCCATTTGTGGCTTCTATGATTTTTTGTTTAATTTCACCCCCAATTGCACCCCCTCAGACGGCCCGACAAACTCCAGCATGGTATCAGGCATAAAGAAAATAGCTATCTTCATAACATATCTCAAGTAAAAAGGTGTACAAAGCCATTTGTGGCTTCTGTGATTTTTTTTTAAATTTCATCCCCAATTGCACCCCCTCAGACGGCTCGACAAACTCCAGAATGCTATCAGGGATGAAGAAAAGAGCAAACTACATAACATATCCCAAGCAGAAAGGTGTACAAAGCCAGTTGTGGCTTCTATGATTTTTTTTTAAATTTCACCCCCAATTGCACCCCCTGAGACAAAGCAAAAGTTAATTGCGGGTATGGTTGCTGTGTATTGAAACCTCCCCAATTGAAATCTACAAATGAAAAGCCTCTACAGGTAATTTGAACCAAGTTATATGACTATTACGATAGAGTTATATTTTTCTCAGTGTACATTTGTGGATGTGGATAACTTCACACCCGTCTAATATTCGGTCTTTATATTTTCTAACGATTTTAACGTTTGCCTATAAGAGGGGTCATTGTCAGCAAGCATTCAATCATGGATATAGTGAACGGGGCATAATGAACCAGCTACATGTTATACCACTTAACAACAAGAACATTGGTCAGTGTTTTGTAACATAAATTCTATCTAAAGCTTATAATGTATTACCTCTTGCCATTTGAAAATGTGTTAACCTCAAGAAATTCACTTCAGCTATCAAACCATATATATATAAAATAACTACAGGGACTTCTTGAGAATTATAGAAATATAAAAATTTCATATTAATTACTAACCACAATAACTGATTTGATTTGAACAACTATTTTTCATTTACATATAGCAAATTCCTAATTTGTATTTCTTCATTCTCCATATTTTATATTGTATGTATTGTAAATGTTGGCTTTCTTATTTTTCCTTTTCTAATATCTATTTATCGGGTGACTTTGACCCGCATGAGTTACTTTAGTTCAAATCAGTAGTTATATTGACCACAAAAAATTATACATCCTATTTTTAAAATAAAAATCACCCTGGTTGAACTGTAAGATATTAAAACTACCCAAAACAGTTTATTTAAAGAAATTTAGACGCTTATGCTTTTTGTAGTATAAAAAATTTAACTCATTGCAAAATAATCAAAATTGAAAGGTGAAAAAATTTGTATGCAACCAACAATACTGTTGTTTATAATATTTTTTGTTATCTTTATGGTAAGCCATAAAAAATATTTTTTAATGATAAAATGTATTTTACTATCAACTGTGATGGGTGGCTTTAAACCAGCAAGTAATATTATAGAGAAAACAATGTAAAATGATAGGTGAGTCAAAGTCACCCTCTACCTGTGGGTGGCTTTGCACACCTCTTTTCTATTTTTTATTTGAAAAATTATACCATTTGAGATATTTTTGCTTAATAATTCTTAAAATATAACTAAAGACTAAATTATGACGAACATGCGAATTTAGATTTGCTTTTATTAAACAATTGAAACTAGGTTTAAATTTTGACAGTGAGTCAAAGTCACCCGACTTTATGGTACCATAATATATAGTTCGGAGTAACTTTAAACATTAAATCAAATCATTATATATTTGACATTTCAGTCTTGTAGATACAAGGTGCATTTAGTTACACAAACTTCAGTATTTTGTTAATATTATGTTATCATATTATATATATTGTATATATAACAGAATTTAATAAAATTGAAACTGTCAGTAGGCAGTATGCAAATAAACAATGACAATACCACATTTCCCATTATATTTTGAGAATACTTGACAGTGAATTAACTATTTAAAAAGAAGTTTAGATCTTTTTATTAGAGATGAAACATCTGTTCTTTAACATAAATAAATAAAAAACAATAAAAAAATATGAGGAGTTAATTGGTAAAAATGACATATTTCAATGTTCAACTGCTTTTTTCACCAACAGTTTTATGTGACTTTTTAGAGTCAGTTTCACATGCAATCTAGTGATATTAGCAGATGAGAAACATAACAGAAATGTGGTATGAGGTATAAAGAAATTCTTAATTAGATTAATATGCTAAAATATTAGAATACTCTACATTACTTTAATCTGTAATACTGTAACATACATAGCATGCACCCTAAAAAACATATCGCACCTTTATTTTGGGAAGTCGTGAATTTTTTTGTATTAAAAACACAACTCCACGAATGGATAACCACAGGTAACAGCTAGTAGCCTATAAAATTATAATTTTTGATTCAATTTTTCTCAGCAAGACTACCTAAATAATATAAGTACTTTTTGGTGTACCAAAAATTTTTCCATAGCTCCTAAATATTATACAAAGGCAGGAATTGTATAGAAGAAATTTTTTTAGGTGTAATTGAAAAAAAAAACAGTAGTAGGCCTATTTAAAAGCAGACAATAAGCAAAATCATACACTTACTCTTTTGGCAAATAGGCCACCCATATCGCTTTTTCTTCAAAATAACTTGGTCTGTATTTTTTAATGGTTTTTTGATATATGTTGGTCCCGAATAATCCGCATCCGGATAATAATCGGTATTTTCATTTTTTAATGTCGGTAAATCACAATGCGAAGTCAGTAGTTCAAGCACTTCACTTTCAGTTTTTGCTTGTATAAATTCACTAACCTCTTCTTTAATTTGCATTTCTTTAACACTGCTAGTTTTCTTCAGTTCTTTTTTAATAGTTTTATGAAAAAATTGCACATTTTTAGAAACAGTAACTGGGTCATTTTTTGTCGACAAATCCAAATGTTCAATTTTAAGCAGTTCATATTCGATGATTTCTCCTTTCATTTTAAGATGTGTGAATTGTTCATTCGTTTCAGATGTAGAAGCATTAAATGTACCATCACTTACAACCCCATGTTCGATATTAAATGTTTGAGGCTTTCCAAGATAAAACTTGTTTTGCTCTGTTTGATCGGAATCAATTTCTGGTTCTATTTTAATTTCGCCAAGCTCCTGACGGAAATTGAAAGGATCTTGCTTTTGTTTCTTGTCCATCGTTTAAAAATGAATACAAATTAAAATTGAAAGAACAATCAAAATTTTATTATTTTTTTAATTTTAATTTTAACCTTTAAACATTCGATAATGTATTGGAATAGATACGCCTTGTTTACATAAACAATTGTCGTATGATAATAAGGTCCACAATCGCATGCACAACAAACGGTGGTACCAGCAGAGGTTGCCACAGTGTCACTTTCGGTTAAACGTATAAGGATAATAATTATTAGTTCCCAATGTTTCAAGGTTCGAAATACTTAATATGGAGCTTAATATTTAACAGTTCATTTAAGAATCTGGATCATATTCATAAAATTTCTCATTTAATTTTCTTCTGCATTGAATCGGTGTTTAAATTAGATGTTTTTAGATTTTGTTCACTACGATCCATCGGTTTAACCATTAAATACTATATTTTAACTGGACATTTGGCAACCCTGTTTCTGTATGTTTTTAAAAATGTCATTCGGTGTTTTATTTTAGTGAAATATTCTTGTTTTATTTATTTATATGAAAGAAATTATTTACAAACGTGATTATACATTTCAAAATAGTAAAGAGATGCATAGTTTTCCGAACATTTTGGACCAGAAACACCCAAAACCAATGCTTTGCTATTTTCACAGGTAGGTTATGTCAAAATCAATCTCATGAAATGTAAATAATGTAGATATCCATGAGCGTAACAACTGTGCTAGGGTTTTTTTGATTTCTTGATATAAAAATACCTAATTGTAGAAACTGGCTATTTTATGGTATATACGTTTACAAGTTTCCGAGAGACATACATACTTTCGTATTGATATAGGTAAAAGGTAATTTATAAGTATTTATTGCAAACGTCTACTTACACCTAGTTAGTAAGAAGAACAATGTGATAAGCAACCGTAGTTGGTGTGTACTAGAAGTAGAATCTCCCAAGGTATTTATTTATTTTTATCTTTTAAAAAGTAAGTTTTCACTTCTTTTACAAAATTAAATTATTTTTAAATTCTAAGATATTTTCTAATTTATTCTTTTTTTTTTAATTTATTCGGGTTCTGTGAATTAGAAAAGGAAACATCAATCCACGTCCTGCACCAATGTGAAAGCCTAACTAGATTGAGATTTCTTATACTAAATGAAGAAAAGCCAGACACATGCATGTGGATGCCACTGTCAAGGAAAATAAGTCTAATAAAAAAGTCCAAGCTTAGACGACATACTCTAAAACAAACGGAGTCCCACAATAGATCTGAAAAGGTCGCGGTGGACACGGACACATAATGTCATCCTTTTAAATCTAATATCTAAGCTACCCTTATTTTTGACAGAAGCGTCGTGACATGCCACTCATATTTTGGTAAGCCTTTTTTGTACAATTAGCTATCGCATCATAATTTTTACGTAAAAGTCTTCAGTATTCTAAGAAATTCATGTATTCGTTTAATTGGGCATTTAGAAGCAAATTGATATGAAAATATTGTTTATTATTCGCACTTATAAGGAGCCTGTATAATAATTGTAAATGGTTACAACGTTGCCAACTGTCAGTTAAAATGTTGAATATTGCATAAAACCATGGAAGTGACTCTTCTTTCGAAATATCAGGATACAATTTCAAGACAAAATAATGAAAACGATAAACCCCCTTGGATTATGGAGGAACATAATAATGATCCCATATGCGCAGGGTACTGCCTAAATATAACCAATGGGTTTTGAATTGTAAACAATTTTACTGCAGGTAAATATACTAAATACTTATGGTATCTAATACCGACCACCAATTTAAAATGAGTTGTTTACAAGTAATTATTAAGGTAGTTCACGCGCGACAGTCGTACACAAAAATATCGCCAATAGTTTGAGATTCTCAATGCTGAAAAATGTTATTTTTGTAGGATACTGAACACAACACATGTAAGCTTATGTACGGATACGTTATTATTTCAAGTAAAATCCATTCGGCAACGTCACAAATATAGGAATGGTGCAATATCAAGTGTATACCTATAGAAATTTTGTGACTTCCTCATACTAATTTTAAGGTTTTGTTTTGGTTCAAACAGAAGCGTCGATTCCAGTTCTCAAATACAGTATACAAATTAATGTTTCAAGAACACTTCACGAGGTTATAACAACCTCTTAGCTGATCGAGTGTAATTCAGTAATTCTGAACTAACAATGTTGCCAAGTTGTAATCATTGTACCCCACTATGCGTCGACTGCTTTAATCATATTTTTCTTTTAAAAATTTATCTTTTTACCAAAACGGTCAAAAAATTCAACGTTTTTTTAGAAAATTGTATAACTTTTTGATTTACATTACATTAGTTTTTAAAAAAAATATAGTTTTTGAAATATCTTGAAATAAATGCATTGCTTATGTCAAAACTGTTAATTATGCACAATTTCATTGTTAATATCTCGTTTCACAGACGGTCAAAAAAAATTTTTTTTTACTAAGGTACGTAAAAGATATTTTCTTTAACCTCATGTTTTAATTTTATTGAATTCCTAAGAAAAGCCGTCTTGCGCATGAACTACTTTAAATTTATTTTAAAAAAATGAAAATAAATCTTGAAGCTTATTTTTAATTATATATAATATGTACCCATTTATTGTAGGTTTTTAATTGCATTTAAATTTTTAAAATATAGCCATCTATCCAAATAAAACCATTTTAAATAAGGGATTTTTATTATAGATATTTAAAAATATCAGAAAATGTCAATCGACGCTACCCATTTTAAATTAGTCACACCACTTCATGCATTGTCAGAATTGTTAAAATAAAGAACAAACACAATGCCATTATTTCTTCTGTTTCCTCTAACTTGTGTACGGCAAAATTTTGCTACAGTACTTTGTAAATAATAATCTCCGTAATTAGGGAGAGTATTATTATTATTATTATTATTATTATTATTATTATTATTTGTGTATAACTATTTTTGGTTGATAAATAAAATGCTTTAATTGGTCTTTATTTTATTTCATAAAGGAAGGTATGTAGTCAGAAATATGTATAATATTCTTGCTTCACTTATAAAACGGGTTCTTCACAATATTTTTCTACTTTCTTTTCTCCTTCATCAGTCAAGCTTTATAGTAGGTATATTTACTCAAAATGTATACAAATTGTTTAAAGTACAAAATTAATAATCCTATAAAATTGAGTAAATAATTTACAATATGACAAGCCTGTACATGGTAGTTAAAAATATACGCTATAAAACAATATTTGAAAAATCATGTCCATCCGCTTTCATCTAGCATTTTATAGTAATTAACAATATATAACCCCTTCCATACGGTACGACACTGCTAAGTTCTCCGTTTGTATACCTTTCCTCTCTCCCCGTCTAGATAATCATTAAACCCATTACTTCCACAGGTAAGGCGTATCTATCCTAATACATGATCGAATCTTTAAACATTATTGATGACAGATGACATAATATTGACATTAACAGACTTGACACTATGGGCGTGTTCTTTTATTAAGCGCTTGCAGCAAAACGTGTGTCTTTTTTTCCACCGGTTTGTTGCAACCGTTGTTTCAGCGATGCGGCCTTGAACGTTTTGTGTTGGATTTGATACATTGTTGGTTGACCGTTGAAATAAATAACAGTTGACATACCGCACCGATGCCAACGTTGCTGCAACAGTTGGATAAAAAGACACACGTAAACCGTTCATAAATTAAAGACGATTGTATGTGTCAATCGTTCTTTTTCTCAGCGGTAAGTTTACCAATACGTGTGTCTTTTTTTCCACCGGTTTGTTGCAACCGTTGTTTCACCGATGCGGCCTTGAACGTTTTGTGTTGGATTCTGGTTGACCGTTGAAATAAATAACAGTTGACATACCGCACCGATGCCAACGTTGCTGCAACAGTTGGATAAAAAGACACACGTTATGAGTCAACGCATAGTTTATCATCCTTGGTTAATGACAACAGGATTGCCATATCTAAACTCAGTCCCCACTGGTACCCATTTGGACAGGTCTATGGAGGGTAGAGAAAAGGAGGACAATCTTATATGGATCTTTATATTAAAAAGTGGCCACCAAAATGTATACAATTAAGATGGCGCTCGTGTAGCCAGGGGACAAAATCCAATGCTATATAGTCATATAGATTGCTCATTCATAATTAAATCAGACAGGAAGCAGTAAATTGAGACCTCCGTGCCATTTTAATATAAGAATTATTTATTGTTTATATTATTATTTTTCAATAAAATTTGACTATTGTCGTGTATTGTCAAAATGTATCTACGATCACAGAACACTTACTCTTCTACGATCAGTCACTTTTCACGGTGTAGTTTTTAGTTTTTTATGGTTGAGCAATATTTATTACTATATACATCATTGGTGTCATTGTGTGATTTGAATTATCGACTGTCGACGTCCCCTGAGCACAGAAGCGCCATCTTAATTGTATACATTTTGAGGGACACTTTTTGTATACAGAGATTGTTCTCCTTTCCTCTACCCTCCATAGACAGGTCGTTGGAATGCCTAAAGGCTAGTTCATGTAGTTGCGAATCGCGAATTGCGAAGGTCGCTGCCATTGGTCAATATCACAATAATGACAAGATGGAAATTTTGACAGCTCGAAAGTTGAATTTCTTGCGAATTCGCATTATTCAAAATCTGGGGGGCGGGAATCTTGAAATCGTTTTAATATTTTGCGAATATCGCACAAATTTTATGTGAGCGCAAGCGTAGTAGCGCCTACTAGAGTTTGTTCATTTGTTGTGGATTATGATATAGGTTATATTTGTATTATATTTGCGGTATTTGCTAGTATGTTCATGATATTCTTCTTTGTTTTTTTTGTGTGATTTAGCCGAATATATGCTAAATTGTGATATTTTGCTCTTTGTTGTTTCCTGTTTAAATGTTTCACAGACGTAAACTGCGTACTATTAATTCTAATAATATGTATTTTTTAACAATAAATAAAGCTAATTAATTATCGTATTCGTCATTCATTTTATTTTATAAAACTATCGGTAGCAGACACGAATCGGGGTTATGTCACTGAACTATATATGCTGCGTTTGAGAATCCACATCGGATGCATTTTTTACATCTCGAGCGTTTTTTTATCCACATCGGACACATCTGTCCCATTACATTTGCTGCGTTTGAGAATCCACATCGGATGCATCTGAGATGTAAAAAATCTTTGATCACGTGATTCAGTATACGTAAATGTAATGGGACAGATGTGTCCGATGTGGATAAAAAAACGCTCGAGATGTAAAAAATGCATCCGATGTGGATTCTCAAACGCAGCAATTTACGTATACTGAATCACGTGATCAAAGATTTTTTACATCTCAGATGCATCCGATGTGGATTCTCAAACGCAGCACTAGGGTTATGTATTGTAGTGAAAATAATAATATCCCAGAATCCTGTCAAAACATTCGCAGGTACATGCATTGACATAAAAAAACAATATATTTTTTTTCGAATTTCGCTTTCGCAATTCGCGATTCGAATCTACATGAACTAGCCTTAAGGCGAATTCGGATAATCAGAGCGAGACAAAAGCGGTTTTTTAGGGTGCTTTTAAATGATATTTAAGCATGTTAAACTGTCACTAATCGGACTAAACCAAACGATAAAAGGGTCGTTTGGTGTAAAAAGTGTTAAAAGAGTTAAACCAAACGCAATAGGTGCGTTTTAATCACAAAGCACATAGAGGTTCCACGTGAATGACCAAGGTCAAAACCGACAATTGACATTTTTTATGCTATTTGCTCCAAACTCTAGATGGGGCTACTGGTAAAATTCTGATTTCTTACTCCATTTTTAAGCTTTATGGGAGAAAAACTTAACCAAAGACTCCAAAGATGCGACGTGTATTTATTTATGTTTTTGGTTAATCTCATTTTTCCGTCTGATTTTAGTGATTTTTTGTTGGCTTTGGCTTTTGGTTTCTGTTTATAGTTTCGTCTTAGTTATAACCTACTGTGTTTTGCAATAATTTTGGTGCTACCTGTGGGTGCTACGTTGAAACCTTCGAGAAAAACTTCATTGATTCACCATGCATCTGCATCATAAAAAGAAACGGGTATAACAACTAATTGATAATCAATTTATCACTGGACTAGATTCCGAAATCATTTTTCACGAGAGTAATACACAAAGCAGTGGAGTAATACCACCATCTGTATTTGGAAGGAAAATACCTATTTATCATTGAATGAATAGTTAAAAGGATTCACCTTTTAATACAATACCTATATTACATTTGTCCTCTGTTTAAAAGACATTTATAAAATATATTATTTTAGTGTTAATAAAATGTAATATCCTAGTCTCTACTTCACATTTAAATTATTGATAGGTATTTTAAAGATTTGAGATTATATACCTATTTGCTGCAAGTAAGTATTCGTTAAATATGTATTATTATTTGTATTTATTTTTATCTAATAATATTATTTAAGTTATTAATAAACATATTTTAAGAATGTTCTATTTTATTGTTTATTGATATATCTTATATTTATTTAATAATAATATGCAGAACCAACTCTTCACATCAGACCCCTGCTTATAACAAATTAATTCCTCAAATTTGGTATAATCGACCTAAATTATTTTGTAAAATAAAAGTTTCGAACTTACTAGTTCCATTCTTTATTTTATAAAATAATTTATGTGGAAATCATTTAAAATTTAATTTAAAACTACTACCTACTCCTAAAAATTACAATTTGAATTTACCGCCATCTGTCAATTGTCATTTTAGTTCCAGCTCCAAACACAAGGTGGCGCCAATTCGGTTTAAAAGTTTAACATTGGCGTGGGGTCTCTAGAAGATACATGCTTTGTGGTTTTAATCATCCGCTTCTGCTTCGGAATTGTCAGTTTTCTTGTTTTAATCTGACAGGTTAAAACGACTAAACCGACAATTCCGGAAGCAGAAGCGGATGATTAAAACGCACAGCTATATCAAGCTAGCGGGCACTCTGTGGCGGCACCATACAAGACCTGGTGGGTTTTTTGTAGCTTTTTTGTAGCTTTTTTGTTACGCTATTTGCGAATTTGTAGCTTTGCCCAGGTCCGAAAAAACAGCGGATCCGCTAGCTTGAATTTCCATAAATTCCATAGTAGCGGCACAGATTCAGACCCAGCTGGTTTTTCGTAACTTTTTTGTAGCTTTTTTGTTACGCTAGTCTCCCTTTTGTAGCTTGTACTGAACCTGAGAAAAGCGCGGATCCGCTAGCTTAGCGGATATTTTTAGCGGCACCAGCTCGGACCAGGCTCATTTTTTGTAACTTTTTTGTAGCTTTTTTGTTACACCTGTCTCCATTTCGTTGCGAGGCCTGAACGTGAGTAATAATCGTTTCTCCATGAGCGTGAGAGAAAAGTGCGTTAATTAAAATCAAGTTTCAGCCTCTACAAGTAATATGTGCAACTCGATAGTGTGACTATTTGTTGATAGATGGCACCAGTATTGCATTTCACGAATTATGGCCATCTTCCATCCAATATATTTTTGAGAAATTTAAATACAATCTCAAAATCGGACATTTTCAACGGTATGTATATTAATTATTTGTTCGATATTAAGGTAAAATACATATTGACAAGATTATTAAAATAGTTGTATGCCGGACGCCACTATTTTCCCGATCGGGTGTTTTCGGTTATTTTTACTGCTAAAAACTTACTGCTGACTTTCACACCGGTGGTAATAGCTACCAAGCAATTACCTATTCTCACTATATACATGGTGTTCCATCTCAGACGAGACACCCCGTATAGTAGTATCCCATAGTAATGGGCCATGTTCACATGTGAGATATGCTGTTTTATAAATTATATTGTAATAGTTAGTCGCTATACAAGTTATTCTAAATAATCAGTTCGTTAAAAAAGCCAAAAGTTTTTAAATTAAGCCCAATTGAAATTTAAAATTTGAAATGTATACGTCATCGGGAATAGACCAATCAGCTTGTGTCGAAGTTTTTTTTTGTTTTACAAAACCAAGCCAACGAACAAACCGACACACAGAAGGCGAGTTCGGTTAGTCAGGGGCAGGAGCGGGACAAAAGAGTTATTTAGGGTACTTTTAAATGACATTTAAGCGTGTTAAACTGTCACTAATTGGACTAAACCACATACTTTTAAAGAGGTATGATACGCCCAACATAGGGCGCGGCCATTTTGACTCTTTTACTACTATGTTAGGCAACACATATTTATCCAAAATGTTAAACTGGTAGCCTACAAGCCTACCTCTTGATATTTTGAGATTTCAAGTGAAGGTAATAAATGTACTAGAAGAAACGTTTATTTATTTTAAATAATATACAAGAAACTTCTTTGAAGTAAAGTTGTAATTTCGAGTACATTTTGAAATAGAGGCGAGTAATTATCCTTTCTCCATGGAGGTGAGTGGTTTTAAATTATTTCTAAAGCTGTGCATATGATTTTACCTTAATATTATATTTTTCGCCATTTTATTTTTGTAATATAATAAAAATATTTGAGGCTAAACAATCTAATATTACCTATATTTTGCATTTTTTCAGCTGTAAATATGATACGAAACTATAAAGTAATAACAAAGAAATGTAAGAAAATAGAAGTTCTAAAAGATATTACCAGAGGAATAAGTATATTCTTGCAGGCAAATTGCAACAATTTATATAAAAAGGACGCTTTTATTTATACCCTCTAGAAGTTCAAGCAAAGAAATTGTGAAAATGCAGGAAAGGAAATCGAATGTAAAAAAATCAAAATATGGTAGTAAAAAAGAACTTTTGGTTGAGTATCTACAAATCACTATGGTTTAAACTATCTTTAGGATACAAGCTATGCCAAATATATAATATACACGCAGGATGTTCTAACTCTACTTTTGAGAGCTTTCTCAGAATAAGGCAACGAGAGCTATTTTAGGATGTAGCAGATATATCATTCAGCTTATGTTGACTATGTTGAACTGGTTGAATATGGGACAGTTTCTATGTGCAGGCAATGACCTTTATTTTTTAAATAGTAATTAATGTATTGAATTGTCAACTTCTATTTCTTACATACATCAGTACCACACAAGAGCTGCGAATTCTATTAATTTTTGTGTTATAACAAGTAGGAAGGCAGAGTTTAAATTAATCAATTATCTCATGATATAAACTCCCTTTAAAAAGCTAAATTATTTTAACAGTAATTAGTTAAAACTTTCAGCTAAGTCCTCTTGTGTGTTTGTTATTTTGTCATCGCTTATTTATTTATTATGTATTTATTTTCAAATACTCTCTACTTTTGTACATTTATGTAGGTATTTTCTTATTTTTTGTATGAATTAAATATAATCTAATGATCCATATATGAATGGTTTTTTTTTATGTTTCTAAAAAGGTTTTTAATCTTCGTGATGTAGGTATATACAGAACACAGTGAGATGATGCAGTCCCTATAGTTATATTATTTAAATGTTTATATATAATTGACAAATAAACATTATTATTAGATAGCTACTTTATTTTGAAAATTAAATATTTTGAGTTTATTACCAAATTAAGTATTAGGTAATATTTTTGTTTTTTTTTTTTTTTTTTAATTGAAAATAGGGGGTTGCTGGTTCAAGCCTCAAATATACGTCAAAAGATGTCCCCCCAAAGAAAATCATCCGACGTATTTCGGGAAATTTTTCCAATTACTATGGGATAAGAAATATACAGGGTGGCTCGTCTGAGATGGAACACACTGTATAGTTGTGATCCGACAGAATTAAACACTGGTCCATAAATACTGCAAAACGATTGGTTAAGGAAATCATTCAAAGAAGATGTAAGAATATTCTTGATTAAACAAAAATATACATACATAAACAACACTAAAAAACATCTACTTCTTTGGATTATATCTAAATTTCTCAAAAATATATTGGATGGAAGATGGCCATAATTCGTGAAATGCAATACTGGTGCCATCTATCAACAGATAGTCACACTATCGAGTTGCACATATTACTTGTAGAGGCTGAAACTTGATTTTAATAAACGCACTTTTCTCTCACGCTCATGGAGAAACGATTATTACTCACGTTCAGGCCTCGCAACGAAATGGAGACAGGCGTAACAAAAAAGCTACAAAAAAGTTACAAAAAATGGGCCTGGTCCGAGCTGGTGCCGCTAAAAATATCCGCTAAGCTAGCGGATCCGCGCTTTTCTCAGGTTCAGTACAAGCTACAAAAGGGAGACTAGCGTAACAAAAAAGCTACAAAAAAGTTACGAAAAACCAGCTGGGTCTGAATCTGTGCCGCTACTATGGAATTTATGGAAATTCAATCTAGCGGATCCGCTGTTTTTTCGGACCTGGGCAAAGCTACAAATTCGCAAATAGCGTAACAAAAAAGCTACAAAAAAGTTACAAAAAACCCACCAGGTCTTGTATGGTGCCGCCACAGAGTGCCCGCTAGCTTGATAGAGCCAAAACGCACCTAATGCTAATAGTGTCAAAACTGTTAAGTGTCAATTTTATGTCATCTGTCATCAATATATTTTAATTTGTTTTTCCAATTTATAAGATTAAAATAAAAAAAATAAATAAAATTCTGATTGTTTTTGTCAGTTTTAATTTGTGTTCATTATTAAACGATGGACGGGAAACAAGAGCAAGATCCTTTCAATTTCCGTCAGGAGCTTGGTGAAGTTAAAATAGAACCAGAAATTGATTTCGATCAAACAGAGCAAAACAAGTTTTATCCTGGAAAGCATCGAACATTTAATATCGAACATGGGGTTGTAAGTGATGGTACATTTAATGCTTCTACATCTGAAACGAATGAACAATTCACACATCTTAAAATGAAAGGAGAAATCATCGAATATGAACTGCCTAAAATTGAAGGACATTTTGATTTGTGGACAAAAAATGACCTAATTACGGTTTCTAAAAACGTGCAAATTTTTCATAAAACTATTAAAAACGAACTGGAGAAAACTAGTAGTATTAAAAAAATACCAATCAAAGAAGTTAGTGAATTTACACAAGCAAAAACTGAAAGTGAAATGCTTGAACTACTGACTTCGCATTGTGATTTACCGACATTAAAAAATGAAAGTACCGATTATTATCCGAATGCGGATTATTCAAGACGAACATATATCAAAAAACCATTAAAAAATACAGCCCAAGTTACTTTAAAGAAAAAACGATATAGCCATATTTGCCGAAAGAGTAAGTGTCTTTATGATTTTGTTTATTGTCTGCTTTTAAATAGGCCAACTATTGTTTTTTTCCTTTTAATTACATCTAAAAATTTTTCTTCTATACAGCCCCTGCCTCTGTTTAATATTAGGGGCTTCGGAAAAGTTTTTGGTACAACCTCGGGTACATCAAGAAGTACTTGTATTATGTAGGTAGTATCTTGCTAGTTTCTAAAGAAAAAATGCAGAAAACACAGATTTCTGAGAAAAATTGAATCAAAAATTATAATTTTATAGGCTACTAGCTGTTACCCGTAGCTCTCCACTCGTGCAGTTGTGTTTTTAATATAAAAAATTCATGACTTCCCAAAAAAAGGAGCAATATGTTTTTTAGGTTGCATGGTATGTATTATAGATTAAAGTTATGTATAGTATTCTAATATTTTAGTATATTAATCTAATTAAGAATATTTTTGTATTTCATGCCACATTTTTGGTATGGTTCTCATCTGCTAATATCACCAGATTGCATGTGAAACTGACTCTAACAGGTCACATAAAACTGTCGGCGAGAAAAGCAGTCCTCCCTTAGGCTGTTGGGGTGTCGGAACATCAAAATATATCGTTTTTATCAATTCACTCCTCATATTTTTTTTGTTTTTTATTTATTTATGTTAACAGAACGGATGTTTTATTCCTAATAAAAAGGTCTAAACTGCTTTTTAAGTAGTTTAATTCACTGTCAAGTATTCTCAAAATATAATGGGAGGTGCTATACTGTCACTGTTTATTTGCGTACTGCCTACTGACAGTTTCAATTTTATTAAATTCTATTATATATACAATATACATAATATGATAACATAATATTAACAAAATACTGAAGTTTGTACAAATAAATGTGCAAGACTGAAATGTCAAATATATAATGATTTGATTTAATGTTTAAAGTTACTCTGAACTATATATTGTGGTACTGTAAAATCGGGTGACTTTGACTCACTGTCAAAATTTAAACCTAGTTTTAATTGTTAAATAAAAGCAAATCCAAATTCGCATTTTCGTCATAATTTAGTCTTCAGTTATATTTTAAGAATTATTAAGCAAAAATATCTCAAATGGTATAATTTTTCAAATAAAAAATAGGAAAGAGATGTGCAAAGCCACCTGCATCACTTTACATTGTTTTACATATTACTTGCTGGTTTAAAGCCACTTATCACAGATGATAGTAAAACACATTTTATCATTAAAAAAATATATTTTTTATTCTTTACGCAAAGATAATAACAAAAAATATATATTACAAACAACAGTATTGTTGGTTGCATATAAATTTTATCACCTTTCAATTTCGATTATTTTGCAATGAGTTACATTTTTTTATACTACAAATATCGTAAGCGTCCAATTGTCTTTAAATAAAGTGTTATGAGTAGTTTTAGTATCTTGCAGTTCAATCAACGTGAGTTTTATTTTAAAAATGGGATGTATAATTTTTTGTGATCAAAAATAACTATTTACTGATTTCAGCTAAAGTCACCCATGCAGGTCAAAGTCACCTGACTTTACAGTACATGGATAAATAGATATCAGAAAAGGAAAAATAAGAAAGCAAACATTTACAATACATACAATATAAAATGTGGAGAATGAAGAAATACAAATTAGGAATTTGCTATATATAAATGAAAAATAGTTGTTCAAAACGAATCAGTTATTATGGTTAGAAGTAGTAAATATGAAATTTTTATGTTTCTATTCTCAAGAAGTCCCTGTAGTTACTGATATATATGGTTAGATAGTTTGAAATGAATTTCTTGAGGTTAACACATTTTTGAATGGCAAGAAATAATAAATTTTGTATCACTTTAAGATTTTGTAAAGCGTTTTCATACAAACCACCCCACACTAGTATTCCATACCGTAGGAGTGACTCTGCGAGTGATTTGTATATTGTAAGCAACAGTTTGATTGACAGTAACTCTCTTAGTATATAGAACTTATAGATAAGCTTTCTGAGTTTTGTTGTTAAGTAGCTGATGTGAGTTTCCCACCTGAAATTTTTGTCATTTATAACTCCTAAGTATTTGATCTGACTAACTTCAGTGATGGTTTTGGTCAGATTTGTGATGCTGATATTCTGCAACTCAGGTCTATTCGCATTATTAACAGAAAAAGCCATATAATGTGTTTTTTCATCATTTATTCATAGCTGGAAAGCATTTAACCAATTACTTATTATGTTAAGTTCTCTCTGAGCATATAATTTAGCTTGTAGCCAAGTATCAGCCTCGAATAGGGTTAGTGTCATACTCTGATATTCTATTATAAATAATTACATCTTTGACGTCCACAGAAACACAAGCCATTTTTGATTTTATTTGTGGGATATTTAGGTTATTTTTTAACCTTATATTTAAGTTATGTACCTCATATCGATATGTAAAGGCTGGCGACATTTTTATATTTGCCAAGGAAATACTAGCTTTATTCCTGTTTCTCGAAAACCCGTAAATGTTGCTAAATTCACAATTACTTACCCTATTCACAAATTTTATGCTCTTTTTTTTTTAAATGGACATGCCTTGCTAGCTTCGAATGAAGTCAGCAGAGCATCTTTTGGTGTTTTTTAAAAATACCCAGTAAAGCACCTCGGTTTTTAAACCTTTTTTCCAAAAACAACCACATTCCATTTTTAGGCTATTTTCAGGCCCTTGAAATGTAAAAGTTTTCAAAAAAAACATAGACCAAAGTCAGCAGAGCATCTCGGTTTTTTAATTTTTTTTTTCTGAAAAAAAAAAAAAAAAAACTAGTCCCATTTTTAGGCTCTTGAAATATTATAAAACGATTTGAAAAAAAAATTTTATTTTTTAAAGATGCTTTGCTAGCTTCGAACGATACCAGCACAGCACCTCCGTTTTTAATTTTTTTTTTTTTTTCTAAACAACATATTTTTAGGTTATATTTAGGCTCTTGAAATATAGAAATTTTCGAAAAAAAATTACTATTTTTAAAAAATACAGGGTGCTTTACGAAGCCTGCAGAACACCTTGAGTTTTTAAAACTTTTTTTTCTAAAAACATCCACACCACATTTTTAAACTATTTTTGCAACTTTTAAAATATTGTAAAACTTTACTAATTTTTTTTTAAATAATGCAGGAAGCTTTGTTTTACCAAAGTCAGCGGAGCACCAAGTTTTATTAATGTTTTTTACTGAAAACAACTAATGCTACAATTTTAGGCTACTGAAATATTATAAAATTTTTCGAAAAAAAATAGTATTTTTTAAAAAAATACATGGTGCTTTGCTAGCTTCGCACGAATCCAACAAAGCACTTCAGTTTTTAAGTTTTTTATTTTTATTTTCTAAAAACAAACGCATTTTTGGGTTACTTTTAGGATCTTGAAATATTATAAAAATTTTCTAAATAAAAATCTGATGTGTCCAACATATGACTTTCCTATCTAGTTAATACAGGCTTTTTTCGGTTATTTTGTACAACCTACTGTAGCACCTCTGTAAATATTTAGAGGTTATATATATATACATTTTCCACATACATCTAACTCGAAACATTTTTCTATATACACTCATTGCCAACGAAAATACTGAAAAATTAAAATTTTATACTTTTCCTCCAATTTTTCCATTACGGTCCATTTTAGAGAAATCGTGTAAAATCCAAAAATTATAAAAATCGATATCGTAAACATCTTTTAGTTTAACAATTTTCTTAAAAATCAGAAATTTTTACGTTTTGAAAAATTTCTCGAATACGAATCATATTAGGAAAATTTTGTATAGAACAAAAATTATAGGTAGAAAATAAAACTGCAACCCCATATGTTTAGACTATTTTTAGACTCTTGAAATATAAAACTTTTTAAAAAACTTATATTTTTAAACATACACGATAATTTACTAGCTTTGAACGTACCCAGCAGAGCACTTTGATTTTTTTAAAGATTTTTTTTCTGCTTTTTCTAAAAATAATCATACCACATTTTTTGGTTATTTTTAGGATCTAGACATATTATAAAACTTTTTTAAAAAAGTTATTATTTTTAAATATTAATGAAACAAAGTCAGCAGAACACCTCAGATTATTATTTTTTCATTTACTTTTGTCACATTTTTAGACTTTTGAAATATAATTTTTTTTACTAAAATTGCTATTTTTAAATAACACAGGTTGCTTTGTTGGAACAAAATCAGCAGAGCATCTCCATTTTTTAACACATTTTTTAGGGTATTTTTAGCTCTTGATATCATCGATACAATGCCAAAGCCACGAATGTGCAAAATTGACATTTTTCGTGTAGGTTCTGTTCTTTACCAGACATATCTTGAAAGTTATTAATGCTAAGGTTACAAATGTGATTTGAGAGTCTAACCCCTCTCTACGACCGATGTCTATTTTCAGAAAGTGGAAATTTTGCTGTTGCTTCAATTTCTAAAGCTCAAAAGTATCACATTCTCAAAACTAAAAATTTGCACATTTATAGTTTTAGCAATGTACCGTCGAATATACGAGGTCTGATCAAAAATAACCATTATTTTCAATTTTTTTCAAAAAATATTTATTTATTTATCAATAACTCTCTTGTCCCCTTCAAAGTAATCCCCCTCAGATATAATACACTTATGCCAGCGTTTTTTCCAATCCTCGAAACACTTCTGAAACGCGCTTTTTGGTATCGCCAACAGCTCCTGTTTCGATTTTTCTTTTATCTCCTCAATCGTAGCAAAACGCTTTCCTTTCATCGATGTCTTCAGTTTTGGGATGAGGAAAAAGTCAGCGGGGGCCAAGTCCGGTGAATACGGTGGTTGAGGCATGATAACGGTTTTGTTTTTGGCCAAAAACTCACGCACAAGCATCGATGTGTGAGCTGGTGCGTTATCATGGTGCAAAATCCATGATTGTTTTTTCCACAATTCTGTGCGTTTCTGACGAATTGCTTCGCGCAAACGGCGCATAACTTCAACTTTATTGACCGTACGACCTTGTGGCAAGAATTCATGATGCACCACGCCATTGCAGTCGAAGAAAACAGTGAGCAAAACCTTTACATTTGATCGAACTTGACGTGCTTTTTTCGGTCTTGGCTCTTCTGGACGCTTCCATTGGGATGATTGGGCTTTGGTTTTAATGTCATAGCCATACACCCATGATTCGTCACCAGCTATGACCTTTTTGAGGAAATCTGGATCGTCGTTGACGATGTTCAACAGCTCCTGAGCGATGTCCATGCGACGTTGTTTTTGCTCAAAATTTAGCAATTTTGGAACAATCTTCGCTGCCGCACGTTTCATGCCTAAAACATCCGTAAAAATTGCTTGGCATGAGCCAAACGATATGCCAACATCATCAGCAACCTCTCTGATAGTGATTCGACGATTATCCAAAATCATTTTCTTCACTGCTTCAATGTTTTCATCGGTTGTTGACGTGCTCGGGCGACCAGAACGAGCATCGTCATTGCCTCCTTCTCGGCCTTCCTTAAACCGGTTATACCACAATTGAACTCGCAAAACGCCACAGTCAACATTTCAAATGTCCTTGCGCATTTACTTTCATTTTTTACACAAAACTTAATACAGTTTCTTTGATCCATTTTTTCGAATAGTAAAAAATCGAAGAGCACACCAAAACACGACTAACCTTTTTATCTGTCAAAAACAAACTGACAATCCAAAATGGCTGATATTGCCAACATATATAACAGATATGTGTACCAACATAACAGAAAAAAATGCAAAAATCGAACATACGTAACTCACGAAATTTGAAAATAACGGTTATTTTTTGATCAGACCTCGTATATTATAAAGCTTTTGAAAAAAAAAAAAAAAAAAAACGTTTATGTTTAAAAAACGGGGTGCTTTGCTAGCTTCCAAAAAGGCCAAAAGAGCACCTCGGTTTTTAAATGTTTCAGCACCTCGTTTTTATTAAACCACATCACGTTTTCAGATTATTTTTAGGCTCTTAAAATAATATAAAATATTCCGAAAAAAAAATTTTTTTTACATTACTTCTTACTATTGTAGCACTTTCGTTGAGTGACAATAAAAAAAAATTGGAATTATTTGGTTTGCCCAGACAAATTTATAGTGTTTATGTTCAAGATTTATTTAACCAGAATTTTCCAATTCCCCGTAAAGGAAAATGGATTACACAGGGCAACAAAAAAATATTTTTTTTTTTTGGTGTGTAGGTAGCAGTAAATCAGGATTTCAGTAAATAATGATAATTTTATTTTAAAATATAAAAAAGCGTTATATAAAAAATGTTGTGTCAAAGGTACGTCTTGTATTTCGAATAAGTAATCAATCCATTTTGTTTTCTTTTCCATGGTTACCATCCATCGGATAAGTAGGGTGCTAGTGTACGCAGCTATCGACCAAGATCATAATATATGTGATATTATAATGGTACCATCTGGCATTGA
Source organism: Psylliodes chrysocephalus (assembly GCA_927349885.1). Taxonomy (NCBI): domain Eukaryota; kingdom Metazoa; phylum Arthropoda; class Insecta; order Coleoptera; family Chrysomelidae; genus Psylliodes; species Psylliodes chrysocephalus. The sequence goes on from OV651823.1 coordinate 39,193,599, forward strand.
CACTTGACCAACCTCAAATAAAAACTGACTAAGAAACCTTAAAATAAATTGACGTAAAAGTCAAAACTAAAGGTAAGACTATGTGGTGCTATGATGTCGCCACATGGTGCCTGGGATTTTAGAGCAGATTTTAACTATATTTGGGACGCTAAATCTGTACATGCAATTCGTTTTTCTCTATCAGCTCTAATTTTTTTAGATACATCAACTTATCTACCAATGTGGTTTTTATTCAGTATATTCATTTATGAGAGTTCTAAAATTATTATGGTTTTATTGTCAGTCTGTAATTGAGTAAATTCCAGGTAAATCTATAAATAGTGGAACCATTGCCTATCAGGTACCTGAACTGACTCTTTTAATCCCCTTACTCGGATAGGTCACGTCCTATTTTTAATTAACTGGATCAACCCTTTTCTTAAAGTTCCCCGATTTTTAAATTATTATTCTCTGAAATTCCCGCGATTTGCAAATAATTATCGATTTATTTTAAATTTCCTATTGCTGTAAATTCATCACGTCCCCACTGCCAATCTCGCGCACTTGAGATCGGCCCTAGAGCTGAAGAACGTGGGCCAGTCGAAATTAGCGGACGATCATTAAATTTTAATCTTCTCGCGATTAGTTGTTTTGAGACCGAACTGCATCAATTTCGTTAGAATTTCAAAATATTTCTTGTTTTTTCGTTGTACACTGTTTCGATAGGTTATTAGATTATTCTTGTAGTTTCATTCAGCCGAGTGTCCCGAAAACCGTGTGAAACCAGCAGAAATCCGTTAAATTCCCGAGTTGTTTATATTTTTTTTTATTTGCAACCTTATCAGTATTTTGGAAGCAAATCCGAATATTGTCTGCTAATTTTACAATAACGTTGAGAGCCGTATAAAATAATTTAATTAATTTCAATTAAATATTAGCTCTGATTATTTTTATTTAATAAAAGAATTGGATTAGTTTTAAGAAATATTAATACTAAATAAACCGTTAAGGACAAAGTAGCCTTGTGCATTAGAATGGCGTCTGCAGACTAAAAGTTAATTGTAACTATTTCCGTAATTATACTGTATATCGTACCTACCATTTTTTTTTATTGTAGATAAAGGTCCAACTTGGGTGGTTCAGGCATTGATTTTTTTTAAATTAATTGTTTTTAATTAAAAACGTGTGGTAGAAAATGGCCTATTTTTAGACCTTTTCCATTGTAATAATAAACTACAAAGTCAATAAATTTTCTGAAAATGAAACCTTGAACCACCTAAGTTAAACATTTTCCTATCAAATCGTTCAATTGGAAAATACGAAAAGGCTCAGACCTCCGAAATAGTTATAAATGAAAATTGGGTTGCATTTTGTGTGAAATCCATTATTAAAAATATATTGGGCTAAAAATGATGTCCTCACTTTCCGAAAATAATCAATAATTAGTTCATCCCTGCTTCCATAGATGGATCGAAAAGATATTACATTTCGTTTATGCTTTTACAGCATAAAAACGAATTAAAATTTGATAATATCAAATGTTTTCTTTTTTTAAATATATTGTAGTTTTTAAAAAAAATAATTTCACTAAAACGAGTTAATAAAACGACAAAAAGAATATAGAATGTGGATATTAATTTACAGTCGAGCAATGATCGCCTGGTTAAATTTGGTTACGTTGTTGAGTGATCATATTTAGATGAGCAGCTGGGTTTAGATAAGAGGTTTTAAAAATAAGTTAAATTTTAATAATAAATACGATGTACTCTTTTTTTAATTTTTGGATATTTAACTTTAAAGTAGTTTATATTACAGTATCGAAAATGAATAGCAGATACAACAGCGATAGTAACAATAGTAGTCTTTTTATGTTGTGATAGTTAAGATTCGGTATCGACGGAGAGTTAATGCATTAGTCACTCTATTCATTTTTCTTACTGTAGTATATAAATATTATAATAGAGATAAAATAGAAACACCTATAAATTAGATCACTTGCTTCTAAAAAAATAATCCCGATAGGATAGTTTATTATTTTTTTACTTTCCTATCCCAACGAGATAGTGTATGAGTAAATAACAAACAATTACATCAACGAAATAGAAAAAGACAATCTTCACGTAGGTAACTTCATAATCGAATTTGTTAAAATTTTAAAGTGTTGAAAATAAATATACACCTTTAATAAAAGTACCACTTTTTAGTTTTAATGAGTTAAATATATATTGAATTTCAAAACAAATCAAAATAAATACAATATATACAATATATACAATATATACAATATATACAATATATACAATATATACAATATATACAATATATACAATATATACAATATATACAATATATACAATATATACAATATATACAATATATACAATATATACAATATATACAATATATACAATATATACAATATATACAATATATACAATATATACAATATATACAATATATACAATATATACAATATATACAATATATACAATATATACAATATATACAATATATACAATATATACAATATATACAATATATACAATATATACAATATATACAATATATACAATATATACAATATATACAATATATACAATATATACAATATATACAATATATACAATATATACAATATATACAATATATACAATATATACAATATATACAATATATACAATATATACAATATATACAATATATACAATATATACAATATATACAATATATACAATATATACAATATATACAATATATACAATATATACAATATATACAATATATACAATATATACAATATATACAATATATACAATATATACAATATATACAATATATACAATATATACAATATATACAATATATACAATATATACAATATATACAATATATACAATATATACAATATATACAATATATACAATATATACAATATATACAATATATACAATATATACAATATATACAATATATACAATATATACAATATATACAATATACAGGGTGTCCTTTAAAATGTGTCCCAAAATTCTCAGGCAGATTCCTTAACCAAAAAATGGAAAAAAAGTTCCTATAGACCTATGTCCTAAAGTGCCCCCTAAGCGAGCAACAGCCTCTCGAAATCATTTTTTTATTTTGATTTTTTGAATTTTCTTAAAAATGGAAACAAATAGAAGAACCAAATTTTGGCTGTTAAATATGATCAATAATAGTGACCTTTTGACACCTTCAAAAAGAAATTATTTCGTCAGGGGTGTACTTGGGAATTTTTTGAAAATTTTGATTATTCATAACTTTTTTGTGTTTTTGGTAATGACTTATCCATATTTTTTTTTACATTCTACATTGAAAACTACGTCAAAAAGGAATACTTGTTTGATCTCGATTGGAGCAGCCGTTTCCGAGAAAACATCATCCAAAGATATTCGTCCACTTTAGCTTAATTTTCAATTTTCCTAAATTACCTCGGTGAATCTCGTAAATAAAAATAACTTTTTTTAGCTCTCTCTAAATAATTGTAGTTCAAATGTCGTGGTGGGACTATTTTTATTTAATAATAAGAAACGGTTTAAAAAAATATTTATTCTAAAAAAACAAATCAAAAAAAATTAAAGCAGATGCTCAATGTGGCGACCATTGGTTTCCACACACAAGCGCAACCGTCGCATCATAGACTGTCTTACACGAAAAAATACTTCAGGATTATTCCTAAGAACTTCGCAATGATGAAAAACTCGTTCTTCCAATTCTTCAACTGTTTCAACAGGACTGGAATAAACCAATGATTTTAAATAACCCCAAACAAAAAAATCCATTGGATTTAGATCTGGTGAACGAGGTGGCCAGTTAACAGGACAACCTCTGCCAATTACTCTACCCTCAAATCTTTCGTTAAGGTGCTGTCTAGCTTCAAGGCTGTAATGTGGTGGAGCTCCATCATGCATAAACCACATGTTATGTCTGATTTGAATCGGAATATTATCAAGAAGCTCATGTAAGTTATTTTCCAAAAAAAGCCTGTATGCTGCTCCATTTAACCTATTCGGCAAAACAAATGGTCCAATAAGGTAATTATCAATAACTCCAGCCCAGACGTTTATTGAAAATTTATCCTGGTGGTGACGTTCAACAACCGCGTGAGGGTTATCTTCAGCCCATTCATGCATATTTCGAAAATTTATTATACCATCTCTAGTGAAACCAGCTTCATCGGTAAATAGCACTTTATTAAGAAACATTGCATCTTGATTACATCTTCCAAGAAACTATTCAGAAAAGATAACTCGCGGCTCATAATCAGTAGCTTTAAGTGCCTGAACTTTTTGAATGTGGTAAGGGTACAATTGTTGTTCACGCAAAACTTTCCATACCGTGTTACGTCCGACTCCCACTTCTGAAATTAAATGAGAGAATCTGTGTAGTGAATAGTTAAGAAAGAGAATCCATTGATTTGGGAAATCAGATTTTTTCTGCATAACGCAACTCTTTTCGATACGAAAAGTCGTGAAATGTAAGAGAAGCAATAACAAGTAAAAAAACTAGTTTTATACGATAAGGTACGGGGTAGCTAAAATAATAAATAAGTAATTACTTACCATTTGCTATTTTTCTGGTACTTGTCGATTGGGTTTCAGCTACCCTATCCAAAATTGCTTCTTCCAATGCAGGAGTTCTCACATAATTTTGTCTTCCACTGTTACTAGAGTTTTTCTTAAATGTACCAGTTTCCCGAAGTCTATCGTCAATTCTAGAAAACGTCTTAGCGCATGGAAGATGCCTATTTGGAAAGCGCTCCTGATAAAGTCTGCGAGCTTCATTGGCATTTCCAGAAGCGAGTCCAAAACATAAGTGCATGTCCGTCATTTCGCCGAATGTGTAATCATTATTGTAGTTATTGTGAGCCATTTTAAACAAAATAATAACAATACAACGAATCGCACCAGAACACTTTTAGAAATAATGTTTAACTGAAGAAACATTTTTATCAGTGAGCGAAAAAAATTATCCATGAAACACAAAAACGCCAAAAAATACATATTTTTACTTTTTTATTCTAAACAGCTAAATACAAACCTTATGGTCTTCATAATAAATAAATGGGAACTAAATTTTTAAATTTTATTTAGAGAGCTAAAAATAGTATACAGGGTGATTGATTAGTGTGAGGAAGCTCTGTAGATCTGTTATAATAAAAGTAGGCAGCTTTAAGCTTCACATTTTAAAATTAGTTACGATGTGACAGGGTGTTTCATAAGGCCGTGCCAAATCAAAGTTATGTTTTTTAAATGGAACACCCTGTATATTTTTAAATCTGCTCGATAATCTGATTTCAATGATATATCACACTTGTTATCTAATATGAATAGTAAAGGATCTACAGCTACTCAAAAATCACATTTTTTCAAATTCAGGTGGCTGTTGTAGCCAAACAGTTGGAAATCGAGGAAAACGGCTTACAGTCCCTATCCTAACTTTTTAAGGTCTATTCAGTGACATAAAATACATATTATTTGATACAGGGTGATCAAAAATCCAAAATCACATCCGATTTTTGATCACCCTGTATCAACTAATATTTTTTGCCACTGAATAGACCTTCAAAAGTAAGGATAGGGACATGTAAGCCGTGTTCCTCGATTTCCAACTTTTTGGCTACAACAGCCAAAATTGAAAATTAACCTAAACTGCACGAATATCTTTGGATGATGTTTTCTCGTAAACGGCTGCTCCAATCGAGATCAAACAAGTATTCCTTTTTGACGTAGTTTTCAATGTAGAATGTAAAAAAAAATATGGATAAGTCATTACCAAAAACACAAAAAAGTTATGAATAATCAAAATTTTCAAAAAATTCCCAAGTACACCCCTGACGAAATAATTTCTTTTTGAAGGTGTCAAAAGGTCACTATTATTGATCATATTTAACAGCCAAAATTTGGTTCTTTTATTTGTTTCCATTTTTAAGAAAATTCAAAAAATCAAAATAAAAAAAATAATTTCGAGAGGCTGTTGCTCGCTTAGGGGGCACTTTAGGACATAGGTCTATAAGAACTTTTTTTCCATTTTTTGGTTAAGGAATCTGCCTGAGAATTTTGGGACACATTTTAAAGGACACCCTGTATACAATATATACAATATATACAATATATACAATATATACAATATATACAATATATACAATATATACAATATATACAATATATACAATATATACAATATATACAATATATACAATATATACAATATATACAATATATACAATATATACAATATATACAATATATACAATATATACAATATATACAATATATACAATATATACAATATATACAATATATACAATATATACAATATATACAATATATACAATATATACAATATATACAATATATACAATATATACAATATATACAATATATACAATATATACAATATATACAATATATACAATATATACAATATATACAATATATACAATATATACAATATATACAATATATACAATATATACAATATATACAATATATACAATATATACAATATATACAATATATACAATATATACAATATATACAATATATACAATATATACAATATATACAATATATACAATATATACAATATATACAATATATACAATATATACAATATATACAATATATACAATATATACAATATATACAATATATACAATATATACAATATATACAATATATACAATATATACAATATATACAATATATACAATATATACAATATATACAATATATACAATATATACAATATATACAATATATACAATATATACAATATATACAATATATACAATATATACAATATATACAATATATACAATATATACAATATATACAATATATACAATATATACAATATATACAATATATACAATATATACAATATATACAATATATACAATATATACAATATATACAATATATACAATATATACAATATATACAATATATACAATATATACAATATATACAATATATACAATATATACAATATATACAATATATACAATATATACAATATATACAATATATACAATATATACAATATATACAATATATACAATATACAGGGTGTTATTGAAATACACGTACATATTAAAATGGGGAATAGTACGTAATGACCAAAAACGATTGGCACCAATTTTAACTTCAAATTCTAAAATTTAAATATTGGGGAAGAGTCCCCTTTTCCGACCTACTAGTTTCCATATTTAAAGAAGTAAAATAAATCGAAATTGAACTTACCCATAGAAATTGCACTGTTGCCGTAGCAAAACCAATTAATTCAAAATAAAGTTTATTACAGTAATTGTTCACAATGCCGTCCATTATTATTTACACACACTTGCAATCGTCTTTCCAAAGAACTTTGAACATTAGAAATTAGTCTTGTATTTTGTCGTAGTTCCTCGGCTACCGCATTAACTTTATTGATTAATTGTTCAACACTATTAATAGGTTCATTATAAACCAGTTGTTTCATGTGACCCCACAAAAAGAAATCGCATGGATTTAAGTCCGGAGATCTCGGAGGCCACTTAGTAGGTCCATTTCTGCCTATCCACTTTTGAGGAAATCTAATGTTCAAAAACTGCCGTACGTTTAAATCAAAGTGAGGAGGAGCGCCATCTAGTAGGTACCACATCCGTTGCCTTAATTGTAACGGTATCTCTTCTAGGAGTACTGGCAAAATATCTTCTAAAAAGTGGAGATATCCTGGCCCATTTAATCTGTTCGGGAGAACATAAGGCCCGATTAAATACTGATCTATTATGCCAGCCCAAACATTTATTGAAAATTTTCTTTGATGCCCAGTTTCCCTAATGGCGTGAGGATTTTCATCACTCCAAATATGCGTATTGTGCATATTGAACACGCCATCACGAGTGAATGAAGCCTCGTCAGTATACAATAATATTTTTAGAAAATCAGGAATATCAACACATTTTTGAATCATCCATTCACAAAACTCCACTCTCTTTTCTTCATCACCTGGATATAAGGCCTGGACTTTTTGGATGTGATAAGGATGTAAACCTTGTTCTTTAAGTGTCCGCCACACAACAAATGAGGACACTCCAATTTCAAGACCTAGTCTTCTACAACTTAATTGAGGCCGGTTTTCAACAGCTTCCAATATTTCTTCTTCGGCCGCCAATGTTCTTTGTGTTCTTGTTCTCCCTCGATCTGCATTGACACTCTCAAATTTTCCATGGTCTCTTAGATGCTGAACAGTTGAAATAAACGTACGACAGTCCGGAATTCTCCGATTTGGAAACCGTTCGCGATACAGGATTTGTGCTTGCCGAGAATTTTCTCCAGCTGCCCCATAAACCAGCACTATATCCGTTAGTTCAATATTCGTAAATAGTGGCATCGTAAAAAAATATTTAAAAGTAATCGTAACAACACTTTTTACCAACTTGGAAATGACGCGCTCGTGTTAGCCAGATTCGTAAATCAACTAAAATTTTAATAATCTATAGTTTCAAAAATGTATAGTTTAAAAACAATCATTTATCAAATATTCTAGTTTTTTGATAACGAGGGTAGTAAAAACCAGTCTTCGGAAATAGAAATTAATTCGAAAATCTTGGCAACATGGTTATTTCTTACAAGACTAGTTTTCTTATCATCTGACAAAAACTTGCATATTAATTACTGTTGATGTTTAAAATAGGTAAATAAACCTAATTTATATAGGTCATCCTCAACATATCAGTGAAGTACGTTTGTTTTAGAATTAATTTTCAAAAATTAATAACTCCCTTAATAAGGGGTATTTTTAAAAAATAATATTTTTCTACATTCAGTGGGGATCTGCGCAATACCCAGTTTTAATATGTACGTGTATTTCAATAATAACACCCTGTATACAATATATACAATATATACAATATATACAATATATACAATATATACAATATATACAATATATACAATATATACAATATATACAATATATACAATATATACAATATATACAATATATACAATATATACAATATATACAATATATACAATATATACAATATATACAATATATACAATATATACAATATATACAATATATACAATATATACAATATATACAATATATACAATATATACAATATATACAATATATACAATATATACAATATATACAATATATACAATATATACAATATATACAATATATACAATATATACAATATATACGATATATACGATATATACGATATATACGATATATACGATATATACGATATATACAATATATACGATATATACGATATATACGATATATACGATATATACGATATATACGATATATACGATATATACGATATATACGATATATACGATATATACGATATATACGATATATACGATATATACGATATATACGATATATACGATATATACGATATATACGATATATACGATATATACGATATATACGATATATACGATATATACGATATATACGATATATACGATATATACGATATATACGATATATACGATATATACGATATATACGATATATACGATATATACGATATATACGATATATACGATATATACGATATATACGATATATACGATATATACGATATATACGATATATACGATATATACGATATATACGATATATACGATATATACGATATATACGATATATACGATATATACGATATATACGATATATACGATATATACGATATATACGATATATACGATATATACGATATATACGATATATACGATATATACGATATATACGATATATACGATATATACGATATATACGATATATACGATATATACGATATATACGATATATACGATATATACGATATATACGATATATACGATATATACGATATATACGATATATACGATATATACGATATATACGATATATACGATATATACGATATATACGATATATACGATATATACGATATATACGATATATACGATATATACGATATATACGATATATACGATATATACGATATATACGATATATACGATATATACGATATATACGATATATACGATATATACGATATATACGATATATACGATATATACGATATATACGATATATACGATATATACGATATATACGATATATACGATATATACGATATATACGATATATACGATATATACGATATATACGATATATACGATATATACGATATATACGATATATACGATATATACGATATATACGATATATACGATATATACGATATATACGATATATACGATATATACGATATATACGATATATACGATATATACGATATATACGATATATACAATATATACAATATATACAATATATACAATATATACAATATATACAATATATATAATATATACAATATATACAATATATACAATATATACAATATATACAATATATACAATATATACAATATATACAATATATACAATATATACAATATATACAATATATACAATATAATATTAGCAGATTACCTAGGTACCTGTATTTCACGAAATAGCAAAAAATTGTCGTTGTATTAGTAAAAATTTTTTTTGCTACTTTTAACATTTTTCAAGGTTTTTGTACAATTTCTATGATTTAGAACGGTTTATAATCTAAATAAACTTCAGATTTGTATTCAGCTGACCGAAATACATAAGAATTATGCTTGGTTTCGATTCATAATTTTTTTAATACTAATTATTTTATTTTTACAATTTACTCGATATTGAAGGTTGGACGGCCCAAACTGACTTGAAATTCGGATTCAGCGGGTCAAAATATATGCCGGTAGGTAGGTCGTATCTGATGTATAAACAATTTTTTTTTGTGTGCCGGTGTTATAAACAAAGTAAAGTTGTCACCATTTTTTGCTATTTGCGATGAATCTACAGACATCGTTAACTGTGCACAATTAATCGTTTATGTTCGTTACGTCGACAAAGATCAAATTGAAGAAGAGATTTTGTACTCGCAATCTTTGACAGCTGGTACTACATCTGACGATATATTTAATTCAATATCTGACTTTATAAAAAAAAAAAAATGATTTTGATTGGAATAAACTCATTGGACTCTGCACAGATGGTGTGCCCCCGCTATGATAGGTGTAAGATCTGACTTAGCTCAAAAGCTAAAGTAAGAATCCCACCCTGCTTAGCAGACATTGTGTTATTCATCGCCAAGCTTTGGCCTCAAAAACATTGACTCAGAATTTACGACAGAGTTTAGACTTGGCAATAAAAATTGCGAACTACATTAAAAGCAGTGCTTTGCGAGTATCTTGATTCTAATCACAAAGTTCTTCTTTTCCATACAGAAGTACGCTGGTTGTCTAAGGGCAACATGTTAGCACGACTTTATGAGCTGAAAGAAGAGGTCATCTTATTTCTCGATTTAAAAAAAAACGACTTTCTGTAAATGTTCAAAGATGAAAAATTTCAATGGTGATTAGTCTATTTGAGTGATGTATTTGAAGCCCTGAATCAATTAAATTTGAAGCTTCATGGAAAAAACGGAATTATGATTGGTAACTACGATCATATTCAGGGCTTTATATCAAGGCTTCAACTTTGGTCCCAGAAAGTAATTTCTAGAAATGTAATATGTTTTCCTCGACTACAGGGAACAATTATATTATAGCGACATTATTACTAGAAATCAATTTGTGGTCGATGTCTTCCAATTACCAGAAGATATTCAGGCAGAATTTCTAGAAATGAAGGCTGATTCTACTATGAAAGATGGCTTCCACCTCTTGACATTGGAGACGTTTTGGATAAAACGTTTCCTTCTTAATCCAAAAGTTGCTTCTCATGTTTTGCAAATAATTGTGTCGCTTTCCTTGACTTACTTATGTGAAACAGGTTTTTCAGCATTGGTTTAAATCAAAACTAAGCAGCGAAATCGTCTTGCCGTCCGTATGGACTTGACATTGCCTTGGCAAAAACTACAGCCGACATCAACCAATTGGTTCAGGCGCAAATATCGCATTAACACAATTTTATTATTTAATTTTTAATGAGAAATACGTAATTATTTTTAGGAGTGAACACCAAAGTTTTAATTTATTTGATTGTACTTGTTATTGAGAAATAAATGTAGTGAAACTGATGTGTTTTTTATTATAACAATAAAAAAAATTATAAGGGGGGCATGAATATATTTTTATAATCTAGGGAGACACATACACAAAAAAGGTTGGGAATCCCTGCTCTAAGTCTTATAATAAGTATTATAATAATAAATTGTCTAGACTTAGGTACTTAATACCTACTTACGGAAAGTGAAATCATTTTAATTTAATCCCAGTATTTTTTAAATTTGTATCTTATATCTATTGTAAAATAATGAAAATGAGAGCAATTTGTTTTTCTATCTTATGGAGTTAAAAATTATTTTAAAATCAATAAAGAGGTAAATATTTATTTCCACAGGTGTCAACGATATACGCCATCAAATACTATGGGATTTAAACCCGAATCGCCGAATCCAAAGTCCTAAGCTCTGCCCATTCCTTTATTAATGGTATTAATCGTATTTTAAAAAATGAAATTTATCTTTTTTTGAAAACATGGATCTAGTCCAGTATGTAGGTTTATAGAATTAATAAATACAAATAAAAAACTCGTTTTTTAAAAAAATTAAAAATAAATAATTATATAATTGCTTATTGCTTTGTAATTACTATTTAAATAAAATAAATAATAACCATATTATTTTTTTTAACTAAAATACTGATCTTTCCTCGTTTCCGTATCCAGATAGAAATGATTCTATGCTAATAACTCCGTGTGTAGCAAATAACAAATTCAACGGATCGATAATTCATTTTGACGAGTAGATTATTTTACCAAATATTTGACTACAGGCACTACTGGTTAGGCAGTTCCGCAGTACAGAATTCGACCGCAAATCCTTTGGAGACTCTGTCCTTAAAGCAATTAGTACAGGTCGACATTGCCATCTACTTTTTGTGCAGTGATAAGAGAAACTTGTCGATAAAATTTTGCGGATTTGCTGGCAGATTGATGTAAATTTTATGTTATTAAGGCTTATTATAACTTACAGCTTCTGCACTTGCACTATTTTTTACTGAGGCAATGAAATGCACGTTAGGAACTCGATTAGTAAGTTTCATAAAATCAATTGAAATAAAAACCACAGAAACACGGGTGTTAATGTAGAGCGATAAGGTAAACACGTGTACACGGTGTCGCGACAAAATAACGGTACTATTAGATGTCGCATTAAAATTAATATACTTTTCGTTTTAGTTTTTAGGTCGCCTAGAAAAAATCTGTTCAACGTCCATTTTGGAAGATGCTGCGAAACTTGTTTCTACTGCGGCCAGTTTTTTCTTACAAAGTCACAGTGTCTGTACCATTTTATTGTTGTTCATTGTGTGAAGAAAGTTATACAAGTTTATGACCGAAAATATGGACAACATAAACATTGTCGGGGTAAAAATGGTTTACATCCCATAGTCGGACATCCACCTGCAGCAAATACTATATTCCACTACAATGAAAAACTGTTGCAGTGTAAAATTTGTTTTAAAATATTTCCAATCGAAAGAAATTTAAATAATCATTTGAAAGTACATACTCGTAAAATTTTTTTCAAATGTGAATTATGTTTGAAACAGTTTAGCAAAAAAAGCAGTTTAAAAAGCCATTTAAGAATTCACATAAGAGAAAAACCGTTTAAATGTGAAATATGTTCGAAACAGTTTATCCAGAAAAGCAATTTAAAAAGACATTTAAAAATTCACACAGGAGAAAAATTGTTCAAATGTGAAATATGTTCAAAACAGTTTACAAAAAAAGGCAGTTTAAAGTTGCATTTAAGAATTCACACTAGAGAAAAATCGTTCGAATGTGAAATATGTTCGAAAAAGTTTAACCAAAGATTCAATTTAAAAAGGCACTTAAAAATTCACACAGGAAAAAAATCGTTTAAATGTGAAATATGTTCAAAACAGTTTACAGAGAAAGGCAGTTTAAAGTTGCATTTAAGAATTCACACTAGAGAAAAATCGTTCGAATGTGGAATATGTTCGAAACAGTTTATCCAGAAAAACAGTTTAAATATCCATTTAAGAATTCACACTGGAGAAAAACCGTTCAAATGTGAAATATGTTCGAAAAATTTTACCCGAACATCCAATTTAAAAAATCACCTAAAAATTCACACAGGAGAAAAATTGTTCAAATGTGAAATATGTTCAAAACAGTTTACAGAGAAAGGCAGTTTAAAGTTGCATTTAAGAATTCACACTAGAGAAAAATCGTTCGAATGTGAAATATGTTCGAAAAAGTTTACCCAAAGATCCAATTTAAAAAGGCACTTAAAAATTCACACAGGAAAAAAATCGTTCAAATGTGAAATATGTTCAAAACAGTTTACAGAGAAAGGCAGTTTAAAGTTGCATTTAAGAATTCACACTAGAGAAAAATCGTTCGAATGTGGAATATGTTCGAAACAGTTTATCCAGAAAAACAGTTTAAATATCCATTTAAGAATTCACACTTCAGAAAAACCGTTCAAATGTGAAATATGTTCGAAAAAGTTTACCCAAAAATACAATTTAAAAAAGCACTTAAAAATTCACACAGAAGAAAAGTCGTTCAAATGTGAAATATGTTCAAAACAGTTTATCCGGAAAGACGATTTAAAAAGACATTTAAAAATTCACTTAGAAGAAAAACCGTTCAAATGTGAAATATGTTCAAAACAGTTTACAGAGAAAGGCAGTTTAAAGTTGCATTTAAGAATTCACACTGGAGAAAAACCGTTCAAATGTAAAATATGTTCGAAACAGTTTATTCGGAAAGACGATTTAAAAAGACATTTAAAAATTCACTTAAAAGAAAAACCGTTCAAATGTGAAATATGTTCAAAACAGTTTACAGAGAAATGCAGTTTAAAGTTGCATTTAAGAATTCACACTGGAGAAAAACCGTTCAAATGTGAAATATGTTCGAAACAGTTTACACAGAAAAACAATTTAAAGTTGCATTTAAGAATTCACACTAGAGAAAAATCGTTCAAATGTAAAAAGTAGGTGCGAAACAGTTTATCCAGAAAGGCGATTTAAATAAGTACTTAAAAGTTCACAAAATAGAAAAAACCGTTCGTGTGAAAATGTCCCATAGGGTTTGATCGTAAACACCATTTAGAATCGCACTGAAAAATTCACACCGAATAAAGACCGTTCCAGTAAAAGTGAATCGGTCATTTGAAAAACAGCATATTTCATTTGTAGATCATTTTTCAAAAAATACGAAAAACTGTAAATCTTACAACATGGTTAAAAAAAATACTTTTGAACACTTACCGTTTAAAATCCGAAAAACAAACAAGACTCTACTTCAACAAACAATGACATGGTAAAAAATATTAATCCCGTTTCTTCAAATGTATGTCTTTCAAAAGTGGTTCACACTGGAAATGGCGGACTCGTGGTTAGCTGTGAGAATTCAGAAGATTCCAATAAATTCAAAAATAATAATTATACCATTAAGGAAGTGCTAGTTTTAAATCCTAGATTCAAAATTGTTGGTATGTCTGAACAACTATCTGATGAAGAACTAATTAACTGTCTCAAAATTCAAAATATAAATGAAATAGTTGGTGATCTAACAGTTATATCTCATTTTCCACTTAAGAAAAACAACAAACTTCATCAGGCAGTTATTCAGTGCGATATATCTACCTATAAAAATGATTATTGTTCCATCTATGACGCAATTGATTTGAGGAGATGTTTCAAATGTTGTGGTTACCATAATTCGTCCAGAGTTTGTAAATAGTCTATCTTTATGTGTCCTATATGCGCTCAAAACAATCAACTAAAAGACTGTCCGAGATCCATTGCATATTGTATTAATTGTCACAATTATAATAAAACAACTAATAGCCCTGTTTCAACCAATCATACTGCACTTAATACAGAATGTCACGTATACAATCAACTCTTTCTAAAGGACCAGGCAGCCGGCTTATGGAGAAATGGGTTCCAGTTAATATGCCTGTATTTTTGGTATGTTGAAGTTATCGACTTCCTGAACAATAGTGTCCATGGGCAAAACTCAATCCTATGGCCAGTTTTCAACATACAGGCTGATGAAGTTGAAAAATGGCAATTTTTTAAAAATTAAAATGTAATTTTCTCAATATATTAAGGATTTTTTGCTGTAATAGTATTCTGATAACATCAAATAATATTGCATTGTGTAGAAAAAGTATTATTTGATACAGGGCCTGAGAAGCTGTCAAGTTTATCCTTAGCTTCTCATTTTCTGGATATCCGGTACTCAGTGTGGCTTCCTCTGTTCATTCATTCATTTTTTTTTATTATAAAATAATAATTATATGAGCTGTATTGGTATTGTTATTGTTATTATTACCTAAATTGTTTTATAAAGCGATACAAGTATTTAATACTTACCGCTTCGCACCACTTTATTTAATATTTGTTATTTTTGTTATTTTTATTATATCATATTATATTTTTATGGTACTTCTTTTTTAGGAAGAATCATATTTTTTGATTGTATATATAGATATGATTCATATATGTAATTTATTATTGAATAAAGTTATATTATTATTATTATTATTATTATTATTATTATTATTATTATTATTATTATTATTATTATTATTATTCAAAAATCACCCAAAAAAATTATTGATGGTGTGTATTCTTCTTTAGAGTGGAAATATGAAATTATTAATATTTGGTCTGAATTAACTTTAGTTGTACTTATTATAGGAAGGTATAAAAACATTTTATACAGGTTGAGTCAAAAAGTTGATCGACTGTGCAGGTTACTTTTAAAACAATTTTATATATTTAGTAATACAAGTCAGTAGTCGACATTGAACCATTTTCAAAAATATATAATTTATAAACTAAATATATTTCAAAAGATATATCACCCTGTAATTTAATATTTCCTCCGTTAATTTCTCTAATTTTTTCTTATTGTCTTTGATTTGAGTTTGTTAGTCCCCTATAGAAGTTTTGCGAAGTTACTATGATCATTTTTTTTATATCGACTTTGTGATGACAAGCCTGTCACAATGTATACGCTTGTACCTGAGCTCAAAAATATGTTTTTATTTTATTTAATCATTCAGGATTTATGTCATTTTAACATTATTTGTTTAAGGAAATATAAATAATATGTAACATATAAACAATGTATTAATATTATTAGCAAGTCAAATATCCGAAGATGCAAATATTATTAGTGAGCCAAATATCCGAAGGCGCAAATATTATGTTTTTATATACATAATATTACCTGCAATCAATTCGAATAAGTTACTTGTATAGATGTAATGTATGCAAATTATAAGTAATAAACATATTAACAAACATATGAACCCGTTTTCTCACCACCATAGAGGTAGAGTTCCCGGCGCGTTTTTTTTTAAGTGGTGTCCCCAATAGGCCTAATCCACTTTAACCTGGGAAAAGCAGGTCTCTTGTAATGTAATGAAAGATACATATATATATATATATATATATATATATATATATATATATATATATATATATATATATATATATATATATTTATAGGCCTTGGTGGCATCCCTCCATGTTAAAATTGCGTCTGCCGTGGCATCCACGTCCTCGTGGCATCCGATATACAGATGCCACGAGGACTTTCGATGAAACTCATCGCAAATGAAAGGATCCTACCCCTACTAACTCTCGGCAAAATATTGGCGGGATGCCAAAACAGCCTATTTTTGTATGTTTTTAAACATGGTAGTTTGAGCAATGACCGCAACTGCCGCCACTTTCGTGTGCTGTATATTCTGAGATATATTTAAAGGAGGTAATGGCATCCAATGATATACATATTCATTTTGAGTACCTGGTGGCCTCTGTATATTCCGTTTTCGGTTTGATGGCATCCATTTCGTTGTTGCCAGATCTTATATTGGTTTATAACTCAGTCTTTTCATTTTTATAGATTCTGTAACATACTTTTACTAGGATGAGGCGCCCTTGCGATTTACTTCCGAGAAAATAACATGTGTTTTTAAAGCTATTTTTATTATATCTTTTGAAATATACTGGTTAAATTAGGTACACTTATTATGTCACTTTTTAAACTGTAATCTGTGAGGAACAGATTTGTTTTGTATAAAAATTTGCACAGATTTGTCTGCCAATGTTGATAAAATTAAAAATCGTATAAGGCATAAGCTAGGAGAAATTAGCGGACAAACTGGGCGACGATGCTTGAAAATTTCAATATTGTTATTCGCTGAAATCTTTGGTTTAGATGGACTTTAGTGTCATGAAAGTTAAAAAATAAATAAAAATTATCATTTTTATTGAAAAAATCATTAATTCAGTTTAAAATATTATTTAAAACAAAATATAATTTTTATACCGATTAACCGATTAAACAAAACATTAAGACTAATAATGATTCAAAATATATATTTTTTTCTTTTAAAGTCAGGTTTTTGCCGCCAAACAACTATGGGAGCAGAGAGGGGAAAACACATTTAGCCCAAAATTACAAATACAATTCTTATACTACCAATTCAGTACACTACTTTCAATTAATTAAATCAAAATCATTAAATAGCAAGAACTCCAACATAATTTTTAGGTCTTTGAAGTCATTCGTATCCGCCGATAAATATTATTCCATCAACTTTCCGTTTGAATTAACTTATTACCTGGAACGTTACATATTAAGTCTGTTTTTTCTGCCTAGGCAGTAAAAATATATCTTTCTAAGTCTTTAAAGTGTCAATAAAAAGCCGCTTTGGGTACAAGAAACAGAGTTTTTTTTTTAAATATTTGAAAAATGACTAACTTTTAGTATATATATATAAACGACGTGGAATCATTAATTTTCCTACGAAGTTTTTTCAAAACTAAACATATTTACATGTTTTCTTTTCGTTACACCTGACAAATAATGAAACACATCAAACTTTTTTTGTGAAAAACAATTATATTTTTTAAAAAATATACCTTTATCGCGAGATATAGCGGTAAGTTACAAAATTAAACATATTTTATTCCAACGATTTTGTTGAAAAATCTAGAAATTGTTCTGGTAAACAGTTTCCGAGGTAAGGCCAAACTTTATTC
Source organism: Psylliodes chrysocephalus (assembly GCA_927349885.1). NCBI lineage: Eukaryota > Metazoa > Arthropoda > Insecta > Coleoptera > Chrysomelidae > Psylliodes > Psylliodes chrysocephalus. The sequence continues at coordinate 39,212,758 of OV651823.1, forward strand.
TCGTGTGTTATTTAAAAAAAAAAATTTTTATTCCATTCTATGACTACCAGTTAACACAAACTTTTTCATAAATTTAAATAATTTTTCAAAAAATCAAAAAGCGACATTATCATTCATCTAAAAGAAGTATTATATCAACTTGAAATGTTTAATAAAAATCAAGCTCTATAAGGAGATAAAGCCTATTAATTACTAAAAGAAAAAATCTAAATAAAAATTGGGAAGCCTATTTATTCCCAAAAAAAAAAATGTTTATAAAATAATCGCTGGTTAAGAGGGTCTGTTAAACTGTGAAGAGTATAATATAGAATGCCAAGCATTATATATCCTCATTCTAAATTTAAAATTGCTTTATTGCTCTTTATTTTATGTATTCGATACATTTTTTGTCTCGATAAAAACATTTTTACTTTTATTCGCTGAAAAAGAACAATAACATATACGAAACCAATAAACACATTTGTCACAAATAGGTAGTTACTAGTTAGTACTTTATAAATTTTAATAATATTTAACCATTTATTTGAAATTTTCTTTTTCATTTTTTTATTACTATTTCTTATGTATTTATTTAAATTATCGTTTTAATAAAAATATTTTACACATATTTAATAAAAAATATCTTTTAAAATAATAATATTTTTACGATTCCAATAAACACATTTTTCCTAAATAGTTATTAAATTTTAAGAATATTGTAAAAAAAAATTTCAATCAATAAATTACAGCTAGTAAAATTCTAATAACTAATTAACACACAGTCTATTTCCAGTCAACCAGTGACCAGTTAAAATTAAACTATTTTGTGAATTATCTTTTTTGTCATTTAGATTTAAAAATCTCCCAAAATTATTAGTTTTAGGTATAGAGAATGCTTAACTCAAATTAAGAAACGTTCTTTTAAATGGTGATATAAAATACAATTAAAGAAAATGGGAAAATTATGTATTTCCGTACTGATGTACCCTATAAAGATTTGTTTAAAATTAAAAAAGTAGTACATCGGTAAACATTTTTGAATAATAATGAAAACCATTTACTCCAAAAAAATGGTTTTCAAATGTTTCTTTTGCACTATACACGTCTTTAAAATTAGTACGGAAAACTTTGATATTGTATTACTTTTTTAGAGAACCTTGTATAATTGGAAAGTATATGTTGCTCCTTTGATTTTTTGAAAAACTATTTAAATTCATGATAAAGTTTTAATCTCAAATTTAACATGCTTTTTAATAAAATGAAATAAAAGAAAAAACATTTTTTAAATAACACACGAGAATAAAGTTTGGCCTTATGAACAGTTTTCAATATTATAATAATTATTGTCAGAAATAATCCATTGGTAAATTTGTATACGCGAATGAATTTAAAGGGCGAAGAGACCAATTTGTTTTTAGATCATTCGATATGCCTAAAATGTTTTTAAAAAGATTCTAATTCTTTGAACCGCTCTCAAATAGGTAATAATAAATCATTTCGTTGTAAAGGATTCCATTGTAAAGGTTTCCATTGTAAATAATAAGCTCTGAAATCAAGTGTTGAGCCAGTCAAGCATATGTTACTTATTTAGCATTGTATTTAAAAATTTAACCAACTATTAAAACTTTAGAAAATAATTTTTTTGTAACATTATAAAAAATGTTAAGTTTAATAAATAAAAATGTCTATTTTATGTGACACATGCACTGCATAGGTTTTGGAATGGCTAATATCCGAGTTATTTGATCATAAAATAAAAAGGAAACAAATCTCTTGCAAAATCCAAAGTTTGAATGTTGTCTAATATTTCTCTAATTTTTACAGTAATTTTGACTATTAAAGCTAAAAGTAGAGCAAATATATTACTGAAATGAGGATAAAAATCATAATTACAAATATTTAAAAATAAATGTAGGGATAGTTTGAGAAGTGGTTGGTTTAAAAATACAAGCTGTAAGACAATTTTTACCCTATGTACATCATATTTTTTATTTTACTTTATGAAGTACCTACCTTAAATATTAATTATAAATGTTATACTGCGTTAGTGACAAACAGTTGGTCAAATAAAAAATAATCAAATTTCTTTATTCTACTACAATGCGTGTTGATTTTCAAGAAAAAAAATTCTTAAGTTTTATTTGTTTCCTATCAGGGGGTCGATTCTCGAATTGTAGGAACCTTTTTCCTATAGGAATTTGTGACACTTTCCTATATGTAGAAAAATGTCATAAATTTTCGATGTACATAAAAATGTCAAAAATTCCTATAGGAAAATATTCCTACGAGTCGAGAATCGACCCCCTGTGTACATACAGATAAGGAAAGTAGAGTAATCATGATTTTTTTCGACCTCAAGTTTTTGACGGATTTTTACGTTTCGGGGGCTCTTGAATCCGTTTTAAACTTAAGCTTTAATTCACCCTTCGGTGAACTGATTATATTTTGGGCCTAGTCGGAACATCTGGGGGTACTGTATGGGGGATCTTTTTATACTTTATGGAATACATCTGTTATTTTTGCTTAGAGAAGAAAGTTCTTTAAATAAAAGTTTTTCTCTAGAATTTTCTCTAGAACTTTTGCTCCATATATAATTTTCCTAAAATGGAGCGTATTCGAGAAATTTAAGGAAAAGTGAAAATTTAGAATTTTGAACATTTTGAACTCAAAAACGGATTAAAAAAAAGCAACAAATTATAAATTTAAGCTTCAATCTACCATGCAGTAAGCTGCTTAGATTTTGGGCATAGTTGGAACATCAGGGGGTTACTTTATGAGAGAGTAATTTTCTACTTTATTGAATATATCTGTTATTTACGCTTGGAGAAAAACTTCCTTGATTCAAATTTTTTGGCAAAATTATTTTTTCTTCTATACATAATTTACGTAAAATGACCCGTATTTGAGAAATTTGAGGATAAGTGAAAATTTTGAATTTTGAACATAACTCAAAAGCGGATAAAGAGAAAAACACTAAATTTTAAACAAGTTTTAATCTATTATGTGGTAACCTGATTAGATTTTGGGCATAGTCAGAACATCTGGGGCTACTTTATACAATTGCATTTTTCTACTCTATTGAATGTATCTGTTATTTATACTTGGAGAAGAAACTTCCTTAAATAAAAGTTGTTTGCAAAATTATTCTCTATATGTTTTTCTTTTATACATAACTTTCCTAAAATTGTCCGTATTTAAAAAATTTGAGGATAAGTGACAATTTTAAATTTTAATTAAACATAACTCTTCGCTTCGGCTATGAAACACCAGCCACGGCATAAAATCTTGTGCTTTTATGTATAATTAAACAACTATTTTTTCCAAGTTTTAATAGAAAATAATAACATTATAAAACTAAAAATCCATTAATATTACATGTTTAACCCAAATTTATATTAACTCCAATTTAAGTTTAAAGTAAAATTTTAGAAAACAAAAATACCCTATTACAGTTTTCTTTGATTGATTTTGTTTACTAAGGAGAACGTCATTTTTGGACTGTTTTTTGTCTTTTTAGGAGTCATAAGAAATACACAAGTTCTATATAGAACATTTTTTTGCACTCTTTTGGTTTTGAAAATGTACAAATTCTCGAAAATAAATCAAATAAAACAAAAGAACTATCCCTGAAATGATACATATTAAAAAAATATTAAAACAGACATAAAATATTTATCTAACGTTTATTTTAATTCTAACTAATTGTAAGCTTTTTAATTTTATTCTATATTTTAACGCCACTGATATTTTTTAAATTTGTAAACACTCATGTTTTTGTTTTCCTACTGTATATATCTTGTTAAATCAAATTATATTATTTCGAATACACCTCCACACGCTGTAAAACAAAAGATGGGGCTTTAACTGTTTTAAAAAATTACATGCGTTTTAGTTCCTTATGTTTTTAAAAATAATTTACTGAACCAGAAGATAAAGAATATGTTATCCAAAATATATCTGTCGCCTATAAAATAAAAAATTAAATAAAAATTTATGACCAAATAAACCAAGGCACTTTATTTATTTAAAGTAAAAGAAATACGAGCAATACCCAAATATCTATTTTTGGGTCTTTATTCAAAGTACAACTAAACGTCCGTAAAATAAACACATGTGGTTTTAAGGTCTAAAAGGGGCTGAATTTTTACACAAACTAGTAACATTTCATGCAATTTTAAACGGATCAGTGTTGTCAAACTTACAGAGTTCACGAAAGACGCTATTAGTATTTTTAAATTCTTCTCAGTATACATGGTGTATATTGGGCGGATGCCATCAAGGGTCATATCTATACGGATGCCACGGACGACTACAATTCAATATATATATATATATATATATATATATATATATATATATATATATATATATATATATATTGATATAGAAATTCCTGACGTCATAAAATTTATTATTTTAAATTGAGCAATACTGGGGTGGTGAAGTGTCTTGAAATCAAAATTTAAAGTTAAAAATCAAAATGTCGGGGTTTTTTTTAAAAAAAGAAAAATTGTCAAAAAAATTGGAGATTGTCAGTGGGAAATTTGAAAAACGCCAGAGATAAAATTAATACAAAGATAAATTATTATTATTATAGAAGCTTGATGTTACAATAGAAGTTGAAATAAAGAAAATAAAATAAAAAGGTACAGAGGAATTTTAATTAGAAATAAGCAAAGACAGGTAAAAGCAGTGACAGACAGAGAGTAGCAGAGCCTGGGCTGGTAGCAACAGTTACAGGTAGAAGCAGAGACAGGGAGACACGATCACACGCACACAGGTAGAGATTAGCAGAAGTACAGACCAACAGAGAGATAGAATCGAGTAGATAGACAAGCGGACAGGTAAAGGCAATATAGACAGTGGAGACAAGGAGCTAAGAGAAGACTGAAGAATTTAAAATTTAATTTTTTTTTATTTATTAAATTTGGCAAATATTTTACCATTTGTAAATTTTTAGAACCGAACCACCCCTTTTAAGAGTCTGGGCAAATTTATTAAATTGATATACAGGGGGTTTCTATATCAATATATATATATATATATATATATATATATATATATATATATATATATATATATATATATATATATATATATATATATATAAATATATATATAAGTTAGGAAATTTTTGGGGAATTTGGCAAATTACTTCACTAGTGTACTCTTTTAAATTTATTCCGAGCTTTCGAGTATGGTTATACTCATTATCAAGGAGCTACAAAAGTTAATAAAAGTTGTTAAAAAGACAAGTTAATTGATTAAGAAAGTTAAACTTACAACTCATTGAGGATGGTGTGTAAAAGGTCATCAAATTAAAATTATTGGACATCACAGTTTTACAAAGACGGAAACTATTTTAAACGGACAAACACTTGATACATTATTTGTATTAATTGAAGAAAAAACACATCGATGTTTTATAAAATATGTAAAACAAAAAGCAATAATAATAATTATTATATTGACTATTTAACACTAAATTTCAAATTTTGCTATGCACTGATTATGCTCGTGATATTGTCAATTCAGTGATCAGTATGATCCATGGTAGGGGATAGCAACCCTAACAAGGGTATTGTACTGTTTACTCAGAGGGCAACGTCGCCTGCTAAGTCAGTGACATTTTTAAAACAAATCAGAATTTCCTCCGTATAATTATTAGTCTTATAATAATTAAAACACATAAATATAATAAAATTTATAATTTATATTCTCATAGGTTAGTCATCAGTCATGCTTTTCATGGGCTGAATTGTTGTACCCTTTGTGCTAAGGTGACATAGGCCACTTGCGTTCTTCTTTTCCGCCGATGACATGTTTGACGGTTGACTGACACATGACATTTACTTCATTTTTCGCGGGGTTCACAACCATGTGACACCCACGCCGTTAGCCATGTTGCTTTTTGTTTTACATATTTTATAAAACATCGATGTGTTTTTTCTTCAATTAATACAAATAATGTATCAAGTGTTTGTCCGTTTAACATAGTTTCCGTCTTTGTAAAACTGTGATGACCAATAATTTTAATTTGATGACCTTTTACACACCATCCTCAATGAGTTGTAAGTTTAACTTTCTTAATCAATTAACTTGTCTTTTTAACAACTTTTATTAACTTTTGTAGCTCCTTGATAATGAATATAACCATACTCGAAAGCTCGGAATAAATTTAAAAGAGTACACTAGTGAAGTAATTTGCCAAATTCCCCAAAAATTTCCTAACTTATTTCCTAACTAGTCGGCAAAGACTAAGCCTTAATTGGCTTTTATAGATTATATATATATATATATATATATATATATATATATATATATATATATATATATATATATATATATATATATATATATATATATATATATATATATATAGGTAATCGTACGTTGAGGCGCCAAAAACGCATTTATTTGGACGAAGTGGCACCTATATTTACGTTGTTGCACCATTGCAAGGTGCTAGAACGTTTTATTGCATATTTGGCCTTTTTAACACCTTACTAACCCCCCTACCAAATTTCAGAAAGGTGCCTTTTCGACCATTTTTCTATAAAAACACGATTTTAGTTGAACCGTATACTCCCCAGAGGTCAGGCCGGTCGCTCACAACGCTCAGACGTTTACGACGTAGTGGCACCTCGCGTGTAAAAATGCTTTCTTACTTTGTGGCACCTCACTTTGTATACATTTTCTTACTTTGTGGCACCCCAGTGGCACGAAAGAAAAGTGAACGTAAGAGCACCTTAGGTCCTTTGGTGAAAATATCCCAAATACCGGCTAAAATATATGTCGACGAACAAAAGAATATTATAATATGTATGATTCAATTTCAAATTTTACAATATAAATTTAATTGTCGAGTGATAAAATTAATTAATATAAATAAATTAAAATAAATTAAAATAAATTAAAATAAATTAAAATAAATTAAAATAAATTAAAATAAATTAAAATAAATTAAAATAAATTAAAATAAATTAAAATAAATTAAAATAAATTAAAATAAATTAAAATAAATTAAAATAAATTAAAATAAATTAAAATAAATTAAAATAAATTAAAATAAATTAAAATAAATTAAAATAAATTAAAATAAATTAAAATAAATTAAAATAAATTAAAATAAATTAAAATAAATTAAAATAAATTAAAATAAATTAAAATAAATTAAAATAAATTAAAATAAATTAAAATAAATTAAAATAAATTAAAATAAATTAAAATAAATTAAAATAAATTAAAATAAATTAAAATAAATTAAAATAAATTAAAATAAATTAAAATAAATTAAAATAAATTAAAATAAATTAAAATAAATTAAAATAAATTAAAATAAATTAAAATAAATTAAAATAAATTAAAATAAATTAAAATAAATTAAAATAAATTAAAATAAATTAAAATAAATTAAAATAAATTAAAATAAATTAAAATAAATTAAAATAAATTAAAATAAATTAAAATAAATTAAAATAAATTAAAATAAATTAAAATAAATTAAAATAAATTAAAATAAATTAAAGTAAATTAAAATAAATTAAAATAAATTAAAAAAAAGTTTAAAATCAGGAAATCTGGCTGTAAACTTCAATCAAAATGAGGCGGTTTTTTATATGCTTTAATAAATAATTTTTATAGCGTTTTACCTATTGTGTTTTGTCGTAATTAAAAACTTAATTTAATTTGTAATCACTTTCATAGGATAATAACGGTGAAATCACATTAGGTATAAATAATAATAATAATAATAATAATAATAATAATAATAATACTCTCCCTAATTCACCCCCTTACGAGTGAATTTTAAACCCAAAAGCTGAGCTTGTGCGGGGAAAGGGACGGCTATTATTATTATTTGCCCTGGCGTTCCGAGGCGACTTAAAGATGATTGATAGTACCATTTGACTTATAGGTGAGAAAAATAAAATATTAGTTCAATTTTTTTTCAAAAACAATATATAATAAGATGAACAATCGTGAACAAGAACTTTCTTGTAATTCTACTTTAAATTTTTTGCTGAACAATAATCAAAATAGTACAAAATAAATAGCGAAAAGACAAGCTCGGCCATAAGATTAATAAAAAGTAACTATTTAAAATAAATAACAAAACTCGTATTTTTAATTTTCATATTTTAAAAAAAAGACGTTGCTTCCATTTCGTCGCGATATGGTCGAAACATGCAAAGTTGATAAAATTGAGCGCTCTGTGAACTGAGCTAATAAGCTTGTCGCATAAATTATCCAATCAAATATATAAACAAAAAAAAATAAAAATAATATTACCTTAAAATTGTTTTAATAATTTGTTAAAAATAATTATCTAGAATCTAGGTATAGAAATAAATATTCACGATTTAAATTTACTATCTTGTGGCATAATAAAAACTGGATATTATGCGTTAGTTGACTCTCATTTACGTTATGCTGTTCAGTTTTGGGGAGTCTGTTCTGCCAAATTATTTGGTATAGTGTTTATAATGCAGAAACGGGCAATAAGGTTCTTATGTGGAGGACACAGATTAGTTTCATGTAGACCGCTGTTCTTAAAACAAGAAATATTAACATCACCTTCTTTATTTTTCTTAGAAACTTGTTGCATGATCCATAAGAACAAGTCGAAATATAAATCGAATATATCCCGTGTAACTCGCCAAACGGGTAACTTGAAGTTGCCTATTCCCAAAACTGAACTCTTTGCCAATTACGGAAGCATCTCCATATCATGGGGCTGTCAGGATCCATACTCTGCAGAGGGCGCGAGCAAGAACATGAGACCATCGAGCATATTTTTTGCGATTGCTTGACGCTCTCATTTATTAGAAGATTTGTGTTCGGCAAGTATCGGCTAACCCGGCCGATATAAGAGAAGCACCTCTTGGCGAAGTTGTCAACAAAATTAAATCTGTAGGCTGGCTCACGAGCTAGGAGGTGCCTATCATCTTAGGAGGATGCACAATGGGCCTAATAAGGCCTAAGTTCTGTGGAGGTAACCGACCCTCTACACGTTACAGATTACAGATGCCCTTAACGTTTGTACATTGTATTTGTTTTGTTAAAATAAATGTATAAATATAACAGTAGCTATCATTAATTCATATCAAACTAAACTACGATTTTTAGATGTTTACATACTTATGTATATCACTGGCAATTTCCACTATTCCAGTATCGGTTCTTTAGTTTAAATTTCTTTAAATTGAAACCATACATTTTTAAAATTGATTGCAAAAAAATGCTCAATATCAACGGTGATACACGGTATAGAAGTCACCCAAACCAAACTTATCACATACCAAAATCCTGAAATTTGGCTTGGAAGCCAACGTGTTAAAAGCAAACGTCACACCATCAAGTTCTACTCATTCTCAAGCTAACAAATTTGTTTTTCGTCAACTTTTATTTAATATGATATATATGGAGCTAGAAGGTATATATGTACTGATTATATATACATATATAGGGTGCTAGAATGTATATATGTATAAACCATATATAAGGAGCCATTTAGTCAAATTAAGTACGTAAAATTCCGGGTGCGAGAACGATTAAATAGTTTTTGGTGTCACTTCGTTGTTTTACCTATATATATATATATATATATATATATATATATATATATATATATATATATATATATATATAAATAATTAAGAAACGAATATGCTAACAAAAATAACTACATGTGTAGAATTTAATCCAAGTCAAGAAAGAAGAAACAAACGAAATGAACTAGTTAGGTAGGTACTTTAATTTTCTACAATTTTTAGACCATGATCACTATTTTCAGCTTCATTAGTAATTTCATTTAAAACTGTGAAGCTATAGATAATTTTACAGAAAACGAATTTAAACCATATCAAAGAATTCAAAAAATAATTTCAATGAATTTTTGCAATTTTTTTGAACAAGATGGAAATATAACAAGAAAATACTTGACAAGTTTTTACCTAAAAATTAAACATGGTGTATCAGATAATTTTTTAAAGTTATATTTCAATATCCTTCTCGACAAGCATCAACTAGTTTAGTTATGAATAAGATGCGGTTATGTCTAATGAAAAAACATAATAATATTTGCGTCTTCGGATATTTGGCTCACTAATAATATTTGCATCTTCGGATATTTGGCTTACTAATAATATTAATACATTGTTTGTTTATATATTATTTATTTCTTTAAACAAATAACGTTAGTATGACATAAATCCTGAATAAATAAATAAAATAAAAACATTTGTGAGCTCAGGTATAAGCGTATACATTGTGACAGGCTTGTCATCACAAAGTCTATATAAAAAAACTGTATCATAGTAACTTCGCAAAACTTCTATAGGGGACTAACAAACTCAAATCAAAGACAAAAAAAAAATTAGAGAAATTAACGGAGAAAATATTAAATTACAGGGTGATTCGCAGAAAAAATCAATTTTCGTAATTTTCTACCTTATATACCTTTTGAATCAGCCTGTATTTAATTTATAAATTATATATTTTTGAAAATGGTTGTTAAATGTCGCCTACTGACTTGTATTACAAAATATGTAAAATTGTATTATAAGTAACCTGCAAAGTTGATCAACTTTTTGACTCACCCTGTATAAAATGTTTTTATACCTTTCTATAATAACTACAACTTAAGTTAATTCAGACCAAAAATTAATATTTTCATATTCCTACTGTAAAGTAGAATACACAGCATCAATAATTTTTTTTGGTGATTTTTGAATCACCCTGTATCAAATAATACTTTTTCTATACAATGCAATATTATTTGATGTTATCAGAATACTATTACAGGAAAAAATCCTTAATATATTAAGAAAATTACATTTTAATAAGTTTTAAAAAATGGCAATTTTTCAACTTCATCACCCTGTATGTTGAAAACTAGCCATATGATTGAGTTGTGCCCATGGACACTATTGGTAAGAAAGTCGATATCTTCAACATACCAAGAGACCTGCTTTTCTCAAGTTAAAGTGGATTAGGTCTATTGGGGACACCACTTAAAAAAAAACGCGCCGGGAACTCTACCTCTATGGTGGTCATGGAAAGGGAAGCAAAAGCGATACTAGCGCTAGCTGCGGATAATTCGTGCATTTTAGGGGGATATTTTGTAATTTTGGCATATCAAATACACGTATACATTTTACTTTTTTTCAAAAAAGTAGGTAAAAACAACACAATAAGCAACCGAAGTTGCTGTGTTGAAAATTGTACAAATACTAGCAAAAAAAAAACAGTGAAACTTATATAACAAATTTCACTAACAAAGTGGAAATTAAATCAAAGAAATAAATGGATAGGTGTACAATAAGAAGAAAAATTACCTTTATTTTTGTGATAATAACAGTAATGATGGAAATAGTAGACATCAGAAACTAGAAAGTTTTTAAATAAACAATAAATTATCATTTTACGATGTTCTTTAATATCCCTTTATTCTTAAATGTTCATTCAGCAAGGACTAGATTTCAAGATTTCTGCCGTTGATTATAATATTTGGCTGGTATGCAATTTTGTGACTTACTGTTCGGAAACCAGTTTTAATTATTCATTCTATGTTTTCTTTAGAACAAAAATGAAAATATAAGTAGCGATCCTTTTTATACACGCTATTATAAATGGTTTCTTCAATGACAACTTATTAGACTTAGACAACTTCTCATACATTTTCCAGTAAATACTGTTGCCTGCCTATATTTTATTATTGATTTTTAATGATTATACATAATTTTCTTCAATTTAAGCGTGAAAAATATATAATAATAATAATAAATTAATGTTTTAATTGTTTTATAAATCCATATACTTTTATTAAAACTAACATATATACTTTTTATTTACGAATTCTATTAAAAATTGTATTTGTCAGTATAGGCAGAAATACTCCTTTAATACCAAAACAAATTGGCGCTGCTGTCGCGCACGGAGCGAATAAAAAAAATGATCATAGTAACTTCGCAAAACTTCTATAGGGGACTAACAAACTCAAATCAAAGACAATAAGAAAAAATTAGAGAAATTAACGGAGGAAATATTAAATTACAGGGTGATATATCTTTTGAATCACTCTGTATTTAGTTTATAAAGTATATATTTTGGAAAATGGTTCAATATCGACTACTGACTTGTATTACTAAATATATAAAATTGTATTAAAAGTAACCTGCACAGTCGATCAACTTTTTGACTCACCCTGTATAAAATGTTTTTATACCTTCCTATAATAAGTACAACTAAAGTTAATTCAGACCAAATATTAATAATTTCATATTCCCACTGTAAAGTAGAATACACAGCATCAATATTTTTTTTGGTGATTTTTGAATCACCCTGTATCAAATAATACTTTTTCTACACAATGCAATATTATTTGATGTTATCAGAATACTATTACAGCAAAAAATCCTTAATATATTGAGAAAATTACATTTTAATACGTTTTAAAAATGGCCATTTTTCAACTTCATCAGCCTGTATGTTGAAAACTGGCCATAGGATTGAGTTTTGCCCATGGACACTATTGTTCAAGAAGTCGATAACTTCAACATACTAAAAATACAGGCATATTAACCGGAACCCATTTCTCCATAAGCCGGCTGACTGGTCCTTTATTAGGCAATTCATCAAATTATTTTATTTATTTATTTATTTATCCTAACAGGCCTATTGGCCTAATTACAAGGATAATTACTATTAAATAATTACAATATACGTGCCTACCACAATTTACATAATTTTGATACCAGAACACCATGAGATCAAATAACATTACTTGCTTAAATGGACATGTTTGTAATTTGTTTAATAATATTTTTTTTAAATGTATTATATTTCTCATACCAGTCTATATCTTCTAAATTATTTATACCATTGGCTAAGCGAAGAATGATCAGGAGAGGAGCTCTGGATGTAATCGTGGCAAAAGGAACAATAAACATATTTGAGTTACGCATGGGACGTGATGGAACACAAAATGGTATTAGGGCTAACAGATCTGAAGAACATATTCGATTATTGATTATTTTATACAAAAATAAGGTGCATGTGATTTTGCGTCTAGTCTCAAGAGAAGGTAATTTAAAATCTATTCTTAATTGTGATGTTCTAACAACATTGTAATCAGGTCTAATATGAAACTTTTTAAAGTAAAGATATCTTAAAAATTTATTTTGTATTTTCTCTAATTCTTGTAAAATGATTTGGTATTCTCCAAGCCATATAATTGAAGCAAACTCTAATTTTGAACGGATTAACGAAATATATAAAATTATTAACAAATTAATATCAGAAAATGGCTGCGTTTGTCTCATTAAAAATCCCAGAGCACGATTTGCTGCTTTACAAGTATTCTCAATATGCGTAGAGATTGATAATTTAGAATTGAATGTTACCCCCAAATCTTTAACTTGAAAGCACTTTCTTAATGACACACTTTCCGTTTGATAGTCAAATATAATCGGTTGCTTTTGCCGGGTAATAGTCATATAATAACATTTGCTGATGTTAAATTCCAATTTACATTTTTGACTCCATTCGTATATAGCATTTATATCTTTTTGCAAAGAAACGCAATCGCGTACTGTTTGAATTTGTTTATAAATTTTAAAATCATCAGCAAAAAGTAAGCATCTCGAGTATTTAATCACTTTTGGCAGATCATTGACAAATAACAGAAACAATAATGGACCTAAATTGGAACCTTGCGGCACTCCGGAAACAGCACGGAATCTGCTAGAAGTATTACCATTATGTCTTACCAAAAAGTATCTATCTTTTAAGTAATCCCTGATAAGCATTAATACATTACTTGTCAATCCAAATTGACTGATCTTTTCTAACAAAATATCATGATCTACCCGATCAAAAGCCTTACTAAAATCTGTAAAAATTTATAATAGAAAGTTTTAGTAAATGTACGTAAGATCTCCACTAACGTTACGTTAAACTTAGATTGTGACATTTTTCATAAACATTGAACGGGGTAGATTACAGTATATCCCTAAGGTAACGTTAACGGATGTTTGCTAAAACTCCTCATTATCTTGGACTGATTTGAGTTTATAGGATTATGTACATAGATTACTAATGTGAATAGATGGGAAACTCAATGGTAAAATTCTGAGTCGATGTGCTGCCATCTATCAAATTGGAGTGGTACTAAAATTCAATATGGCCGCCACGAGCGGGCTTTTTGAAATTTAACTTTGTAGTAGCGCAAAAATGTAATGAAGAATATCAAATAAAGAAAAAAAATTGGAAAAATATTTGACTAGTTTCAAATCATAAAACAACCGTATTGACTGTTTTGTGATTTGAAACCAGTCAAATATTTTGCCAATTTATATCTTTATTTGATTTTACTTTATTTATATTTTTGCATTAATTTCAAACTTGAAATAAAATGCAATTTATTATTTATTTTTATTACAGTAAATTATCGCCGCATCATATAATTTGTCTATTTAAACATGGAAACAAATATGCATTTACACCATTTAAATAGTTATAAAACAAACCTATCAAAAATGTTTTCTGTAACAAAATCAGTATATACAGGGTGGCCACTTTTTTAATGGGATTGTATTAGTAATTTCCAAACCATACTAGTTAGAAAGTCGGTTAAATGGAGAAAGAGTTGCGTATCTCGAAGCATAATCTAGCGGTGAAAATTAATCGAAAATAGCAGGCACGGTTCTTGAGATATTTCGATAAAAGGAAATTCGATCATTTTGGTTTTTTGGTTATCGTTCATTTATTTTCAGAACTACTAAAAAATATTTTAAAGGTTTTTTATTTGATAGTAAATTTTCTTTGATTTGACGTTTTCATATTTTGCATCCAACGTTTCGTATTCTCCAGACCACCATCAACTTTTTTTTTTAAATATGGGCCTGGGTATTTTATAACATTATTTGAAATAACTTTTTATCCTGCATCCAGCGGTGTATTACACAATGGCATTCACTGACAGTTTTTGGGTAATATGGACCGTAATCCAAATTTTATTGGTACGGATCATCTGTATTGAATATATAATCAGCGTTAATTTTTTCAGTGTATAATACTTCGAAGATAAAGTGATTATAATTAGGAAAAAATAAATGAGAATTAATAATTATTCAATTATTCGACTATTAAAAAGTATGTTTTCATAAGGTAAATGATTAAAAGATATTCTCGATTCTATTTTTGACAATACATACCTACCAAATTTGAAGGCAAAATATTATTTTATTACTGGCACAGCAATTGATATGATTTTAAACTAATATCATCTTACTTGTTATAAAATATAGTAGTCCGTGAAAACAATCCATATTACAAGAACTGTCACATTATTATTATTATGTTGTTCTTTATTGCTTTACGAAAATTTCTCATTGTTCAAAAGTTTTTTGTGTGTTTCTTGGTACCTAGTCTAACTTCAATATGGTAAGATACACTGCAGAAGAAAGACGAGATATGTACGAATTATACATCAAACTGAACAGAAATTCGTTCAGAGCAAAACAAAGGTACGATGATTTATATCCCGACAGAATGCAACCAAATATAAAATTTTTTCGGCGTTTGTCTACAACTCTTCTCGAACATAATACATTCGATAAAGCTAGAGTTCCGTATGTTCGAAGAAAGGAGCCAGTCAACGATATTAATGTCTTAGCTCAAATTTGAATAAATCCAGGAGTTGGGTCGAGGACTATTGCAGGTGAATGTAACTTATCAAAAAGTGCTGTTAATAAGATAATCAAGAGACACGGATACCATGATTACAAATACCAAGCTGTACAAAAACTATATCGTAATGATCCTGAAAGAAGATTGCGATGTTGTAATTGATTTAAACAAAAGGTAAGAATTAATAACAACTTTGCACACAATATCATTTGGGGAGACGAAACAACATTTACAAATTCTGGTATGCTCAATCGAAGAAATAAACATTTTTATGCTACGGAAAATCCTCACCTAATCCAAGAAGTGAGACATCAATATTGTTTCTCTTTGAATATGTGGTGCGGTTTGTTAAATAATAAATTACTGGGACCATACTTTATTGACGGAAACCTTACTGCAGAAAAATATTTAGATATACTGCAGGATATGTTAGATGATCTTCCTTTAGAGTATCGTCTTAACGAAATCTGGTTCCAACAAGATGGATGTGGTCCACACAATTCAAGAATGGTCACGGATTATTTGAATCAGACTTTTCCCAATTCATGGATTGGAACAAGAGGTCCAGTGGCGTGGCCTGCCAGATCTGAATCCATTAGATTTTTATTTGTGGGGACGTCTCAAAAATAAAGTGTATAATACACCAAATGCAACAATTGAGATTCTCCGCGAAAAGATTGAAGATGCATTGGAAGATATCCAAGAAGAAGAAATAAGCAATAGCATAAAAAATATGAATATCAGAATTGCTAAATGTATTGAAGAAGATGGCGGGCATTTTGAACAATTACTCAATTAATTTTATTGATATTTTTAAATAATTTGATTATGACTAACAAAAACTGAATTTCTTTTTATTATCATTAATTGCGTTTTAAAATTTCTACATTACTATTGTTGTTGTTGATGAATTGTTTAATTTTCGAAAAATTACATAAATTTTGTAAGAATTGATTTTATTTTTTTATCGATGAGCATGACATGTTGATTCAACTAAAGATGGCTGAAACCAAGAGTAAATTAAATAAAATTTGGATTACGGTTCATATTACCCAAAAACCGTCATTGAATGCCATTGTGTAATACACCGCTGGATGCAGGACAAAAAGTTATTTCAAATAATGTTATAAAATATCCAGGTCCATATTTAAAAAAAATAAGTTGAGGGTGGTCTGAAGAATACGAAACGTTGGATGCAAAATATGAAAACGTCAAATCAAAGAAAATTTACTATCAAATAAAAAACCTTTAAAATATTTTTTAGTATTTCTGAAAATAAATGAACGATAACCAAAAAACCGAAAAGATCGAATTTCCTTTTATCGAAATATCTCAAGAGCCGGGCCTGCTATTTTCGATTAATTTTCACTGCTAGATTATGCTTCGAGATAGGCAACTTTTTCTCCATTTTACCGACTTCCTAACTAGTATGGTTTGGAAATTACTAATTCAATCCCATTAAAAAAGTGGCCACCCTGTATAAGTGCTCAAGATCTTTATAAAAGTTTTGCGACTTGGAGTGGCAAATAAGTTTGAAAAAAATTGAAGTGAAGCATCATCCTTTTTTACTATCGATGCAAATTTGAGAGTGGATAAAATTTGCCATACGGTTATTGAGTCGACTAGTTAGGTTGAGGAGCATTTCTTCATCCGATAATTGTTTTCGTGATTTATTTATACAGCACTTGTAGTTATCAAATTTTTATTCATTATGTGGTCACCCTGATAAATGAATTTAACTTTTGAGTATAAATTAAACTTACACACGTTTGGACCCTTGACGATTTTAGGGTGTTTTCTTGTTTGATGTCAATGGCATTGAATCAATTTTTGATACTGATAGCTGAGGCTCAAATATTTCATCGATCGACAGGGTATTTTGGAGGGCCAACATTTTCTTTACAACAATGATCATTTAAAAACTGAAAACAAAAAGAAATTTAAATAACAAACCAATTGTTTTAACACTGAATCAGAAACAAGTTTGTAAATATTACTTACCAAACAGTGATGGTGCATTTTTTAAGACACTTATTACAAATTATTTGGATATCCTTAATATGACGACTGCATATTTAATGTGGTATAAATTGCATCACTACCAATATCTGGGAGTGCTTTATTGTTTGTTGCTGAAATCCATCTTTCCATCGTTTGAAAACATGCTTAAAATTGGAAGGTGTTGAAAAATAAATCAAAATTCAATACACCTTCAAATACAATAACCAATAGCCATTTTAATTTCTCAAAGTTTGAAGTTTTGACAAGCTGACAATTGACATGACATTTCGATACGAGCGCCATCCCGTTAATTGGAGTGGTACTAAATTACCAACCTCATGTTTTTCCATTTGAGTTACCAGCCCCTGATTATGTACCTTGTTTTTGTGATCATTTTAATACAAATTTTATATTGATCGGTCTTATATTAATTTTACAATTAATCATTTTCTCACCTCAATTTGGTACACAAATCCCGCGTTTGAGAATCCACATCGGATGTATCTGATATGTGAATTTTTTATCATGTGACAGGGAATTAGATCTGAATGTAGAAGTAATAAAGAAACGCTCTATAGACTTTATTTGATAAAATGTCAATGACAAGTTAGAAGTTTATACTTTTTAAATTTGACTTTTGAGACTACAAATCAACCTAAATTTGAAATATAAACAAAAATTAAACAAACAAGGCTTCACACAACACTTACTTTCTGGCAAGGAACGAACATCTCATTTCAAATCGAGATGTAAAAAATGTAATCTGAACAGGTACATCTGGGATAAAAAACGCAGATGTAGAAGATGTGTCCGATGTGGATAAAAAAACGCTCGAGATGTAAAAAATGCATCGGATGTGAATTTTCAAATGCGGCAAAGGTATGATTCGGGTTAGCATCTAAGCGACAGTCGTTTTCCACATGACAGTTAGCCTTCTGGCACATAGAAGACGGCCATCTTTTAAAAACAAGATACTCACGCGCTTGCGCATTGATTGTGTATCGAAGTATACAGGATAGGACTGACACATTTAAACCTTAAAAATTCGAAATATAATTTTCTTACTTTTCTTTTTTATGGATTTCAAGAGATTTCTAAAAATAAAAAACATCAAAGTCTTGTTTTTAAACTTTATTGAAAATTATGAACTGAATACAATAATCCAAGCCCGTAATTTATTTTATAACAAATACATCTGGAATAACATTATATAAATAGAACTTTCATATTAAAATAGTAGTTTGTGCAACAAGAGTGGATATGAAGTGGCCATGTTCAATACACTCGAGTTATACAGTATATTTTTTCTACGATCCACTATCCAATATGTACAATTTAAAAAATTATTTTAGGTTATTAAAAGAAAACTAATTTTAAAATAATTTATGACTTATTTATTTATAAAATAATGATAAAAAAAAATTTGTTAGTCCCCCGCTCAGATTCAAACCCAGAACTCTCGTATGGAAGACAGATGCTATAGCCTTAGTTCCACCTCCACATTTAATACTCCTATTTAAATAAGATTCATATAGTTTGATTTAAATTTAAAATTTATTTGAAAATATGGACAAAATAAAAATGCTATTTATCAATTCTACACAAAAATAACCCATTTTAATTTATATTTAATCTCAGTAATTAAAAATTATACTGACAGTAATTAGTTTGAGAGAATTGTCCCTTATTTAAAAGTTTAAATATAATAGTAATTGGGTGTCCAAAATATAAAATATGAATAGTGGATTTCATTTTTTTGCAGTGTTCTCACTACCTAGAACAAATGTAAAATATATTCGTTCAGTTGAACGCAATAGCATACTTTTTCGTTTTGTAGTCTGTGCGTAGATAAGCCAATTTCCATGTGGGTGTACAAAAAAATATATATTTTGTATGTAAATTATTATTACATCATTGCTCAGATCTTGGAAGTGAGGTCTAGAAAAGCGGCAATTTTAATTTTTAAGAATTTTTAATAATTGTGAAAAACTACTTTTCTAGGAAGGTTTAGTATTGTTCTATTAATTTTTTTATATTTATCGGTGTTTATACTGACGCATAAATATTAAAAATGTGTCACAGTTTTTTAATAAATAAGGAAAACAAATGAAGATTGCCGCTTTTGCTACTCACTTTGGGATTTTGCCATAAGTTTGATTCTAAATATGTACGAAATTAATATTTACAAAATCCTAAAGGGTTGTTTATATTATTATTATTATTATTTATTAATAGATAATATATGTAAATCAGTGTCCATTAAGTTAAATAAAAAAACTGGTAGGGGAAGAGGTGGTAGATTTAGCAAAGGGGTAGATTCGTCCATCTTATTGTATACCGCCCTCTTTTGTATCTACGGCAAAATTTTAGCATAGTTATGTTGGTAATGCAGTTTTCTTATGTATGAGGATTGTCACAAATTGTGTGTAGTACATTTTTATTTTTTTTTTTCAAAGAAATTATAATACATTTTTTTCACTAAAGGTAAATTGTTTCATCTCGAATTTGTAAAGTATGTTAAGAAAAGAATATACAGTGTATACCAATTCTTCATAAATGATTTCAATACGAAATCTAACCTAAAATATTTACAGTTATTTTTAATTTAATTTTCACCTGTTCAAATGTCATGTGGGTATATTCGGCTGAAGTAGCTGGAGCACGTTCAGCGAGGTGGCCGAAAGTACCGAATGGCTTAAAGGCTTCATGTCAAGAAATCAACAATATTTATCTTTAAGAAAACCGGAGAACACCAGCCTCAACAGGACAATGGCCTTTAATAAAGACAGAGTGGAGGATTTTGTCTAGAAAGATATAAATGCAAAGCAGAGCAAATATATAACTTGGATGAAACGGACATACAAATGGTGATAAAACCGGTCAAAGTTGTTTCCACGCGTGAAAAAAAAAAGATGGTATAATTAATTTCGGCCGAACGAGGAGAATTGGTCACCTTTGTTGGTACAATCAGGGCCACTGGAGAAATAATGCCACCTGTTCTAGTTTATTCTCGACTTGGAAATGTGAATGACTTTTTGGATGGTGCTTTCATTTTCAGTATTGCATTGGGAAATAAATCGGTTTGGACGACGGCAGAGTTGTTTATATATGTTCTTAAACACATTGTTCAGTTGAGATGAAAATATTATTATTGATAGACAATCATGAATCGTACACATCCTTTGGAGCAATACAGTAATGTAGAATTAATGGTATAATACTTTTATCATTTAGGTATCCCACATACTACACATCATTTTCAACCCCTGGACTTCGCCGTATATGACACTTTCAAAGCACGCTTAAATATAGCTTTCATTGATTACATGCTCACTAGGTTCGAGCAAAACAGTCCAAAAAAATGTTTTTTGTTCCGGATTTCTAATAGTTATAAAAAGTTATTTTGTTGCATTGGCTTTAAGACAAAATTTTGCAATTAATAAAAAAATATATTTATGAGGGTCCGCCAGGCGTTTGAAAAATTGAATTTTAAAAAAGTTTATTTTCTTTCAGAGGAAATAAAACATGTTATTACTATTTTTTTTTGTTGTCTAATAGTAAAAACCTTTAGATAATAAATATCTCCACATAGCAAAATTAGAGTTTAAAAACAATATTGATATATACAGAAGTAATAAAAATTCATAAAAATTTTAACCCTACGAAGCAGTTCCTCACTTAACCTAGAGCCCACCACGTGGAGGTGACTGTTTATCGATCTCCACCCCAGTGTTGCCAGGCCTTTTCAATCGAAAAATCGGTAGAATTATCGAGAAAAATCGGTAGATCTCAGCAAAAACGGTAGATTTCAAAAATCAAACGAAATTTGTAGAAAACAAAGTTTTTAATACTAAAAAGTAACAAAAAAATTCTAAAACACATTAACTAACATTTTTAAAAAAGAAAAACCTAAAAAATTAAATTTTAATCGTAGAAAATAAAAACAAAACCCATTATACATATTAATATTTGTGACTACTTTGGATTTTTATAAATTTATTTTTGCTCAATATATTTGATTTTTCGTTTGTACCTATATTATTCAATTTTCATTGGATGAGAATGTATCCCACCCGATGGCCGAAACTACCTCACTGGTGGGGTACATGTACCTATTTGCAGGTGTTTTTTTTAATTAATTAAAAAAATATCTGATAAAATATAGGAGTTCCGCCTAGCGGAAAACCTTGAAAAATATGTAGATGAACTTTTAGATATACCAGTTTTTCAATTGATAACTAATTTATTAAGTAAAATTTGTAAAAAATAAATTAAAAAAAAAAATAAAATAGTTTAGCGACAAGCGAAGAAAAACAGGAAGTTAACAATTTTACAGCATCAATAAAATTTTCTTTTTTCTTCTCGTTTTATATTAATATTTTTAAATCCAAATAATTTTATAAAGAAAAAAATATCATATACTTTTGTTTTATTGTGATATTTAAGTAAATTGAACATTAATTAACAAACATTGGTCCACAAATTTTCGTCTAACAAAACTGCGTTCCTCAGTGGCTTTCTGTAAAACTAAGATCATAAATTTAATAAATAGGTCTTTAAAGTACCTGGCTATTTAATCATTAAATATAAACAAAGACAATCATATTTTTGTTTTATTGATGGGATATTAAAAAAAAAAATAATAAACTATCACCAAACCTTAATCATAATCTAACAAAAAAACTGTTTGCCTAATAATTTTTCTGCAAAACTATAATGAAAACTTTAACCCATTAACGCCGGAATTATTTTTTTTTTAATTTTAGTTGTTTTTCCAAGTGGAGGTTGTTAAAATTGTCTTTTTGATCAAAATGTTTTAATACTTTTTTTTTTTGAAGTTCACTTTTTGAAAAAAAAAAGCCGTTGCCATATGGCAACGCTAGGCGCTTTCCATACAAACATACATTTTCTGAAAAATAAAGTTAATGGGAAATTTAAACGAAAATAACATGATAGAACTAACTTTTTATTACGAACTAAAATTAACAATGTTGCTACGACTCACATACGTCATAAAAACAAAAAATTGGAGGCAAAATAATTATTCATAAAAATTTATTTTGTGTGAAATGGCATAAAACAATTGATGCACAGACCGACGTTACACTTATTGCACATTGTTCTAACTATTGATTTGCAACTTCGATACGCACACCTTTTTTTCTTCGTTTTATCCTCTCCAATTGAACGAACCAAATGATCTTTGCCATCGTATCGAATATCATCTGAAATCCTGCTATCAGAACTGCGGTGCACTGAACTAGATGGTCTACCAGACCCCTTAGATATGGAACGATAACGATGTAAATAAACATCTACTACTTCACGTCTAAAATCTAATTGTGGCATATTTGTTTTATTAGCTTTATTATATAAAATCCAGCTATTCTGCATAGCAACATCAAGTATCCAGGTTACAACGGGCCAGTACCATTTTTTGCTGCGTACTCCTATACGATATGTTGCTATGTTTTGATTCATAGCATCTGTGCCTCCCATGTATTTATTATATTGGGATACTACTTGGGGTTGAGGTACCATAATATGTTTTTTTTCCGCTTGGGAATACCGTCTTACATTTTTAACGTCTCCGACTCCATATTTGTTGGACATCATAGTAACTACTGAATTATCGGCCCATCTTATATAAATAATGCCATCATTTGCCTCAATTACCTTTTGGAATGTACCTCTAGGATGTTTAGCAAACATTTTCTTATCCGTAAGAGGCGCTGACTTAGGCAATCGATTTTCTCTGACTGTTCCAACAGCATAATGACCCTTGAATTTTAAAAATGAGAATAAATTGGCATTTGAAAATAAGTTGTCTGTGTAAAAGTTATATCTTAGATTTTGCTTTTCAAAAGGCAATTCTTCCAACATTACAACTAGAGGACTAGCACACGTTCCAAAGAGAGCATCATAATTAGATTTTGAGTAAAGATTTTTTCCCTGATACATTTGGAAATTTACGAGATATCCACTTTTTGTGTTGATACACCACATCTTATACCCGAATCTAATGGGTTTGCCCTTGATGAATTGTTTGCATCCATGTTTTCCGAAGTACTTTACCATACTTTCATCAAAAGATAGACTTTCTTCTGGAACAAAGTGATCCATACACTTGTTTTTCATTTTCTCTATCAGGGGACGAATTTTCCAACATTTGTCTTTATTATTTATTTGATTATTGTCAGTAAAGTGCAAAAAGCGACAAATTTGGAGAAATCTGTCTCGTCGCATTGCTTGCGTTACAGCCTCGTTCTTCATGTCAGGTTTTGAATCCCAGAAATGGCGTTTCGATGGCAAATCATTATATCCTGTAATGAAAAGAATAGAGAGAAAACATCGAATTTCATCTGAAGTAATGCGTGGATCAGGACAATTTAAAAATAGTGCATATCGCTGAGTTTCTAAGACTATATATTCTATAAGGTCATCATCTAGAAATAACTCGAACATCTCTGTAGCTGTTTTTCCTTCATAATTGGCGTATGACATCTCAGGAAATTGAGACTGAGGTGGCACCTCCAGGTCAGCATTTTCAATCCATCGAAGGTCATCTCTTTTTCTTTGCATCCTATTTCTTAGCCATTCCTCAGAGGGGGTGGTTAGAAACATGCCACATGCGATACCCTGTGCTCCTGTATTTAGGTTAGGGATTTCTGGGTCAGTTTCATCTAACGGATCAAATTCACCGATTCTGCCATTATTAGGAAGCCGAATCTCAGCCGCTGCACGTAATTGCCGGGGGCCAAGATTATCAACCATTGCCCCTTCATCTTCGTTACCTGAGTCCTGATCTGTATCTTCATTTATATCAGGAGGTTCTATAAAAATATCGGCTACAATGTCTTCATCTTCCACCATTGCCAAAGCTTCTGCGAGAGAGAAGCCCTTACTGTAAAAGAATAAACCAAATAAAAAAAACTGAATAGTAATTTATCTAATAAACGAGCTAATACATGAAAACACCATGTCCGTTATAAAATTGTAAAATAAACATGATCCTCTAGGAAGCGCTTAGCGTTGCCATATGGCAACACCTAACTTTACGTAACCCTACAGGCTTACATGGATTATTTTGGATTTACAAAACTCTAATAATGTATAAAAGAAACTATACACATTACGATAAAAGCTTCATCTAAACTGTTCATTGCTGTAAATGAAAAAAAAAATTACTAACCTGAAACGAGCGTAAATATTTTGGTCCATTTTTATTTCACTAAAAATCAATAAAACACTACGAACCTCTGTTAGCTAACAACTGAACGGCCGTACGCAGATAGATTGGCTAGTACCTCCTTGAGCAGATAATGTGATTTTAACCCCTCCTACTCGTCGGTATTGGTCTGAATGAAATATTAAACACTCTTATTATTGCTGTTGCCATATGGCAACGCACGGCGTTAATGGGTTAATAAATGTGAATTTCTTCAAAGTTGTTTTTCAGTTAAAGATCCATTCCCTTTGTTTAATATCGACCCAATGACAAAACATACTACTAATTGGATTAAAATAGAATCTAAATAATTTTATTTACCTAATTTAACTGTAAAATTATTTAAAAATAAAAACACAATTTTGTAATCTTAAATATTTTTTATGTTCTAGATGTTATTTTTCTCACATGCCAGCAACCAACGTTCTGATTGGTGGCGACAGAATTTTCAGACCAATAGGAAGGAGGCACCAAAGTCAACATTATTTTAAAATAAAAAAAAACAAATTTTGTAATAATCACACCAATTTTATCTTCAAGTGGCTTAAAGCCTGAATATATTTTTTTAGATTTTATTTTTGCCATGAGACAGTAACCAACGTGCTAATTGGTAACCCCAAACTAGTCAAAACTACCACATACCAATAGGCTGAACTGATGTCGCTGAGATTTGAGCCAGAATTTAACATGGAAAGTATAGGAAATGCTAGGTATGTGTATGTGAATTAAAAACTCACTACTTCATTCTCACATGTCGGAAGAGCTGCACGTTAGCTGCAATTTGTTTCTGATTGACTGCATAAAAAACAGAAGCAAAAGAATACGTTACAAAATGTTGCATAAGTTACTTATTTAATTAAATTTTGTATTACTGTGATTTATTAAATGTTTTCGTACCTTTCAAACAAATGTCACACTTAAATGATTTTTCATTAGTGTGAATTATTAAATGTTTTCGTAAATTATTTTTATAACTAAATCCTTTTGAACAAATGTCACATTTAAATGGTTTTTTTATTATTGTGAATTATTAAATGGTGTTGTAAATGAGATTTTCGATTAAATCCTTTGGAACAAATGTTACATTTAAATGGTTTTTCATTACTGTGGGTTATTAAATGTCGTTGTAAATTAGATTTTTGATTAAATTCTTTAGAACAAATGTTACATTTAAGTTTTTCATTATTGTGAATTATTAAATGTTGTTGTAAATAAGATTTTTGATTAAATTCTTTGAAACAATAGTCACATTTAAATGATTTTTCATTTCTGTGGGTTATTAAATGTTGTTGTAAATTAAATTTTCGATTAAATCCTTTGGAACAAATGTCACATTTAAATGGTTTTTCATTACTGTGAATTATTAAATGTCTTCGTAAAGTATTTTTATAACTAAATCCTTTTGAACAAATGTCACATTTAAATGGTTTTTTATTATTGTGAATTATTAAATGGTGTTGTAAATGAGATTTTCGATTAAATCCTTTGGAACAAATGTTACATTTAAATGGTTTTTCATTACTATGAATTATTAAATGACGTTGTAAACTAGATTTTTGATTAAATCCTTTGAAACAAATGTCACATTTAAATGATTTTTCATTACTGTGAATTGTTAAATGTTTTTGTAAATTAAAGTTTATATTAAATCTTTTGAAACAAATGTTGCATTTAAATAGTTTTTCATTATTATGAATTATTAAATGTTTTTGTAAGTAAGATTTATGACTAAATCCTTTAAAACAAATGTCACATTTAAATGGTTTTTCATTATTGTGAATTATTAAATGTTTTCGTAAATTAGAGCTTATATTAAATCTTTTAAAACAAATATTGCATTTAAATAGTTTTTCATTTTTGTGAATTATTAAATGTTTTTGTAAGTAAGATTTATGACTAAATCCTTTAAAACAAATGTCACATTTAAATAGTTTTTCATTATTGTGAATTATTAAATGATTTTGTAAGTAAGATTTATGATTAAATCCTTTAAAACAAATGTCACATATAAATGATTTTTTATTACTGTGAATTATTAAATGTTGTTGTAAATTAAAATTTCGATTAAATTCTTTGGAACAAATGTTACATTTAAATGGTTTTTCATTACTATGAATTATTAAATGACGTTGTAAACTAGATTTTTGATTAAATCCTTTGAAACAAATGTCACATTTAAATGATTTTTCATTACTGTGAATTATTAAATGTGTCTGTATGTTGAAAACATAATTGTTTTTCAAAGAAAATTTTCTTGATCTATTTTTTACTACATGAATAAATTGATGCCGAAAAAAATTCATTTTTGTCATGAATATTCCACAAAATTCACAGACTACGAAGTCTTTCCCAAAATGTTCGTCGATATATTTCGATCTTGATTTAGAAGAACGGAAATCTGTAAATAAAAAAAATCTATTATAAAATTTAAAATTAAATAATTGAACAAATTACCAACATTTTTCTGAGTACTTTGTTCATATTGTATAATTGTCATATTTAAAATATTGCTCATCAGTAGGTATATTAAAAAAAATATATAAAAATGATTTTGGAATAATATAAATGTTTTAAAAGGTATTATGGTAAAATTATTATAATGGTACAATCGCCTGTTCCATGAGATTGTCAAAAAACTATTAAATATAGCATAGTAAATCCAACACTATTTGATAGCCACGATAATATTCTAACAGGCATATAAAATGTAAGATTCATATACTTTATACTTTTTTTTGAATTTTTATTTTATAGTTAGAATCGTCATTTCGGAAACGGGCCCAAATTCATTTTTGAAGTTCTACACCTTGTGGTCTGACTACCTTTCTCGATTTAAATAAATAAAAGAAAGTAATGCATTCCTTGGATAGACTTTATTTTGTTAAGGTGTATTTTAAATTGCCCGATAAAATTATATTTTTGATATAAACAAAATTTTTATGGCCAAATTGAAACTCGTCATCTCTGAAACCCTCCACTTCAATTCAAATATCCCGGAAATACACATGATACTATAAAAACAAGGTACGATATTATGCAGATTGATACTATACGACACGACATACCATCAGATCACCTCCCTATTCGCTCCGTGTGTGACGGCAGCGCCAATTAATTTAGGTACTAATGCACTATTTCTGCGTATACTGACAAATACAATTTTTAATAGAATTTGTAATTAAAAAGTATATATGTTAGTTTTAATTAAAGTATATGGATTTGTAAAACAAGTAAAACATTAAAATAAAAAAATACTATTAAATAATATCGTGAACTTAAAATGTATAAACAGAA
Organism: Psylliodes chrysocephalus; assembly: GCA_927349885.1. NCBI lineage: Eukaryota > Metazoa > Arthropoda > Insecta > Coleoptera > Chrysomelidae > Psylliodes > Psylliodes chrysocephalus. The sequence continues at coordinate 39,240,953 of OV651823.1, forward strand.
GGATTGTTATTAAAATTTTCATTTTTGTTCGAAAGAAAACATAGAATAAATGATTAAAACTGGTTTTGTAACGTTACGAGTTTCAAGCGAAAATATCTAAGCCGGCCCTGGCTCTTGCCATGATACACTAAATCGGATTTCCTTTGCGCGGAACCGATCGGTCACTACTAAGCTGGATCTGACGCGACGAGAATTTTCGTTTCACGACACACGGCCTGTTCGAGAATGGATTTATTTTCTTTATTAATTTCTTAATTTAAATTCACGTTATCTATTTTGACACTTTGCCCCACCTAAACGGTTCATGCTTTGGACCTTTTCGAAGAACCAAGAGATATTGATGTATCGCCAAAGCAGTAACAAGTTCGTTCGCCGTCGTTTAATTTTTGTGCCTTTGCTTTATGTGTGCCGCTCGCCGATCAGTCCAATATTCCAAAAGGTAAGGTGTCAAATACGTTATTAATTTATTTAGTTTATTTGAATCAGCCCTTTTTTGGCAGCATAACATCCGTTCTGTTTCACTTGAAAATTTTAAGCAAAAATCAAGCTCTATAAGGGGACAAAGCCTATTGATTTTTAACAAATCTGATTATAAATAGGGGGTTAAGATAGGTTTAAATTAAAAAAAAAATCCAAAATTAGAAAATGAAAAGCGATATCAACATGAAATTTTTAGTAAAAATGAACATTATAAGAAAATAAAGCCTATTGATACTGAAAAAAATATGAATATATTGGGGAGTTAAGGGGGGTTAAAATATAAAAAAAAATCCTAACTGAAAAAAGAAAAATGATATAAACTTGAAATTTTTAGCAAACATCAATCTCTAAAAGGAGAAGAAGCCCTTTAATTATAAAAAAAAATCTGATTAAATATGGGGGATTTAAAGGGGGTTGAAATTAAAAAAAAAAAACAAAAATGAAAAGCTATATCAACATGAAATTTTTAGTAAAAATCAAGCTCTATAAGGAGTTGAAGCCTATTGATTGTGAAAACAATCTGGTTGAAAATGGGGGTCAAGGGGCTCTGTTAAACTGCGAAGAGTATCATTTAAAAGGCCAGGCATTTTATATCTTTATTCTAGTTTGTGTCTGTGTAATATTATGTATTGTGATGGAACTGATCTTATAAAATAAACATTTAAAACATTTTAATTCTTATTTTATTTGCCAATAAAAAGTATTTAAAAAATATATTTTTTATTTGACATCTGTGACAAATTGTGAAAATGATTAAACTTACAATAAAAACTTAAAAATGGTAGGTAAAAATTCATAAAAAATTTTTTACACAAAAATCAATGTCAAGCTTTCTACATAATCTGATATATATTTAAAAATTATCTCAAATTATGAAGAAAATTCAGTTTACTAACTAATAATGTTTATAGATGGTTTTCAACGTATTAAAAACAAAACAAATATTACACTAATTAAATTATTCATTTATTAATAGTTGTAGTGCTTGAAAACAGTATGATGTTGATAATAATAACTACAATTAATACAAACTCAAATAATAAAAAAACAACGATATTGATTCTTGTACAAAGTTTTGATCTGAACTTACAAATGATAAAATTATTGGAAAAAAAAAATTAGAACTTCATTAAAACTTTAAATTACTCTTGACTCATAAATCTATTTTTGACTTAATGCCTTTTGTTTTCAAGCCTACGATTTATGATGTATCCTTAATTTTTATGCTAAATGACTGTATTTTCATATTTCAATATAACTTTTAATTCTAAATAACTAAAAATTAATAAAAAGAACAATAATTAATAAAAATTACTAAAAATTAATTAATAAAATGAATTAAAATAAATAATAAAAATAATTAAAAACAACTAAGTGGAACTTCTTACGCCCTGTTATGAAAAATAAATAAAAAAATACGTGTAGCATTCGGGGACTGCCGCGGTAAAGCTAGCATAGCATTTTTTATCAACTTATGCAATTATAATTATTTATTTATTTATTTTATTTATGCAGTATTTTTTTTTCTTTGATATTAATTCAAGTTTTTTTTTTATATTAATTTAAGTTACACTTTTTGAGCGTGGTGACCGATAAGAAAACATTTTTTTTTCTTTTATTGAATAAATGAGAAGCTAATATTATATTTTTATTATCTTACAATACATGTAGGTTATTTAGGAATTTTTATCATTGAAACTATAGGTTTATGGTAACTGAAATAAGAAACATAAGTTTGAGACTTGATATCCTCTAAATATCTGGAAAATACCGCGTCAATGGTGGTCTCATATTTTGTTGTGGATTCTTGTGGATCATAATTCATTTTCAAATTCAGTGTTTTCGAAATTGTGTCTATGAGCAGTTAGCAGCTAGTCGCACACCCACAAACATCGTGCCGAAATCTGCCGAACTGAAACGACGTTAGACGATGCACGGCTTTCAACGCCGCACCGCTGTGCCGGTCGGAGTGGAGGGGTGTTAGGTTTATTTTCGTTACGGAATTTCTTTTTCAATTTTTCGAGTTTTCGATTTTTTGATTTCTCGATTTTTCCATTTTTTTATTTTTCCCTTTTTCCATTTTTCCATTTTCTTTTATTGAATAAATGAGAAGTTAATATTGTTTAACGTCGCATCGCTGTGCCGATCGGAGTGGGGGGTGTTAGGTTTTTTTTCGTTACGGAATCATGAAATTTCTTGATTCGATCGCTGCGCTCAAAGCCCGCGATAAAAGCTATGCAATAGCTTAATTAATAAAAATTAATAAAAAATTAATAAAAATTAATAAAAATCAATAAAAATTAATAAAAATAAAAATTAATAAAAATAAAAATTAATCAAAAGTTATTAAAAATTAATCCTTGACCATAAAAACTGTGCCATTATGCATTTTCAAATAAACTATAGTACCACATTTTAAAGAGGGGTTTTCAGGCTTTTGAAATATTATATACTTAACTAAAAAATTGCTTTGTTAGAAAAATAAGTATTTTTTTTTTAATTTCATAAAAATGGGGTGTGATTGTTTTTAGAAAATTCGTTGAAAGCCAGCATAAAAAACCTGTATATTTCAAGAGCTTAAAAATAGCTTAAAAATGAGGCTTAAGTAAGTAGTTGTTTTCAGAAAAAAATAATAAACCAAGGACTTTGTTCCAACAAAGCACCCTGTATTACTTAAAAATATCAATTTTTCAGTAATGTTATATAATATTTCAAGAACTTAAAAATAACCTAAACATGTTGTATGGTTGTTTTTAGAAAAGCTTTAAAAAATCGAGGTGCTCTGCTGGATTCGTTTAATACTAGTAAAGCACTCTCTAAAAAAAAGAGTTACAACAAAAGCAGGTATGATAAAAATGAAAAAAGTCCTAGATCGAGTCAGTTGGGATGTCTCTGAATCGGAACTAGATGTAAATGTGTTAGCTTCTCACTCGGCTTCTCACTTAATAAATACCTACAATAGCATTATTTGCAAATGTTTTCCTCTTAAGAAAGTCTCCACTAAAATTGAAAAAATTCTAATAAACTGGTATAACAATTCTTTAAAGGCTATGAGGCAAAGTTTGTGTAGTTAAAAAAATTATATCTGAGATTAGCAGTGATCCTAATGATGAAACTGAAGCTAGCGCTTAAAAATTGATAGCTAATATGGCGGCCGCCAGGGACGAAATGCGTTAGGGCCCTCAGGGGTGCCATAACTGCCAAAGTGTTTGTAAAGACAAAAAAGTGATCGCGAATTCAATATGATATGGAGTGAAATTAATATTTACAGAGCAGAAACGGAAACCGACAGAGAATTCTAAAATCAACTTTTTGTAAGCTGATTTTATATTTTTATTTTATATACGCGGATTTTGAGCTTCATCTTGTGTAGAAAAAATCATAACTAAGGAGATCACAAAACGTAAATCTAATCAAACGCGTGAATTGTTTGCGAATTTATAGAATTTTCAAAACTTATTATATTATTGGAACGCTCCTTACTACTCTGATTAATTTAATTTTTAATACCAGCATTTTTACAGAGGCTTTTTCCAAAATTCTCCCACTACATAAAAAAGGAAATAATTCACAAGTGGATAATGTTTGTCCAGTTTCCATAATATCTATTTTTAGCAATATAATGGAAAAGTTGATAAAAGATAACTACTTTGAAAAATATAATTTTTTACCAATTCTCAGTATGGCTTCTGTAAAGGACATTCAACTTCTCTCCTAGAAGTTATGAGCCTAACTACTACAAATTAGTCAAATCTTATATGATTAATCGTTATCAGATAAGACATAGTCAGATAATGACAGATTTTGCTGACTGATTTTTCCCTTTTTTGGAATTCTTACCACTAAAAATTAAGTATTTAAATTTAGCGACTGAACGTGTGCTACGCATACGAACATTTGCTTTTGCAGAAAAATTTAGGTTTCTTTTTTAAATCTCTCATTTATGACATTTTAATTTGTTGAGTTCAGTCAATAATTCGACATCTTGCGATTTACCACTTTTTAATATAGATGTTTTTAATCTATTGGGAAATATACCTTCTTCCAGGGAATACTTAATTATATAAGTCAATGGTATTAAAATATAGTCTGTGATTGTCTTTGTTAAGTTTCCAGTTCAGTTTTTTGATTTTTTATTTTATGACTGTGTTTATATCCAAGTAAACAACTGATTGAACATATCAATAACAGTTGTTGGGTTTTCAATAGTTTTGTCATTGTTGTGAATTGAAATACTTTTTGTTGTCTTTGTCTTATCTTGTAGTACATTTATGACTTTCCATGTTGCTGTATTTTTATTTTCTGAATCTTTAATTTTATTATTATAGTATTCGGATTTCATGCTTTGAACAACCTTTCTGTAATTTGTTTTAGCACAATGATAGCATTGCATGCAGCCCCAAAGGCTGAACCCTGTCACTTAACAAATAAATAACATAAACTCGTAAATGTACTTACTTTTTTGAAGAAGAGACCAGGGATACTTCCTCTTCTTTTGCTTAGGAACATTTCTGACAATATGTTTTGATGATTTCGATTTTATTGTTTGTTTGCTGCTATGGGGTTGTGTAAAATGATTCGGATAATCATTCAGCTCCACCTCGCTTTTTAGTGTAGGTAAATCACAATGCGACGTCAAAAACTCACTTCCATCTTTAAACTGAACATATCCACTTATTTCGCTTTTCACTGCCTTGATATCGCCAATATCTGGCGCATTCACTTCGTCAGTGTTCTCAGATTCTTTTTTAATAATGTTAGGAACGTTAATAACGTTGTCGCGCACTGATTCGTGCTCAGTGTTTTCCACAAAATCAGAACCTTCAATTTTAGGCAATTCACATTCTCGTTTAATCGCAGCAAAAGTTACTAACTCCTTCGTTGTTTGATATTCACAAAAATTGACGGGTTCTTGTTTCACGTCCATCATTTTAATAACTAAATAAACGATACCAATCTATGTACTGTTGTCAACAACTATAATATCTTCTAAAACCTCCAGTTATTTCAAATTTCAATAATAAAGTCAAAGAGTATAGTTAACACATAAAGTAGTAAAAACAAACTAGAGGTATTTTGACGTATGACATCTGGCATACAGCGTTTACTGCAACCAACCTAACAAAATAAAATTGACACTAATGACCACAGAGTCACAGACATGAGTTAGAGGAGATAGCAAATGTAATTTTCATTGAGCTATATCAAGCTAGCGGGCACTCTGTGGCGGCACCATTCAAGACCTGCCGGGTTTTTTGTAGCTTTGTTACACTATTTGAAAATTTGTAGCTTAGCCCAGGTCCGAAAAAACAGCGGATCCGCTAGCTTGAATTTCCATAAATTCCATAATAGCGGCACAGATTCAGACCTAGCTGGTTTTTCGTAACTTTTTTGTAGCTTTTTTGTTACGCTAGTCTCCCTTTTGTAGCTTGTACTGAACCTGAGAAAAGCGCGGATCCGCTAGCTTAGCGGATATTTGTAGCGGCACCAGCCCGGACCCGGCTCATTTTTTGTAACTTTTTTGTTACGCCTGTCTCGATTTCGTTACGAGGCCTGAACGTGAGTGATAATCGTTTCTCCATGAGCGTGAGAGAAAAGTGTGTTAAGGCCAAGTTCAATGACAAGTGACGGCGACTTTTTTATCACAAGAAATACAGCTTTGAACGATAACATTTTCAAAAACTGTTTTCATAAATGGGTTCAAAAAACTGTAAAAAATGATGGAAAGTCTATGGTTTGTTTTACTTTTAATGCAAAATATTTTAATAAGTGATATTTAACAAATATTTAAAAGGTATGGACTTTCCATCATTTTTTATAGTATTTAAAAGTTAAAACGCAACATACATTCTTTTATTTTTGCCTAATTATTTCAGGATTCTTGTGATAAGATTTAAAAATGTAGGGCCCATAAGATGCTGCCATCTGAACAGACGGAATAGACACTAAAAATTGAAAAATTGCAACATCGCTCCCTATGCAGACGAATGTAAAATGGCTTAGCCCAATTTGACCATGTTTATGGGTGAGGGGCGAGGTGGTGTGTGGGGAAAGATTGCAAGTAAATAAATTATTCTATAAATGCTATTTTCTGTTTGGAACACAAGCATGTTTGTTTTGAAAATTTGACGTTTATGATTTGACGTGTCATTTCAATTTAATAGACTTTAATAATTTAAAAGATGCAATGTACTTTATATTATTTATATATATTATTGTAGATCCAGGTATGTTTTCGGTTTTTATTTTATTTTTATTTTCTTTATTTGGCTAGTTTGCTAATATCACAATATTCAAATTTAGTAAAAAATAATGTAATAATATAACAATTATTTTAATAACATTCTAAATAGGAAATGTAATTTAACTGCAATTCTTTTGATAACAGTATTTGCCTATGGTCTGTGATTTTCATCTGTTTCCGAATAATTACCCTTAAATGTTTGAATTTTTCTACTAACTGTATAGATTTTCTTCCAATTTCCTGTATTGTTTGTCCACAAACTGCATATAGTTATTACTTATCAGCTTATATTTTGTTTTAGGTATTTGTGTTGATTTTTAACAAATGATTGCAACATCATTTATAAACATTTTGCAGAGTTTTATTGACAATTAACTCTAAAGGTGCGTTTAGTCAGCCTGATTTAGTTTTAAGCATTAACATAGACATTAACATAAAAGTTAATTTCAATACATTTCAGTGTACCTGTTTATACAGAATAACATAAGCATAAACATTAACATAAATTTAGTGAAGATAAATAAAATCCAACTTAATGCTTAAATTTATGTCGAAAATACAATTGCGCATGTGCGTTCAAAAAGTGAGGTTAAGTTATTTTTCTAACTTTTAAATTTTGAACTTCTAAACTCTTTTTCTGCACTTTTATTAATAGTAATTGTGAGATAGTTAGCAGAGCAATTTCAGAAGCAGCTCCCATACGCCTTTTTTCCATTTTGTATGATTTGTCAAATCTTATGTTAATGCTTAAATTTTCTGTATAAACTGTTTTGTTTTAAAATCCTTAAATTAATGTTTATGTTAATGTCTATGTTAATGCTTAAAACTAAATCAGGCTGACTAAACGCACCTTTAGTTATCTGAATCCTTACAACTTACAAGAAACATAGATAAGGACATCAAAGGCAAACAGGTAAATGTCATATTAATTATTGCAACATTAACAATCATTAATATAAATTAAAAATAACAGGGGCTTAATTTTCTTCCTTTGATGTGGTTAATTTCTTCTGATCAGAACAGCGATTCTTTTGTGCCAACTCGACACATTACATACAGAATAGAGTCATTACATCAAAATCGCTGTCTGGCGAACAAAGATAGGAGTCTCTATAGAAGACGCATTGAAAGATGAGAATCCCACTACATATGTTATTTAATTTTAATATCTCTGACCTGATACTTAGGTAATCTACATGCTACTCCAATGCATGCATTATGGCATAGATATAAAAAACCACCTTTATACCAATACTTTTTATTTTTTTTTATCGAATGGTTTTGATCAATAGAATCAAGTGCATTTTAAAGAAATACAATTAATTTTTAATTGTACATATGGCGGGTTGTACAATAGGCAGTTAAAATGTAGACTTAGTTTAAACTGTGAACCTTGTTGTATACTCATCGGTTATTGTTAAACATAGTTTTAAAAATGACATTTGTTTTTGAATATAACTAGTTAAAAATAAAACTCTTGTTAGTTAAAATATGTTTAGAATATTTTTTGTACATAGATAATGTATTTTGTAATAATTAAAAATCATAATATTCTTGTAAGGAAGTTGGAAAGCTTAGGGTTTGATCAGTCGCTGTTAAGATTATTTTCATCTTACCTAAATCATCGTTTTAATTGTCTTTTACAATGGATTTTCATCTTCACCCCTCACAGCAACATCTGGAGTTCCACAGAGCTCCAATCTGGGGCCACTATTATTTAGTATATTTATAAATGACTTGGCAATAAATTTAACCTGCTGTTCGCTGCTGACTTAAAAATATTTACCTCAATCTTATCAATTCAAGACTGTTACTTTTTACAGACCCAACTTGGGAATCGTTGAAAATTGGTGTAATGAAAACAAGCTGTTTATGAATGTGTCTAAATGTAAAGTATGTTCCTATACTAGAAGTAATAACAAGGTGGAGTTTGATTATTTATTTAACAGCCTACCTTTTTTGGACTTGTGGCACAAATTGAAGATTAAGGTATATTATTCAACCAAAAAGTTACTTTTTCAGATTATATTGAAAATACCGTTGCTTCCGAGGTTGCTTCTGCGTTGAAAAGCTTAGGGTTCTTAATTCCGTAATACTCGTTCTTTAACAAATTCTTAAAGCTTGGAGATCCTTACTTTTCTTTAGTTCGTTCTAGGCCAGAATATGCATCTCTTGTCTGGAACCTTATTTACAATATTCATAAAAGATCATTGGAAAATGTTCAGCGGCGATCTCTTAAGTACCTTTCTTTTAAAATAGATGAGCTGTATCCAATTCGAGGTATTGAAGAATCTCTGCTTCTTTCGAAAAAAGAAGGGTAGTTTCCAGTGTTACATTTTTTTTATAAAATATTACATAACACTATTGATGTACTATTTTTGATAAATTAAATAAATTTTAATGTTCCCCAAACAGCCATTAGATATCATAAAACATTTTATACAGCAAGTATTTGAACGAACTTGGGAAGAAATTCGCCTATAAGGCTAATGTGCTCAAATTTTAATTAATTTTGTTCTGATTGGGATATTTATTTCGATCATTAGTTGTACTAATTTGTAGCTAATGTATTTAGGATTCTTTCTTTTTTTTTTCTTGCTGTTGCTAAAATTATTTTATGTCGAAATATTATGTTTAACATTTAGTTCATGTATTTTGTTCTGTAAATGGATTAATTTGTTGGGCAATAAAATTATTTTTATTTTATTAAGCAAAAAAATGTTTATTTTGATGCACCTACCACCTTTAAAAGTTTGTTAGTTTATTAACGAGAAATCCTATATAATTCCCAAAGAAAAATATTTTTAGAATAAATTCCGAATTCTATTTATTGATATTTGTTATTTTTTAGGTTCAGTGACTCGAAACATGATTATCAGCTACACCAAGAATATCCTTGATACTTTAAAAAAATGGTACGAGATTAAGCAGATTTGATGCTATGTCACATTGTGGTGCGAAGACGTGGCTTGTATAAATTTGGGGTATCAGTTGATAGGAAACAGTACGCAAAAATAAATTTAAATCTGCAGATGCATCAGAGATAGCCATATTCCATACCACAATATGTCATGCGTGAACTCGATGAGATTTCATCGGCTAAGTATCATTCCTCTGTAATGTTTTGTATCATTAGGAACACGCAACATTGTAAACAATTATGACCAGGGTTTTTTGACCTTTTCCCTAGGTCAGAGAGAATAAATGAATACTAAATAATGTATAGTAATAAAGATTGAAAATATATATACTTTTAAGAGTTTTATTATGTCAGCCATAGTTTTATACCAAAAATGAAAATAAACTGAAATTATACATTAAAAATACATTCATAAATAACTATATTTATAACACTCATCGACTCTCTCCTGGCTAAAATATGACATCTATCTATTAGGCCCTGTTCCGTCTATTTTTTGCCTTTAGCCTCCTTCTGACACTTCAATTCGTTCTTATTCAGTGTAGTATTCACATAGTTTTCAGAATATCAAGTGTTATACCCATCTGATGCTTGGTCCTGCAAAGTTCATCTTCAGTACACCTGCTTATGTGACATCTATCTCGATGTCAAGTTTGATTGTACACCCGTTTCTTGCCTATTACTCTTATACTTAACCAGAACTAGCTTAGACTTGAACGCATATGTCTAATTCGGCCAAAATACAGCCTTGGTACACACATATCTATTTTACCACTGGTTTCATTACAAAAAACTGGAGTAAAGGGTAAAATTATCTCTTGTCCAGTACACTCGTATAATACACTTGAGTATTAGCCTATATTATTTTTGATTGAAGACGTATACATTTAAAAATGTTTACTTAAAAATAAACATTTAATTTTGATATTTTATTTAACTCGATCAAAACATTAAATTATTATTTTCCATGGCTTATACCGGACCTGTATGTACTCTAGTAGCCATGGAGTAGCTGACAGTGTTGCCGTCAGTTGCCGCCACATATTCATTAGTGACATACGTTTTATAAATTCATCGTGTTAGAAATTTGTTGACAAAAAGAGATAGAAATTTAAAGTGACGTCTTTTATTACTTCGAATGAAAAAAATCGATAATGAAATTTTCTAACCTAAAAAAAATCGTGATGATATGTCAAACAAAATTGAACTTGGCCTTAATTTAAAATCAAGTTTCGGCCTCTACAAGTAATATGTGCAACTCGATAGTGTGACTATCTGTTGCTAGATGGCACCATTATTGCATTTCACGAATTATGGCCATCTTCCATCCAAAATATTTTTGAAAAATTTAGATATAATCTCAAAATCGGACATTTGTTTTTAAATGTTTTTTAGTGTTGTTTATGTATTTATACTTTTGTTGAATCAAGAATATTCTTACATCTTTTTTGAATGATTTCCTTAACCAATCGTTTTGCAGTATTTATGGACCAGTGTTTAATTCTGTCGGATCACAACTATACAGTGTGTTCCATCTCAGACGAGCCACCCCGTATATTTCTTATCCCATAATAATTGGAAAAATTTCCCGAAACACGTCGGATGATTTTTTTTTGGGGACATCTATTGACGTATATTTGAGGCTTGAACCAGCAACCCCCTAAGAGGGGGCGCTTCAACCCCTCAAAATCAATTGTTTTATCATGCTTACAATCAAAAAAATCAAAACTGCGTTTTTAAATGAAATGTTCAATTTGTCTTCCATTGACTTCCATGCAATATTAAATTCTCTCGAACTAATAAATAAAAAAAAAATCAAAACATTTTCTTATCTTGCCTTCATTTATTGCTCTTAGAAGGTTTCTTCGATCATTTGATGTGATAAAACAATTAATTTTTTTTAAGAATGTGATTTTTGTTGTAAAGAGGCTTTCAAGACCTTACAAATGATGTATCACTGAACCCTTCTTCCCTTTTCCATTTTGAGGGGTTGAAGCGCCCCCTCATAGGGGGTTGCTGGTTCAAGCCTCAAAAATACGTCAAAAGATGTCCCCCAAAGAAAATCGTCCGACGTGTTTCGAAATTTTTCCAATTACTATATGATAATATACGGGGTGGCTCGTCTGAGATGGAACACACTGTATAGTTGTGATCCGACAGAATTAAACACTGGTCCATAAATACTGCAAAACGATTGGTTAAGGAAATCATTCAAAAAAGATGTAAGAATATTCTTGATTCAACAAAAGTATAAATACATAAACAACACTAAAAAACATTTAAAAACAAATGTCCGATTTTGAGATTATATCTAAATTTCTCAAAAATATATTGGATGGAAGATGGCCATAATTCGTGAAATGCAATACTGGTGCCATCTATTAACAGATAGTCACACTATCGAGTTGCAATAATGGGTGCAATTGCCGCGTTTGAGAATCCACATCGGATGCATTTTTTACATCTCAAGCGTTTTTTTATCCACATCGGACACATCTGTCCCATTACATTTACGTGTACTGAATCACGTGATCAAAGATTTTTTACATCTGAGATGCATCCGATGTGGATTCTCAAACGCAGCATATGATTGAACGTTTATGTTATCCGTAACGTACATGTTAGGCCGAGTTTTAACAGTAAAGAGACAAATTCGTATGATGTAAAGTCTTTCATAACACATTACTGTTATTTTCCGTCTGTTATGTTCTAATTTAACAGGTTTCCATCATACGAACTTGCCTCGTTACTTTTAAAATTCGGCCTAACATGTACGTTACGGATAACGTAAACGTTCAATCATAGGACCCATTACTTGTAGATGCCGAAACTTGATTTTAAATTAACGCACTTTTCTCTCACGCTTATGGAGAAACGATTATTACTCACGTTCAGGCCTCGCAACGAAATGGAGACAGGCGTAACAAAAAAACTACAAAAAAGTTACAAAAAATGAGCGTTTTTCTCAGGTTCAGTACAAGCTACAAAATTGAGACTAGCGTAACAAAAAAGCTACAAAAAAGTTACGAAAAACCAGCTGGGTCTGAATCTGTGCCGCTACTATGGAAATTCAAGCTAGCAGATCCGCTGTTTTTTCGGACCTGGGCAAAGCTACAAATTCGCAAATAGCGTAACAAAAAAGCTACAAAACACCCACCAGGTCTTGTATGGTGCCACCACAGAGTGCCCGCTAGCTTGATATAGCCTTTTCATTGGGCACTTCCTCACTGAACGGGACAGAATCGGACGTGTTTAGGGTCCTTTTAAATGACATTTAAGCGTATTGAACTGTCAGTAATTGGACTAAACCACATACTTTAAAAGAAAATCAAAGTATGCGTGGACTAAACCAAACGCTAAAAGGGTAATGTTGTAGCTGAAGGGTCTGGAAAATCCGCGTATCGGGAACAACACTAATCATTTATAGTGCGCATGTCGTATGCATTCTATTTGTACATCGGTCTCTTTTTGAGAGAGTAGGTGAGCTTTGTCCAGGCCGTTGGTGTTTATGCCGGTCGGCGTAGCCAGGTATGGATTAAAATTTTCGGGAAGCCGTTGCTTCGTCTTCTTGTTATCACGGCATTATTATTATTTGTTCACGTATGTGAAATTTGCTTCCAAGATTTATAAAATATTACTACTAATCACGACGTAAATGAAAACAAAGTTGCATTCACACATACATCTCCCACCACAGCAATTACAAATGATTAATGTTGTCCCCGATACGCGAGTAATTTCTAGACCCGTCAACTACAACATTACCCGCTAAAAGGGTCGTTGAAGTTAAGGTCCGTATTTATAAACACTACTTTCCTGAGTCGGAATTAAACTAAAATCGAAGTTCGAGTACAACGTCTCTAAAGTTCTGGGTGGTTCTGGTGTTAGACTGGAATTTAGAGATGGATATTAGCAAATCTGTAGCTGTTATGTACATTTACATCTCTAAATTCACGCGATATAACCGAACTTCGATTTTCGTTTAAGGCCAAGTTCAATTTTGTTTGACATATCATCACGATTTTTTTTAGGTTAGAAAATTGCATTATCGATTTTTTTCATTCGAAGTAATAAAAGACGTCACTTTAAATTTCTATCTCTTTATGTCAACAAATTTCTAACACGATGAATTTATAAAACGTATGTCACTAATGAATATGTGGCGGCAACTGACGGCAACACTGTCAGCTACTCCATGGCTACTAGAGTACATACAGGTCCGGTATAAGCCATGGAAAATAATAATTTAATGTTTTGATCGAGTTAAATAAAATATCAAAATTAAATGTTTATTTTTAAGTAAACGATATTTTTAAATGTATACGTCTTCAATCAAAAATAATATAGGCAATACTCAAGTGTATTATACGAGTGTACTGGACAAGAGATAATTTTACCCTTTACTCCAGTTTTTTGTAATGAAACCAGCGGTAAAATAGATATTTGTGTGCCAAGGCTGTGTTTTGGCCGAATTAGACATATGCGTTCAAGTCTAAGCTAGTTCTGGTTAAGTATAAGAGTAATAGGCAAGAAACGGGTGTTCAATCAAACTTGACATCGAGATAGATGTCACATAAGCAGGTGTACTGAAGATGAACTTTGCAGGACCAAGCATCAGATAGGTATAACACTTGATATTCTGAAAACTATGTGGATACTACACTGAATAAGAACGAATGGAAGTGTCAGAAGAAGGCTAAAGGCAAAAAATAGATGGAACAGAGCCTAATAGATAGATAAGTCATATTTTAGCCAGGAGAGAGTCGATGAGTGTTATATAGTTATTTATGAATGTATTTTTAATGTATAATTTCAGTTTATTTTCATTTTTGGTATAAAACTATGGCTGACATAATAAAACTCTTAAAAGTATATATATTTTCAATCTTTATTACTATACATTATTTAGTATTCATTTATTATCTCTGACCTAGGGAAAAGGTCAGAAAACCCTGGTCATAATTGTTTACAATGTTGCGTGTTCCTAATGATACAAAACATTACAGAGGAATGATACTTAGCCGATGAAATCTCATCGAGTTCACGCATGACATATTGTGGTATAAAATATGGCTATCTCTGATGCATCTGCAGATTTAAATTTATTTTTGCGTACTGTTTTCTATCAACTGATACCCCAAATTTATACAAGCCACGTCTTCGCACCACAATGTGACATAGCATCAAATCTGCTTAATCTCGTACCATTTTTTTAAAGTATCAAGGATATTCTTGGTGTAGCTGATCATCATGTTTCGAGTCACTGAACCTAAAAAATAACAAATATCAATCAATAGAATTCGGAATTTATTCCAAAAATATTTTTCTTTAGGAATTATATAGGATTTCTCGTTAATATAATGACAAACTTTTAAAGGTGGTAGGTGCATCAAAATAAACATTTTTTTGCTTAATAAAATAAAAATAATTTTATTGCCCAACAAATTAATCCATTTACAGAACAAAATACATGAAATAAATGTTAAACATAATATTTCGACAGAAAATAAATTTAGCAACAGCAAGAAGAAAAAAAAGAAAAGAAAGAATCCTAAATACATTAGCTACAAATTAGTACAACTAATGGTCGAAATAAATATCCCAATCAGAACAAAATTAATTAAAATTTGAGCACATTAGCCTTATAGGTGAATTTCTTCCCAAGTTCGTTCAAATACTTGCTGTATAAAATGTTTTATGATATCTAATGGCTGTTTGGGGAACATTAAAATTGATTTAATTTATCAAAAATAGTACATCAATAGTGTTATGTAATATTTTATAAAAAAATGTAACACTGGAAACTACCCTTCTATTTTCGAAAGAAGCAGAGATTCTTCAATACCTCGAATGGGATACAGCTCATCTATTTTAAAAGAAAGGTACTTGAGAGATCGCCGCTGAACATTTTCCAATGATCTTTTATGAATATTGTAAATAAGGTTCCAGATAAGAGATGCATATTCTAGCCTGGAACGAACTAAAGAAAAGTAAAGGATCTCCAAGCTTTAAGAGTTTGTAAAAGAACGAGTATTACGAATTAGGAACCCTAAGCTTTTCAACGCAGAAGCAACTGTATTTTCAATATAATCCGAAAAAGTAACTTTTTGGTTGAATAATGTAACTTTTTGGTTGAATAATATACCTTAATCTTCAATTTGTGCACAAGTCCGATAAATGTAAGGCTGTTAAATAAATAATCAAACTCCACCTTGTTAATCAATCAATATATGTTTATTGTCAAAGCTACAAGAACTTATAGATATATAATACTTCTAGTATAGGACCATACTTCATATTTAGACACATTCATTCAGCTTGTTTTCATTACACCAATTTTCAACGATTCCCAAGTTGGGTCTGTAAAAAGTAACAATCTTGAATTGATGAGATTGAGGTAAATATTTTTAAGTCAGCAGCGAACAGCAGGTTAAATTTATTGCCAAGTCATTTATAAATATACTAAATAATAGTGGTCCCAGATTGGAGCTCTGTGGAACTCCAGATGTTGCTGTGAGGGGTGAAGATGAAAATCCGTTGTAAAAGACATAATTAAAACGATGATTTAGGTAAGATGAAAATAATCTCAACAGCGACTGATCAAACCCTAAGCATTCCAACTTCCTTACAAGAATATTATGATTTTTAATTATTACAAAATACATTATGTATGTACAAAAAATATTCTAAACATATTTTAACTAACAAGAGTTTTATTTTTAACTAGTTATATTCAAAAACAAATGTCATTTTTAAAACTATGTTTAACAATAACCGATGAGTATACAACAAGGTTCACAGTTTAAACTAAGTCTACATTTTAACTGCCTATTGTACAACCCGCCATATGTACAATTAAAAATTAATTGTATTTCTTTAAAATGCACCTTATTCTGTTGATCAAAACCATTCGATAAAAAAATTAAAAAATATTGGTATAAAGGTGGTTTTTATATCTATGCTATAAAGCATGCATTGGGGTAGCATGTAGATTATCTAAGTATCAGGTCAGAGAGATTAAAATTAAATAACATATGTAGTGGGATTCTCATCTTTTGAGTACGTCTCCTATCGAGACTCCTATCTTTGTTCGACAGACAGCGATTTTGATGTAATGTCTCTCTATATTCTGTATATAATGTGTCGAGTTGGCACAAAAGAATAGCTGTTCTGATCAGAAGAAATTAACCACATCAAAGGAAGAAAATTAGGTCCCCTGTTATTTTTAATTTATATTAATGATCGTTAATGTTGCAATAATTAATATGACATTTACCTGTTTGCCTTTGATGTCCTTATCTATGTTTCTTGTAAGTTGTAAGGATTCAGATAACTAAGAGTTAATTGTCAATGAAACTCTGCAAAATGTTTATAAATGATGTTGCAATCATTTGTTAAAAATCAACACAAATACCTAAAACAAAATATAAGCTGATAAGTAATAACTATATGCAGTTTGTGGACAAACAATATAAGAAATTGGAAGAAAATCTATACAGTTAGTAGAAAAATTCAAATATTTAAGGGTAATTATTCGGAAACAGATGAAATTCACAGACCATATGCAAATACTG
This sequence comes from Psylliodes chrysocephalus, assembly GCA_927349885.1. Lineage (NCBI taxonomy): Eukaryota > Metazoa > Arthropoda > Insecta > Coleoptera > Chrysomelidae > Psylliodes > Psylliodes chrysocephalus. The sequence goes on from OV651823.1 coordinate 39,258,171, forward strand.
TTATCAAAACAATTGCAGTTAAATTACATTTCCTATTTAGAATCATAGAATGTTATTAAAATAATTGTTATTACATTATTTTTTATTAAATTTGAATATTGTGATATTAGCAAACTAGCCAAATAAATAAAATAAAAACCGAAAACATACCAGGATCTACAATAATATATATAAATAATATAAGTACATTGCATCTTTTAAATTATTAAAGTCCATTAAATTGAAATGACACGTCAAACCATAAACGTCAAACTTTCAAAACAAACATGCTTGTGTTCCAAACAGAAAATAGCATTTATAGAATAATTTATTTACTTGCAACCTTTCCCCACACACCACCTCGCCCCTCACCTATAAACATGGTCAAATTGGGCTAAGCCATTTTACATTCGTCTGCATAGGGAGCGATGTTGCAATTTTTCAATTTTTAGTGTCTATTCCGTCTGTTCAGATGGCAGCATCTTATGGGCCCTACATTTTTAAATCTTATCACAAGAATCCTGAAATAATTAGGCAAAAATAAAAGAATGTATGTTGCGTTTTAACTTTTAAATACTATAAAAAATGATGGAAAGTCCATAACTTTTAAATATTTGTTAAATATCACTTATTAAAATATTTTGCATTAAAAGTAAAACAAACCATAGACTTTCCATCATTTTTTACAGTTTTTTTAACCCATTTATGAAAACAGTTTTTAAAAATATTATCGTTCAGAGCTGTATTTCTTGTGATAAAAAAGTTGCCGTCACTTGTCATTGAACTTGGCCTTAAGGACAACTCACAAAGCACATAGAGGTTCCACGTGAATGACCAAGGTCAAAACCGACAACTGACATTTTTTATGCTATTTGCTCCAAACTCTAGATGGGGCTACTGGTAAAATTCTGATTTCTTACTCCATTTTTAAGCTTTATGGGAGAAAAACTTCACCAAAGACTCCAAAGATGTGACGTGTATTTATTTATGTTTTTGGTTAATCTCATTTTTCCGTCTGATTTTAGTGATTTTTTGTTGGCTTTGGCTTTTGGTTTCTGTTTATAGTTTCGTCTTAGTTATTTGCAAAATTGTGATGTTTTGCTTTTCTATTTTCTACTGTTTTGCAATAATTTTGGTGCTACCGGTGCTACCTGTGGGTGCTACATTGAAAACTTCGAGAAAAACTTCATTGATTCACCATGCATCTGCATCATAAAAAGACAAACGAGTATAACAACTAATTGATAATCAATTTATCACTGGACTAGATTCCGAAATCATTTTTCACATAAGAGAGTAATACACAAAGCAGTGGAGTAATACCACCATCTGTATTTGGAAGGAAAATACCTATTTATCATTGAATGAATAGTTAAAAGGATTCACCTTTTAATACAATACCTATATTACATTTGTCCTCGGTTTAAAAGACATTTATAAAATATATTATTTTAGTGTTAATAAAATGTAATATCCTAGTCTCTACTTTACATTTAAATTATTGATAGGTATTTTAAAGATTTGAGATTGTATACCTATTTGCTGCAAGTAAGTATTCGTTAAATATGTATTATTATTTGTATTTATTTTTATCTAATAATATTTATTTAAGTTATTAATAAACATATTTTAAGAATGTTCTATTTTATAATTTATTGATATATCTTATATTTATTTAATAATAATATGCAGAACCAACTCTCCACATTAGACCCCTGCTTTCAGACCCCTGCTTATAACAAATTAATTCCTCAAATTTGGTATAATCGACCTAAATTATTTTGTAAAAGAAAAGTTTCGAACTTACTAGTTCCATTCTTTATTTTATAAAATAATTTATGTGGAAATCATTTAAAATTTAATTTAAAACTACTACCTACTCCTAAAAATTACAATTTGAATTTACCGCTATCTGTCAATTGTCATTTTAGTTCCAGCTCCAAACACAAGGTGGCGCTAATTTGGTTTAAAAGTTCATTGGCGTGGGGTCTCTAGAAGATACGTGCTTTGTGGGACAACTTACCCAAGTCCGACTCAGCTGAGTTTTGTTAATAAATACGGACCTATATGTGTTAAAGGAGTCACAGGACTTGGCAGACCGAACGTAATAAGTGAACGCCAAGCCGAACTCAGCCTGATTTGTGCTCGTTGACACTGATATATGTCATGTGTTAGTTTAGCTCTGTCCTGTCACTTCTGTTCTGATTGTTTAGTTGTCAGATTAGTAAATTATTGTTAATCCGTTAATTTTATTTAACTTTTTAAAAGGAAGAGGGATGTACATAAAACAAGAACAAGACCCCTTCGACGTTCTAGAGAGGTTTATTAAAACCGAACCAGTAAATGTTTTCGTCCAAACGGACCAACTCAAGTATTGTTATCCCGAAAATAAGATATCTGAAAACGAGCAAATGTTTTCTAAAACTATTAAGGACGAACTTGAGAACAACATTAGCCATGTTAAAGAGACTGATATCAAGCAAGAATTTGAGAACACCTGTGATATTAAAGAGACTGATATCAAGGAAGAATTGAATGAGTATATACAACAAAAAACTGAGAGTGAATTGAGTGAACTGCTGACTACGTATTGTGATTTATCCACTTTGAAAATAGAAAGTACATCGGATTTGGAACTTCACTGTAACAACACAGCGTTAGAAAATGCCGCTAAAGTTATTTTAAAGAATAAGAGGAGGTATACCTGCCCTATCTGTCAAAATAGTAAGTGCATGTTTGACTTTTTTAGCCAAGCCCTATTTAAAAAAGTTTGTTAGGAAATATTTGAATTGTCATTAATGTTATGTATTTTACAAGTTGATACATAGTAAACAATATGTATTGGATCTGTAAGAATAAACAACAGTTCTTAAAGCAGTGCCGCTGCCTAGGCCCATGTCCCTAAGCTGCGCAAGCCTTACTAGGTTCTTGCAAATGAGTGAAGTCTAATATTGACGATATTATCAAACCATTCTAAAATTGAAATAAAATACAGTGTTCTATTTAAAAAAATACACACTTGTATTTGCCGGGTAATAACGCAGCACCCTGTATATTCAAAAATATTTTTAAGATATCTATTTTTTAAATCCATATAACTTTTATTTGAAACTGTTTGTGTGTCTAAGACATAAACTGAAATATTGAACAATTACGCAGTAATGGAACGGACATCCATAATAGCTCAAGGCTAAGTACCAATTTTTTAAAAAAATGCAGTTTGAAGATCATTTCCTCATGTAATTTTAGATGATAGATGATTGCAATTTTTTAGTGTTACATAAAGAAACTATTTGATTAGAGTGGTAGTAGGGGAAGTGGAATACAATAAGTAGGTTCATCTTGTATCATAATAAGAGTTTGCACTAATTTTATTTCTATATTTTTGTGCATGATCAGGACATTTCCAAAATATAAATGCTGACTAAGGTTAAAATTTTATGATCTAGATATAAAAGGCTTCCATCTCTTGGCTTCCATGAAATATCCAAGTTAACATTTCACAAAAATCTAAGAACCCTTTTTTGTAACCCAAAACTTCTTTTAAATAGTTCCTGGTTGTAGGCTTGTAACGAAGTTACTTTTTTTTTTATTTATTTAAGAAATATAGGATCCATCGGAAAACCGAATTATTATTTTTATTTTATTTTTCGTATTCATCATTTAGCTTTAACGTTAAAAATTCGAGTTTTCAAACGTTTACTATATATTGAATCTTCCCATCAAAATTTTTTATAAGTCAGCGGACGATCGCCTGCATTTCCCCACCTCAATCTTCGATTAATAATCGAGTTTGCACGACGAGTGGCGAAAATCACCTGTAAAACAAGCTGCACCGGCCAGATCTCATTATCTTTCCGCCGACGCTTGAGCTAGTAAGCAGCAATTCTTAGCAGTACCAGCCGCCTCCGATTAAACAAATCCCGTTCTCCGAGTACAGGTAAAAAAAACTGATTTCTTATCGCGTTGTTTTTGGAAGTTAAAAGACACATTCCGATTTATACCTGCTTTATTTTCTATTGAATTTGAAATACCGCAATAATTAATATTAAAGCATTTTGCTCTGTTAAAGGTCTTTATTTTTTTTTAGAAAGATTTATTTTCATTTCCCGACTGAATTATTGATTTTTTTTTAATTTTATTTTCCGATTTTGGATACGATTAAATTATTTAATAAGATAAATAGATTTAACGATTTAATTGCTGCCAGGTCTAGGTTAATTTTTTTTTACAGTAGTTGATTCTTTTATTTAAATTTTCTTTCCTTTAAATTAAATACAGGGTGATACTCGTTATTGATTTAATGATTAAAAATAATGTCTGAAAACTAACTAGATAATTTCTTTTTCCATAAGAGAGAAGGAGACAAATTACACCTAAACATAAAGTACGGCAAAAACCTTCTGATGTGGTTGCCTTGTAATTAACAAAAATGAAATTTTTAGTGCACAATATGCTTAGGATATGCTGCATGTCAAGGTTTGTAATATTTATTATGCTTTTTTGTTTTTATATTACATATAATAAACAGTGTATAAGGCCCTTTATTCCTATAAATATTTTTTTTCTAATTTTGACATATAGACATTTTTTGTAAACGCAGCAAGTGTTAAAATAATCTAGAAACAGATTTGGTTAGTGAACCTAGTAATAATTATGATACCAAAGAATGCTGCAGAGCACCTATGAAATTTTGAGTTAAAAAATATGCCATATTTTTAGGCTATTTTTATACCCTTTTCAAAAATTTTATGCTCCTCGTTTTTTGCAAAACTTAAAATGCTCTATAGCTTCGAACAAAGTCAGCAAAGCACCTCTATTTTATAAAGTTTTTTATGTAAAAACAGCAACACCATATATTTATGCACTTGAAATATTATATTTTTAAAAATACATGGTGCTTGCTAACCTTCGAAAGAAAACCACACCCCATTTTTAGACTCTTGAAATATTGTAAAACTTTACTAAAAAAAATTGCTATTTTTAAATAATACAGGCTTTGTTGGAACAAAGTCAGCAGGACACTTCAGTTTTTTAATTTTTTTTTTTATATATAAAAACAACTACTTATGACTAAAGACCGGACATTTTAATCGCGTTCAAATAATTGGTTTTAATCACATAGGCGTCTCATTCTGGGTTCGCTATTTAAGACGGCAGACAGTGCGGCAGATTCTAATACTATCAGGACAAACCTCTTTTTTTTATTAAAACAAGATAAAAAAAGTGTACTGATATATACATAGACATTAAAACTAATACAAAAAAGTGAGATTTTTTTTTATCGTGTATCTATATTCTTTGTCTTTTGAATCATTTTCATTAAACAAATTTAATGTTTTCTTCTCACCAACGCCGAGGATATGTAGGATATTTTACAAAAGTTTTTAGTAACCTCAGATCCTTTAATTTGTGGCCTGAGAAATTTTCCTTAAAAAAAAATAACTTTTTTGATGAAGATGTTAAACTTTTCATAAGCGAGTTTAAGGTGTAGTAATGTAAACGATATTCTGTATGATATTTTTTTTATTATTATCTCTTATATAATTACAAAATATCTATTCCTCAATATTTTGGCGTGGTACACTACTCTCCTGCCTAAAATGAGGATCGAGGACCCCAGCTGCCTCCCCCGAATTTGTTATTTCCTCCAGAAAATTGGAAATTTCTAGCCTTAGCTGGTCCCGATTCATTGTTGGAGAAATTGCATCGGGGCCAAATATTAGGACTCTACGAGCGTTTGGACTAAGACGCTGTAGAGAGGGCCTAAAATGAATGTCAAATAGGCCCATCATATGTTGTCTTATACTTTCTCGATCCATTGTCGGTTAGTTGCCGGTGATATTTTTATTCAAATAAAGTCAATCCTTATATTATATTTATGAATATTTTGGCTTTTATCGATACCGTACATACCGATTTTTTGTAACAAAACATTTATGTTTTTATTTCCTGTGGATATTATGGTACTTATACACGATGAGACAATAAAATAAATGTCTGTTAAATTTCTGTAATGTATGTATTAATTCAATTGCTCACTCTATATAGGTATCTGTTGGTTGAAAAAATGTAAAAAGATAACAAAGAGTCGATAAACAGGAGATTTGAGAAGAAAGTGTCTTGTAAAAATATCACTAGATTTTTCCAATGAGTATATTTGTTTAGTTCAAAGGGAAAAGTGATAGAAACTGGAAACGTAAATATGGAAAATTTATTATCGGACTTTGATTGTTTTCGTCGTTTTAATGACAACAAATTATACTGCCGCAATTGTGATCAGGTGTTAGTTTTTAATGGAAAGTCAAGTATGACACAACATGTGAAAACACAAAAACACATGCAATCTTTAGAGGGATGTCCAGACAAAATCTTTTATGAAGATTTATGCAACGCATTTGTTTCTGCAAATATTCCATTAACAAAATTAAATAATACAATTTTCAAAAATTTTCTTTGTAAATATACTAAACGTAAAATACCGGATGAATCCACAATTAGAAAACATTATATTCAAAATCAGTACGATAAAGCAATGACGGCAATAAAAACGAAAATTTCCAGCAAATATATTTGGGTTAGTGCAGATGAAACGACTGACATAAAGGGTAGATGTGTTGTTAATGTTGTTGTAGGATTATTAAGTGCTGAAAATACTTCACAACAGTATTTAGTTTCTAGTGTGTTTCGTGAAACTGTGAACGCTGAAATGATTTATGAAATAGTGAAACGTGGATTGAACAATGTAATTGATAATGACGTTTCAAAAGTTTTATTGTTTATTTCAGACGCGGCAAGTGTAATGTTGAAAACAGGGAAACTATTACAAGAACATTTTCCAAACATGCTGCATGTAACTTGCCTTGCTCACGCGTTACACCGAGTTTGTGAGTTTATCCGTGACAGCTTTCCAGACATTAATTCGTTGATTAGCTGTTTTAAAAAAATTTTGTTAAAAGCACCGTCCCGAGTTTCTTTATATAAAGAAATATGTCCGAATATCCCCCTACCTCCACAACCAGTTATTACACGATGGGGAACTTGGTTACAGGCTGTGTTCTTTTTTTCGGAGCATTTCGACAGACTAAAAGTATTTATTTCCAACTTATCAGAGGACGCTCTCTCTATCACTCAGTGTAAAGGTTTAATAACAAAAACAACTTTGCAGTCGGAGTTAAATTTTCTTGCGACTTATTTTTCGTGTCTCCCAGAAACTATAAAATTCCTTGAAACCCGTAACTTACAATTATCGGTTGCTATGGAAAAATTTGAATCGACATTGTTACACTTAAAAAACGTAAAGTGGCCCTTACAAGATAAATTTAACCATAAAATAGATTGTGTTATTAAAAGAAATCCAAATTTACAGACTCTGAAACAAATCTCCCTGAACAATTTTAACGATTATGAAACTGCTTTAAAATATTGTGATTTTGTTCCACATTTTTCATTTGCTCCTGTAACGAGTTGTGACGTAGAACGATCGTTTTCTAGGTTTAAAGATTTATTGACTTCTAAAAGAAGTAATTTCACTGAAGACAATTTAGAAAAATATGCAGTCATACAAACATATTTTTCAAATGAAGAAGATTGATATTAATTTGTATTGTATATATTGTATATAATTGTATATTTGCTACTTTAGGATAAAGAGTGTATATTGGAACACTCTAAACATAAAACTAATGATGGTGTATCCTCGTTGATATATTTATTAGTCAATAATATATTAACAGAAAAAGCCAACAACATTATCCCACAACACAATAAAAAAATAAATAATAATATCATTTGTAATTATATAATAATATCCAACCAAATTTGAACTAAAATTTAATAAAATAATTATTGCAATGTAAATGTAATAATAAGCCCGCCCCAAATGTTACGCCCGGGCGATAAAAATCCAATATCTTATCTACTGTGTCGACCAGTTCAGTAAATAACTTGTTTTATTCAGAATGTATTATTCAAATCGAAGGTCCGCTCTTACCGTTACTTCGCTGATAAGAATAAATTAAATTGTCCGGTCTTTACTTATGACTAAAGACCGGACAATTTAATTTATTCTTATCAGCGAAGTAACGGTAAGAGCGGACCTTCGATTTGAATAATACATTCTGAATAAAACAAGTTATTTACTGAACTGGTCGACACAGTAGATAAGATATTGGATTTTTATCGCCCGGGCGTAACATTTGGGGCGGGCTTATTATTACATTTACATTGAAATAATTATTTTATTAAATTTTAGTTCAAATTTGGTTGGATATTATTATATAATTACAAATGATATTATTATTTATTTTTTTATTGTGTTGTGGGATAATGTTGTTGGCTTTTTCTGTTAATATATTATTGACTAATAAATATATCAACGAGGATACACCATCATTAGTTTTATGTTTAGAGTGTTCCAATATACACTCTTTATCCTAAAGTAGCAAATATACAATTATATACAATATATACAATACAAATTAATATCAATCTTCTTCATTTGAAAAATATGTTTGTATGACTGCATATTTTTCTAAATTGTCTTCAGTGAAATTACTTCTTTTAGAAGTCAATAAATCTTTAAACCTAGAAAACGATCGTTCTACGTCACAACTCGTTACAGGAGCAAATGAAAAATGTGGAACAAAATCACAATATTTTAAAGCAGTTTCATAATCGTTAAAATTGTTCAGGGAGATTTGTTTCAGAGTCTGTAAATTTGGATTTCTTTTAATAACACAATCTATTTTATGGTTAAATTTATCTTGTAAGGGCCACTTTACGTTTTTTAAGTGTAACAATGTCGATTCAAATTTTTCCATAGCAACCGATAATTGTAAGTTACGGGTTTCAAGGAATTTTATAGTTTCTGGGAGACACGAAAAATAAGTCGCAAGAAAATTTAACTCCGACTGCAAAGTTGTTTTTGTTATTAAACCTTTACACTGAGTGATAGAGAGAGCGTCCTCTGATAAGTTGGAAATAAATACTTTTAGTCTGTCGAAATGCTCCGAAAAAAAGAACACAGCCTGTAACCAAGTTCCCCATCGTGTAATAACTGGTTGTGGAGGTAGGGGGATATTCGGACATATTTCTTTATATAAAGAAACTCGGGACGGTGCTTTTAACAAAATTTTTTTAAAACAGCTAATCAACGAATTAATGTCTGGAAAGCTGTCACGGATAAACTCACAAACTCGGTGTAACGCGTGAGCAAGGCAAGTTACATGCAGCATGTTTGGAAAATGTTCTTGTAATAGTTTCCCTGTTTTCAACATTACACTTGCCGCGTCTGAAATAAACAATAAAACTTTTGAAACGTCATTATCAATTACATTGTTCAATCCACGTTTCACTATTTCATAAATCATTTCAGCGTTCACAGTTTCACGAAACACACTAGAAACTAAATACTGTTGTGAAGTATTTTCAGCACTTAATAATCCTACAACAACATTAACAACACATCTACCCTTTATGTCAGTCGTTTCATCTGCACTAACCCAAATATATTTGCTGGAAATTTTCGTTTTTATTGCCGTCATTGCTTTATCGTACTGATTTTGAATATAATGTTTTCTAATTGTGGATTCATCCGGTATTTTACGTTTAGTATATTTACAAAGAAAATTTTTGAAAATTGTATTATTTAATTTTGTTAATGGAATATTTGCAGAAACAAATGCGTTGCATAAATCTTCATAAAAGATTTTGTCTGGACATCCCTCTAAAGATTGCATGTGTTTTTGTGTTTTCACATGTTGTGTCATACTTGACTTTCCATTAAAAACTAACACCTGATCACAATTGCGGCAGTATAATTTGTTGTCATTAAAACGACGAAAACAATCAAAGTCCGATAATAAATTTTCCATATTTACGTTTCCAGTTTCTATCACTTTTCCCTTTGAACTAAACAAATATACTCATTGGAAAAATCTAGTGATATTTTTACAAGACACTTTCTTCTCAAATCTCCTGTTTATCGACTCTTTGTTATCTTTTTACATTTTTTCAACCAACAGATACCTATATAGAGTGAGCAATTGAATTAATACATACATTACAGAAATTTAACAGACATTTATTTTATTGTCTCATCGTGTATAAGTACCATAATATCCACAGGAAATAAAAACATAAATTTTTTGTTACAAAAAATCGGTATGTACGGTATCGATAAAAGCCAAAATATTCATAAATATAATATAAGGATTGACTTTATTTGAATAAAAATATCACCGGCAACTAACCGACAATGGATCGAGAAAGTATAAGACAACATATGATGGGCCTATTTGACATTCATTTTAGGCCCTCTCTACAGCGTCTTAGTCCAAACGCTCGTAGAGTCCTAATATTTGGCCCCGATGCAATTTCTCCAACAATGAATCGGGACCAGCTAAGGCTAGAAATTTCCAATTTTCTGGAGGAAATAACAAATTCGGGGGAGGCAGCTGGGGTCCTCGATCCTCATTTTAGGCAGGAGAGTAGTGTACCACGCCAAAATATTGAGGAATAGATATTTTGTAATTATATAAGAGATAATAATAAAAAAAATATCATACAGAATATCGTTTACATTACTACACCTTAAACTCGCTTATGAAAAGTTTAACATCTTCATCAAAAAAGTTATTTTTTTTTAAGGAAAATTTCTCAGGCCACAAATTAAAGGATCTGAGGTTACTAAAAACTTTTGTAAAATATCCTACATATCCTCGGCGTTGGTGAGAAGAAAACATTAAATTTGTTTAATGAAAATGATTCAAAAGACAAAGAATATAGGTACACGATAAAAAAAAATCTCACTTTTTTGTATTAGTTTTAATGTCTATGTATATATCAGTACACTTTTTTTATCTTGTTTTAATAAAAAAAAGAGGTTTGTCCTGATAGTATTAGAATCTGCCGCACTGTCTGCCGTCTTAAATAGCGAACCCAGAATGAGACGCCTATGTGATTAAAACCAATTATTTGAACGCGATTAAAATGTCCGGTCTTTACTTATGACACATGTTTAGGCTGTTTTAAAATCCTAAAAATGTGGTAAGTACATTTGTTTTCAGAAAAAAACTTTGAAGTCAGCAAGGAATTGCGAATTTTTTTTAAAATGCCAAATTTTGAATATTTTATAATATTGTAGGAGCCAAAAAACGTGGTGTGGTTTAAAAAAAAACTGGGGTGCTCTGCTGGATTCGTTTGAAGCTAACAAAGCATCCCGTAATTTTATATTTTATAATACTCAATAGCCTAAAATGAGAGCTGTTTAAACAAAAAATTGTATTTTTAAAAATAGCAGTTTTTTTCGAAAAGCTCTATATTATTTCAAAAATGTGAAAATGTGGTGAGATTGTTTTTTTTTAAGTTTTGAAAATCCGAGGTTCTTTACTGGATTCGTTCAGAGCTAGTAAAGCTCTGCTCGTCTTGTTACATAAAATAAGGCATGTTGTAGCTGGTTATATAGTTATTTTGTAACTGCATATCTAACCCTTTTATTTTTTTCAGGTGGTTGTAAACATGTAGCTTTTTTGCTGTGGCTTCATAGAGGGAGTGAGAAACCAACTGTAACATCTACTCAGTGTTATTGGAAAACCTCTTAATTTATCAAAATGCGTAAATATTGATGTACACTTGGCTAGATTGTTAAAGAAACCTCTTCATCCACTACAGGAAAATAAATCAGTACTTTTATATTCTTAGGATTTGTATATATATTTTTTATTTGTAAATAAATTGTTTTTTACTTCATTTTTCTCATTTTTTATTAAAAGATTAATAAATAAAATTTTCACAGATTTTTATATTTTTGTTTGTAAACAATAATTGAAGAGTTTTTATTAAAAAATCACCAATGTTAATAATAATAATTTAAGTCAATATTATTCTTTCTCCTTTTTTAAAGCTACTATCAATAAAGGTATTACTTTAGCTTGACCTATGATCAATTTTTAAATTTTGTGATATATTTGGTTCAACAGAAAAAAAATTATAACCCTTTGACATTGGTTGTTTTTACTTAGATTTTCATAAAAAATAAACGGAACTGCAAACATGTTTTACTATCGTAATAACGAATAGCAACATTAAATTTTTTTTTCACATTTATCACTGTTGTCATTTTCATAAAGGATTGATAAGAAGGCACACTTTCTGGTTTTTTGAAGAAGGTAGCAAGAATTGTGATATTTTTAAATTTATCACCAGTGATACCACATGTAGTTACCCGATTTATTGGAATATATAGACTTTGCTACCACATTCAACTGAACTTGGTTGTTTTTAATATTTATCACTGTGACATAGGCGTTTTTGTCAAAATGTTTCATTTTAAACTGCTGTAAATAGGTGCCTTTGTTTTGGTAGTTTTAGTCCCAAAAAAATCTATGCATATACAGGTACTCATTCCTCTTTGATTTGTTCGAAAAGTTAAAATTTTATAAAAAATTACATTGGCTGTTTAAAAACTCATTATAATCCCTGAAATGTGATAATTAGGTAAATTAAATTAAAAAAACAAACAAAAAAAATTATTAAATTAATATTTACTCTTACAAAATAGGTTCTTGTAAGTTAACAAGCAATTATGCAGATATTACTAAGTTAATGTACTTGCTTAAAATTCACACACGAATGTGGTTTTAACTTGTTAAATTAACTAACCCTTCTTATAACTCTTTCCACATGTATTCTTAGAGATGTTATTCTTTTACTTAATTGTACATCTTCTGGAGAACTTTTTTCATTCTGTGATACACTAGGTGTGGCTTTACTAAAGTGCATCCCATGTTTTCAAGTAGATAAATATTCTGAAACCCCTATCTGCCATTATATGGGATCCAGGAACCAGTTTGTTTAAATACCCACATTTTTCTATTATTTCTTTATCACTAGTTCTTCCACAAAATGATGAATAAATTCGGTATCTTCAAAACTTTCAGGAGATTCTGCATTTTCTTCCAGAAGGGTTTTTAGGTTATGCACCTAAGAATTTATAGTAGCCTCATTTTCAATTTCCTGAAGGGGACAATTAGCAGAAATTGCTGCTACATCTTGATAATCCGGTGTATTTTTATTAAAAAGTTTATGAGAAACATCGCTAGTAGAAGGTTGATTTTCTTCTTTCCAAATTTCTAGGAACACTAATAAATATTTTTGAAGATGAATGTGAATCATTATCACATTCTGGAACAAAACACTTTTTCGTAGTCATAATATTTATAAAAAGTACAAAATTAAACACTCAAATTCCAAATAAATTCTTGATCGAGACACTATGATGACAGATGCCATACACAGTGTTGCCATTTTGCCATTTTCTGAATTATTAAGTGACTTTTAAAACAATGAAACTTTAAATATGGTAAAAGTTTAAACAGAAATAATACTTTCAAAAAACATTTGATATTATATATTTAAAAGATATTTGTTTAACGATGTTTTAGAAGTCTAAAAGTAAGAAGGAGTACACAAACGAACGTACATCACTTCTCGTAAACCTTCTAGCCGGCAACGTTGTGCGCTAGCTCCTATTGGTCTATTCCCGGTGACGTCATAAATTTTAAAAAAAATTCATAACTCCGGCAAATGAACAGATAAAAAAAAAAATAAAAAAAATGTAGTTTTATTTTTAACTCTACTATTCATAAAAAAAATTTCAAAATTTTTGAACATGCCCCATAGCTCCATAATTAGACATACTATCAAGTTCATATTTTAAACAGAATAAGTCTTGACATACTTATATATAATAGTGGTACTGTCAATTCATCGCAAGCCGTCAAAGAGTGGAAAAAATTAAAAGAATATAAAAACTCTAAAAATAAAAAGTCTGCTAACAATACCTCCATAACTAGACATACTATCAAGTTCATATTTTAAACACAATAAGTCTTGACATATCTATATATAATAATAACTGTCAATTTATCGCAAGCCGTCAAAGAGTAAAAAAAAATTAAAAGAATATAAAAAACTCTAAACATAAATAGTCTGCTAACAAATTATCTACAATACCTCCATAACTAGACATACTATCAAGTTCATATTTTAAACAGCATAAGTCTTGACATACTTATATATAATAGTGGTACTGTCAATTCATCGCAAGCCGTCAAAGAGTGGGAAAACTTAAGAGAATATAAAAAAACTCTAAAAATAAAAAGTCTGCTAACAATACCTCCATAACTAGACATACTATCAAGTTCATATTTTAAACACAATAAGTCTTGACATATCTATATATAATAATGGTACTGTCAATTTATCGCAAGCCGTCAAAGAGTAAGAAAAATTTAAAAGAATATAAAAAAACTCTAAACATAAATAGTCTGCTAACAAATTATCTACAATACCTCCATAACTAGACATACTATCAAGTTCATATTTTAAACAGAATAAGTCTTGACATACTTATATATAATAGTGGTACTGTCAATACCTCCATAACTAGACATACTATCAAGTTCATATTTTAAACACAATAAGTCTTGACATATCTATATATAATAATGGTACTGTCAATTTATCGCAAGCCGTCAAAGAGTAAGAAAAATTAAAAAAAAATATAAAAAAACTCTAAAAATAAAAAGTCTGCTAACAATACCTCCATAACTAGACATACTATCAAGTTCATATTTTAAACACAAAAAGTCTTGACATATCTATATATAATAATGGTACTGTCAATTTATCGCAAGCCGTCAAAGAGTAAGAAAAATTTAAAAGAATATAAAAAAACTCTAAAAATAAATAGCCTGCTAACAATACCTCCATACCTAGACATACTATCAAGTTCATATTTTAAACACAATAAGTCTTGACATATCTATATATAATAATGGTACTGTCAATTTATTGCAAGCCGTCAAAGAGTAAGAAAAATTTAAAAAATATAAAAAAACTCTAAAAATAAATAGTCTGCTAACAAATTATACAAATATTCTTAAATCTGACTTAATATCTCTTTTATGGTTTATATATTTTTAAAATGTTCTTACTTCTACTTTTTATTTAATAATTACCGCAATATTTATTTAATAAAATGTATTAACCTGCCAAGTTTGGTCTGCTAACTTCACACCAGTAAATAGTTACAGTATTATCGGTTAAATAGTTACAGTTTAATCGTTATAATGTTAAAATTTTCAAGATTACAATGTAACTTTTAATGATGAAATAGTTGACCCTTTGAGAAATATTTTTACCGTATTGATGTTAAAAGGAACTCGTATAAAAATAAAATTATAACTGTTTTAAATTTAAAAGACTAACTATTTAGTTACCTACTAAATAATATATAAACACCGGGTAGGTATATAAAATTAGTACATTCACTGTGTTTTTCTTAAAATAAACTTATATAAGAATTAACTAAATAATCGTTTCAGCTTTAAAAGAGTACCTATTAGTGGTTTAAAGGATTTTTTAAAGAAATATACGTTGGCAAATGTCTCCTTTTATACGTAATATATTTTTAGCGAGAAAAATATATCTCTAAGTAAAGGTTACACGTGTCACTCTGGAGCTGCTTTTCCAAAATTTGTTTTTTTTTTTTGAAAACTCGTTTAGAAAAATAAATATGAAATGTATTGCCGTAAAAACCAAATCAAACTTCAGAAAAGTGGTTTCATATCACGTTCCAACCTTTATCTATATGTACGTACGTATTTATTTTCCCAAAATTAAATAAAAATAGTGGGATACTACAAGTTTAAATAGCCTGTATTTCGTCTTAGGAGACACTTGACAAAGTAAATTATTTTCTAAATAATGCAAATCTTCAAAATTCTTCCTTCTCCTCCCCCCTTCATTGATGTAAACAAATCAGTCACGACGTCGGGCTGCCTAGTAAATTAAAAATTATAAAATCGTACATGGGGTACAGTGACACCCTATTTTTCAAAATAAGGTGCTTTATAAATTAAAAAAGACTTCCACCCGTCTAAAGTGAACATGAGCATAAATAAAAGTCTCCCGGAGGTCATTATAGGTCAACTAAATGGATGTAGGACCGAATGAAATGATTTAAAATTAAAACACGTACATATGCAAATTAACATTTAATATTTTGAAAATATTTCAAAAGTGCAATAAATAAGTACAATAAACAAAAAAAAAATAAGTATAATAAACCAAATAAATAACTAGGGACAAAAAACAAATAGGTACACTAAACAAACTAAATATTGTCAGTTTGTGTCAAGCCTCTAGGTCTTTACAAATACATACCATACATTCCTTATAGTAGAGGAGACTAGGAGACCGTGGGAGGTCGACCTTCACCCACCTGATGAGGCATATTTTTTATGAAATTTTATTGATTTATTAACACTCCTATGGGAACGTGCCATTCGAAAAGTGATCATGGTTATTTTTAATTAAATAAATTTTATTCAATTTTTTTAATAACCTTCACTTTTTTGATGACCGAACAAATTTAATTTTAACATAGAGAATGCTTCGGTAGGTTTGTTTATTTATTTGTGTTCATGGCTACCTAGCAAGCAGGTATGTCAATATAGTTAACTACACCAAATATGTCAACTAATAAAAATAGAAGAGAATTTAATTACGAAAATTAACCGTATAGGCTTGCCTGCAAAAAACTTGATATATTGTCTAAAACATTTGCCAAGTCATTTATGTACAGAATAAATAGAGTGATACCGATTTGCGGAAGTAAGCAAACACTTTAATCACAGAACAATTACTTTTAGAATGGAAACTGCAATGTTAAAATTTGAGACAGTTTTGTAACACCCGGTGAGCGTTCTTTGAACTATTTGGCGGAAGTGGCGCCATCTCGCGGTCACTTTAGTTAACACAAAACGCGGGAACATTCAAAATGGTCCTTCAATATTTAGTTTAAAAGTGGTAGTCAAATTAAGATTTGTTCATAGAAACTCCTTTTTTACGTTTATTGTAGCAATAAAATTATATTTGTTACAATAAAGCAAAAAATGAGTAGTATGAACCAATCCTAACTTGACTACAAGTTAAAATATTTTTACAAAAAATTAAAAAGCATGATCAACAAAATTAATTTATTAAAACAAAAAAAACATACAAAATAGAATAATTAAATGTAGCGTGTTAATTAGCTGGAAAGTTAAGTCATTGTCCACAGAGGTTGAAGAGTTTTATCTAAAACATAAAATAAATATTAATCAACTTATAAATCAAGAAGGGTACAGGAAGAAAAAAGCAGCTAAGCCACATTTTTACCAAAATTGAACTGGTCCGCCCTATTTTGTAAAATACCAGTATTAGCAAATGCAAAACAGTGCATTTAAAATTATGTCCAAGGACTTTCCTACTGTTTGTTTGTCATTTTCAGTATTTAGAATAAAAAATTACAACTGTCTGGTAAATTAAGTGGTAAACTAC
This sequence comes from Psylliodes chrysocephalus, assembly GCA_927349885.1. Classification (NCBI taxonomy): domain Eukaryota; kingdom Metazoa; phylum Arthropoda; class Insecta; order Coleoptera; family Chrysomelidae; genus Psylliodes; species Psylliodes chrysocephalus. The sequence goes on from OV651823.1 coordinate 39,275,538, forward strand.
AATATAATCAGGCAACATTTAAACAAAGTAACATCTTTTTGTAATCAATTACCTTAAAGTATCAAAAGTTTGTATTTAGTCAGTCTAAATTAAATTTGGTTTTCTGAACATTTTGGTAATTGTGACTAGGCCCCTTTTTTTCCTGAACCCTTCAAATCTGTTGGGGAGCACAGAAAGTGAGGCATAAATAAAAAAAAGGTATACTGACCATTACTTCCCGGACTAGGCTAATTTGTCTTCTACAATCCAATATTGCCATTCCAAACGGCTTGAAGAAAGTTTGTACTAGAACAAATAAAAAACAGTAAAAGTAACAATCTGAACTAAATCAAATATGAGGCATGAATACAAAAAGTACAGTGACTATTACTTCCTTGACTAGGCTGTTTTTGTCTTCAATGATACAATACTGCCACTCCAAACGGCTTGAAAAAGTTTGTACTAGAACAAATAAAAATACAGTTAGATCGCTGCGTGCACCAAGAACTTTAAACATATCTTCAAAATGTTTATCACATACTAAATAGTTTTTACAAATTTGTTGTTTTATTCTTGAAAAATGGACTGGGAACACCCAATACTCAAATTTGAAATAAATCGTTATTAGGATTTCAGAGTGTTTACAAAACAATTTGGCATACAACAATACGATATATTACAGCTTTTATAACTAAAAATTACCACAAAAATTTAAAATAAGCTCAATCGTCAGCAAGATCAAGTAAACAAATTGAACATTTAAAACACAATTGAACAAGACCAAGTTGACAATACAATGAACAATTATTTACAAAATACTTACTATTTATTCATCCAGGATCCAGAGAACACCCAAATATAAACAAATAATAATTATTGACAATATGATATTGATAATCACAAAAAATACAGGTAAAATGGCAAATGTCATTCACCGCGAGGTAATCGATAATGGATGCCTGACAATGACAAATGACACTCCCACTCTTTCCACCATCAATTGTAGATTTCTGTAAATTGTTGTGTACAGTGCTATCTAGAATCTGTTCCTTGAAACAAAAATATAGTTTCAGCTCGGGCTATACTAGTTACCGATACCTGACTTTAATTCACTGTAAAAAATCAAATATTTTATCTGCCTCTAATATTTATTAGCATAGCCATGGCCGTCTGATAAAAATAGCACAGAATAACCACTATAGGCTTGACAAAATAAGCGATACGCCACCTACAGTTTTAATTTGAAACCTTCCAGTGGGCCATTAATGTTTTGTTTACTCATGTGATTCAAGCATAATATAGGTTAATCTTACGGTTTCTGTTTGTATATGGTGTTTTAAAGACGTTAATTGATAAAATTATTGTTTATTTTATCAAAATGAACCATCACTGTTGTGTTCCCATGTGTTCCTCTTGGGTAAAACTAAATAAATAACTTAGTTTTCAGACATTTCCCAAAAAAGGACAACGTGTTTTGGTAGAAACAAAATTAGGGAAACGAGAAGCTGTTGATCGGAGGGAGGAATGGATAAGAAAATTAAAAATTGGAAAGCCTGTGAGTCCGTACATGAGAGTATGTTCATTGCATTTCTCTGAAAACGATTATTTTTATAGAGGTTAGTATTTAGTCGTTTTTTGTGTTTCCGTATTAATAGTTTTTGTCTGTAGGGGACAGCTCTAAATTACATAGATTAAAATTTAATGCAGTACCGTCTAGGAAGTTACCTTTGGAAGATAAAATAGTATTAGGCATTCCAAACTGAATGGCTACCAGTGGGTTTTGACAATGCAAAATTATGGCAACCCTGTAGTCCTGGTGATTTGACAAGGTCAATGAAATAGATAGTTACATAGATTGATCATCCATATTTTTCAAAATAAACATAAGCTTATGCCTTGAAGTAAAAATGTAAGCAATTATTATTTTTTAAATATCTAAAGGCTGAAAATTGGTTTTAAAACACATTTTGGCTAAACCGATTCAAATTAATAAATATTTGCCAGGCAATATGGCCGCTTGCAAACGACCAGCTTTGAGCAATCTATATAACTATATATGTATCATTGACCCTGTTAATGACAACATGACAACAGGGTTGCCATATCTAAACTGTCAGTCCCCACTGGTAGCCATTTGGACAGGTCGTTGGAATGCCTAATTATGTATTTAGGTTATGGGTTAATGTAATATAAGGTAAACATACTTTTGCTAAATAAATACACTGCCACTATCTATAAAAATGTTTAATTAATACATATATAACCAACACTAAAACCCCAGTATAAAGAACAATACAGTAGCGACAGATTGCGTCGGCTTCTTTGATGTCGGGGTGGTCAGATTTTCAATGACAGTTGACGTTTTTGTCGCTTATTTCTACACGGAGAAAAGTAAACTCTAAAATTGCAAATTAGCGATGTACAATTAGAAAAAAATTAAAACATGTACATATAACATTTTAATGTATTCTAGGCAAATAAATTAATCAAAATATTGTGTAACTTAAATAAATGAGTTCCGGTGAAAATATAGATGTGCCAATTTTAAAATTTTATCATTAGAATAAAATAAATTACTTTTGTATGCCATTCATTGTATGAAATGTGTCAAACAGTTTTTGGTTTCTTCCTGGAACTAATAAATTAACTCAGCACCTTATTTTTTTATTTAAAATGAGGTTATGTAGGTATCTTTTTAGAAGTGAAACAACATATAACAATAATATTTATTAAAACACACAATTACAAATTAGTAAGTTTTTAATGAATTTACAATACAAGAATTATTTTATTTCAATTTTTGTTCCTTCGTACAAATTTTTGACTTCAGATGAGTTTTAGCAAATGCCTGTTGTAAGTCACCCGTTAAGCAAAATGCTGCCCAATTGCTTATATTACCTATGTATATAATTAAATACTATTAACGTCACATCATAAAAATTAGATGTTTATATTTAACGATTTTATGGTTTAAAATTTGTATGGGAATGGTTATCTGCTGCGGGATTTAAATATTTAATGGCTAGAAGAATCAACAGTGACTGTCTAGAAAAATGTGTTGGGTCCATTAGGCAACAGGGTGGGAATTTAATTAATCCAACACCTGTACAATTCGAAAGGGCATTTAAAAAACGTTTTTGTCAAAATTATCTTCATTGCAATTCCATGAATTGTAATGAAGACCTGGACAAGCACTTGCTACAATTAGATGTAAAAAATATTGTCTCTCTGTATCCTGAAATAAATAAAAACACTCAAGAAGCTGTTTTTCTTCCTAATTACAGCTACAGGACAAGATATAATAGTTCAAAATCCATTTAAATATGTTTGTGGCTATTTGATCAAAAAAGCTTTAGGCATACATGGATGTGATACATTTATTAAATTTTCAAAAGAATGTGAAGATTTGGATAGTTCACAGATTTTAACATATGATTGCAAATAAAGCACTTATGGAGGCCTAAAAACTCCAAATGAAAAGTTTATTATCCATATATTTAAATTATAAAAAAATGTTATATCTATTTTTAGCAATACCTGTGTAATGTCTGGTATATCCCATAGCTTTTTTTGATATTATGAAAGAAATAGAATTTAATCATCCTTGTCCTAATTTCCCTAACGTATATATCATACAACTGTTTATAAGATTATATATATTATTGTTTAAGTGCTTAAATATTGTATAAATGAAACAAATCAAAAATTAAAAAACAGTTAAAATAATAACACCACAAAATACATTTTTTTGTTTTCTTTTTGCTACTTTACAAGAAATACATATATATTTTGATTAGATGTAGTCAATCAGAACATTTTTAATCAATGGACATAGTGAATCAAAGAACATCTAATTCATTATAATAATTTGGAGGTAGGATTTTTGATTAAGAATGTCCAAAGGTTGCACATGGTACGCTTTCAAAAATGTCTCGTTCATGTTCAATGATAGTCTCAACAGAGGAAGCACTTGGTCGATGTACTAGGGAGAAGATAGACATTTGGCTGATGACCTAGATGGATAAAAAATGTGGGAACAGCAGTAGGCAATAAACGTTTACGGTTCAACGTTTTAGAAAAAAAATTCTTCTCAAAATGTTTCTCACACAACCTGTAATTCCGATGAAGACTGTTCACATCTATGTTACTCAAATCTTCCCTATTACAAGCTCTTAACCACATGTTGGCCCTAAAATATAAAAAAGTTGATAACAAATGTTTAGATTGACGGTAGTTCAGAAATTATATATTTTTTACATTATTTTTGTTGAAATTGTAAAAATTGTCCTCAAGACATTTAAATAATAAATATTTGCTTGTCAAATAAATATTTGGTTTTCAAATATAAAAATTGAAAGTATTTTCTCAAGACATACCTTTATGGCTCCATGGGAAATGCAAAATAACTTGTCCCTTTGTCTGTTTACTCTGTTTGAGATGGACAAGGGCGATAGACACATCTCTTTTTTTTCTGATCAGGTGCAGAAGCCATTTCAAAAATATCACACAATAAATGAAAAACTAAAATAATAAAAATGTCTCAAAATATACACTGCAAACAAACAAAAATAATGTCATATTTACATCGCATTGACACTATTGACGTTGACGTTTTTGTCGCTTATTTTCGGACATTCGCAGAAAAATATGGACACCTCATAAAAAATGATCTGTCGCTACTGTATTATTCTTTATACTGGGCTAAAACTAACAAAATCCTTTACACGCTTTAAAAACGAAAAATTCAACACCTAATCTTACGAAAAACCTATGGCATGTCATATGAAAACAAATGTAAACAAACTATAAATGGCCCAGCGGAGGACGAAAAAGTGACCGGTAGAGGCGCTGGAGTCTAAGCTTTTTTCGCCTATTACAGAAATGAAGGCTTGCGTCGGCACATTTGATGTCGGGGTGGCCAAAATTTAAAGTGACACTCGCTGACAGTTGACGTTCTTGCGGTTGTTACACTGGTAAAAATTACCAAGATTCTTATAAATTCGGATAATACACTGAGAAAAGGATTTAAATATATGTAACAAATTTATTTAGCAACATCCACTATTTCTTCTCTGAATTGAAGGTTAGTGATATAATTAGAAAAAATAAGGCTTCACAATAATTTTTTGAAGTAAACTGTACTGATCGCAATATTAAAAAAAAGTTTTTACTTGAGGAACCAGACCGAATGCTCGTTGTACTTAATTCATCAGTTTTTTTAGATAACATTAACTCTTTAACAGAGGGATTCTATTACAAATTATTGATGTATTAATTAATTGTGTACTTTCCTGGAAAACACCTTCAACTATGATAGTTGGATCTAGAAAAATAGATTAAACTGATAATAACTGGCATTAAAAATGCAAATACTTCCGAACTGTCATTTTGAAAGCCTTTTGTGTTTTAGAACCTTATCAATAATCAATAATACCATAAACAATCCTTGTATTAAGACTTTCGCCATACTCTCTTATAATAATTTGACAACTCGGTTGATAAATCTGCGATTTTTTACAATTCCATTTTTGTAAACAAAATTAATCTAGTAGTCGTTGGTAGAAAAGCATCACCAATAATTGGCGTATCGATTTATTACACTAGCACAAATGGCTTTTCTTTCGAGTCTTCTGTGCAGAGTTGTCCAGTAATTGCAGCACTTCATTAACGTGGGAGTGGAGTCGACCCTCATGTTTTGCAGTAACCTCTTTTTCTTATTTGTCTGTATGAAGATAATCGTTTAGATAGAGCCAGGGTGCATCAATGATACATCTTAGGAATTTATTTTGGAAAACTTATATTATGGCACATCCTCTTAGCTGTATTTCATAAATCCAGACTGGACTTAGGATTTGTTTATAAATCATATGAATTTATGTATACATAAATTTGCATTTTTAGATGCATAATTATTAGAACTTTGAATTAAATTGAGATTTGAAGAAAAGTACTGTAGGAAAAAGGTTGTTATAAATAAAACACGTACCCATACTGACTATTAATTTTAATAAACCAAAATACGAAAAACACATATTACAATAATCAGATTAATAAAAATATCAATATGAAAAATACCTACACATCAAAAGGCACAAATTTTTAGACAAAGGAATATGCCATAGGTCCTAAAAAATACAAGGTAAGCACAAACTGCTTGTATTTATTGGATTGTCTTCTAGCTAGAGGCTTTTTGTTTTTAAATTCCGCTTGAGATTTAACTAATCTGCAAATGGTTGGTTTAAAAATTGTGGCCCAACCGAAGGATATTTTTGGGACTGGCACATGCATTATCAAAATAGAAACAACAATATCTCTTCAATCTTCAAAGTTAGTCATTCTTTTGCTGGGACCTAAAAAAAATATTTAAATTAAAAAAATACATAAAAACAACACTTTTATATTATTTTTAATACCTGGTGTACTGAGAAAATCGTCGTGGGATTTAGTAGGGTACAGATTCATTCAGAATGATCAATTATTTCATTTGTTAAGGGTGTGTGTCAGAATATTGTAAAAAGTACATTTTCAAATAAACATTTCCGAGTTGATCCAAATGAAAAACTACTGGGCTGGAAATGTTTTTTACACAACTGGTAGCTTTTGTGTAATTATTCACTGGTTATATTAATTAAGTCTTCTCGACTACAGGCTCTTAACAACATGGGAAACCTAAAAAAATACAAAATACATTGTCATAGGTACATAAATATAATTTGATTTAAAAATGATAATAAAATAATTGTTTTGATTAAATAGCCAAATAAATAACATACAGTTAACATTGCTGCATTTGAAAAGTACCTCGTTTTACTCATTTTACTCAAAACCGTTCTCGATGGGATCTGCTCAATGGTCTTTTAATGCAGAACTGATAAGTCAAGTAAGATCTATTTCCTCCGAATTAAATTTTAGAGCTTACGGAGTAAATGTAATTTATGTGACAATGGACAAAGAAAAAAGCAGAAAACTATTTTTAACTATACAGTTCACTGGAAAAAAGCAACTGAAGTTGTAGATGTATTTCTGTGAGATGTACAGACAGTTGTCTTTTGTGTCACAGTTTATTCTTTTTCATCTTATTTACATATCTGGTTATTAAGAGCAAAAAATATTTATAAAAAATGTTAGATGAAAAATACCACAGCTAAAAATGAAGTTTATTTTACAACTTGCAACAAAAACCAGGAGAAGAGAAATCAAATTTGATTTAAAAGGATTTAGTTTATTCTAATGGAAACCGGAAACACAAACAAATCTATAGCTGTTCTTTTATTCCACATAAGCTCGATTATCACATGATTAAAAAAAATCTACTAGTTCTACTCCGTTCCACGAGGTACTTTTCAAACGTAGCACATAACGTTGGTAAATTTGGATATCCTGGATCAAAATTTAAACTATTTGTTAGGTAGAGCTATCAGTTTTCCTCATTTAAATTGCATAATTTATTTTGCATACCTTCCTGAAACTTTGGGAAATGAAAAATAACTAGTATTCGAATCCGTTCGAGGTAGACATGGGCGATAAACACATCTCTTTCTTTTAGATTCCATCAGTTCACTAAAAAATTATTTTGCTTTAATAAAATAAATAAAAATATGTAAATAGCTCAGCACATACCACAAAAAGTCTTCGATTAAAAACATGTTTACTGAACAATGTTTATAAAATAGACAAAGAAAAGCACTAAACACAGATTTACTCAATAATTGTTAAAAAATATACAAAGGAAAACACTAAAATACACTTAAATTCGATAAACAAAAATCATAAATTACAAATGACTGATCCTGACACATCAAAACAACACTCGTGACATGACAGTTTTGCCGGTTATAAAATGGCGGCCCTGATCATTCGCAAAAAATTTTGGACCCCAAAAATTGACGTGCCTTCGCTTCTGTAAAAGTATTCTGTGGAAATAGTATGTAACTGATTTGTTTTGTAGACGCTGTAATTTTTCTGATTGTTTACTTTGTCATTCTAAAATATAATGTTATAATATCTCCTTTTTTATTAATTATAATTATTTACGGTTGGCGATAAAAGTTTGTATGAACCACGTCAGCAAAGTATATTTATCGAACACGCCTGTTACTCGCTTCTCTCGCTCGGCTCATAATCTCAGACTGGTTTGATAAAGAATCACATGGCTAACTTGGTACATAAATAACTAGTATAGCAAAAAAATCTGGAATCTCATGATATAAATAAAACTTCCATATTAAAATAGAAGTTTGTGCAACAAAAATGAATATGATAGCCATGGCCAATCCACTCGACTTGTACAGTATATTTTGTTATTAAAAGAAAGCAACTAATTTTAAAATAATTTATGACTTTTATCAATTTATAAAATAAAAAAAAATCAGTCCCTCGTCCAGATTCGAACCCGGAACTCTCGCGTGGAAAATAGATGCTATAGCCTTAGCTCCACCTCCACATTTAATACGCCTATTTAAATTAGTTTATTTTGATTCAAATTTAAAATTTATTTCAAAATATGGACTAAATAAAAATAAAAGTGGTATTTATCGATTCTACACAAAAATAACCCATTTTAAATTATATTTAATCTCAGTAACTAAAAAATATACTGACAATTAATTTAACAGAATTGTCACTTATTTAAAATTTTAAAAATAATAGTAGTTGGATATCCGAAATATGAAACATGATTGGTGGATTTTATTTTTTGCAGTGTTCTCACTACCTAGAATGGATATAAAATATATTCGTTCAGTTGAAGCAATACTTTTTCGTTTTGTAGTCTGTGCGAAGATAAGCCAATATCCATGTGGGCGTAGAAAAAAAAATATATATTTTGTTTAATAATAATAATGTTTATTTGCATAGAAGTATATATTACAAAATTTATACCAACAAATAAATGGAAACACAATAAATAAGATGAATACCACGAAGTAAAGCAAAGTTACTTATACATTTTTTCACATAATAGGTATATAAAGAGTATTTATGTTAAGATCATAGGAATAATTATGCGTCCTGTATAATTTAGTATCCATGTACAAGTACTTTTATTGTTAAAATATATTGTTAAACTGAAGTTTATATAAATAAATCATATAAAAAGTCATACTAATAATTTCCGATATTTTAATTAAATAATCTACAATAAATCTTCATAAATCAGGGTTTTATACAATTCACATCAACATGGTAGCAGAGCGCGGTTCCCTGAGAAAGTAAAGATTGAAGATTTTTTTTTCAAATAAAATATATTCGAGAAATATTTGTCAAAGTAGATCCTTGCAACTAAGTATATTATTTTGGAAAACCAAACCCAAAATAAAATGGACGTAAGTAAGCTGCACATTGGGTTACTTGAAGGCAAGTCGAATTGGCACACATGGAAGTACAAAATAAGTATTTTACTACGAAGTGTTACTGGTTCACATGAACTTTTAGAAGGTAAACTAAAGCCACCCTTACCTTTAAAAGAAGATGCCTCACCAGAACAAAAAGCCAAGTATGACAGGGACTTAGCTAATTTTAATCAAGAGGATAACAGTACACTTCTTATACTTACCGTTAATATGACTCAAAGTACGTTAGAAAAAGTAATGAGATATACAACAGCCAGAGAAGTGTGGTTGGAGCTTCAAAGATTATATGATGGTGTAATAGAAGATAAAGCATATGACCTCTGCGTCCAGTTCTTTAGTTATAACAAAGAAGCTGAAGATGATATTGCCACACATATTTCAAAATTAAAAAATGTTTGGAATGATTTACAAAATGAAATTTTAAAAGAAAAAACTGTTAGTGGGAAAAGCTGTAGTTGTAATTTGCCAGATTTGCTATTAATTTGCAAAATATTAGGAACTTTGCCGCAGGATTATTTTCCATTTAAATCAAGTTGGATGCTGATGAACAAAACAGAAAGAACGGTCGAAAATTTAACCAGTCAACTGTGTGTTTATGAGAAATCTCTATCCAACAAATGTGAATATAGTCAAGAAGTTCTTTTAGCATCTAAGAAATTTAATAGCTGGAAAGGTAAATCAAAGAAACAGTTGATTTGTAAATATTGTAAACAACCACAAAGTTAAGCAGTGTGAAAAATGGAAGGCTGATGGAAGACCTCCAAAATCAAATACGGTTGTTGCTGGTGCTGCTTCATCCAATAACGTTGCGAGTTATCCTTCCTCCTCGAACGTTACCCTGTTGGCAGAGTCAAATACCGCTTTATTAGCTTACTGCGACAGAGAAAGTTGGTTCGTTGATAATGGAGCAACAAATCACATTTGCAACAGTCGTGATTTGTTTGAATCCTACGAATCATTTCAAAAACTTCAAACGGTGACCACAGCTAATAATGATACCGTTGAAGCCTTAGGAAAAGGTGACATAAAGCTTGAAACCATAGTAAATGGAAGAACAATTTTAATTACCCTTGCAGATGTTTGGTATGTACCAAAAATAAAGAAAAATCTGTTTTCAGTTCTTTTTGCACAAGACAAGCAAGAAGAAAGCAGCTTTTACTCGACTGCTGAGGAATGTTCCTTGGAAATAGCCGGCAGAACAGTCTTAGTAGGTAGAAGAAGTAGACATGGAGGACTATACAAGCTAGCTCTGCAATCTAGACCTACAAACAATACCGAATCTGAAATAAATTCAGTCACAGATAAGAATCTGCTTCAATTATACCATGAAAGATTAGGACACCAAAACAAGAAACATGTTCGAATGGTAATCTCTAGAGAACTAGGTATAAAGTTAAAATTAGATAATAAACTCTGTGAAGGCTGTATTTACGGAAAGGCACATATTCTCAAATTTGGTCATAGAGACAGAGCAACATCTCCAGGAGAACTTTTATATGCTGATGTATGTGGACCTTTTGAGAAATCCCAGTCAGGTTACAGATATTTTGTTTTATTTAAGGACGATTTTAGTAGGTTTGGATTTGTATATTTTATGAAGGAGAAGTCTGAAGTAGCTGATTATCTACAGGTTGTTATAGCTAAGATTAAAACTACTGGACATGTTATGAAGGAGCTCTTAACTGACAATGGAGGAGAATTTGTAAACAAGCAAGTTAAGCAAATTCTTCGTCAGCATGGAGTGAAACATAGATTATCAATGTCCTATTGTCCTCAACAAAATGGTTGTTCAGAGAGGGACAATAGAACTATTGTTGAAATGGCAAGGACAATGATGCATGCTAAGGAAGGGTTACCTCAGAGCCTTTGGGCAGAAATGGTGAATACAGCAGGCTATATCCTCAATCGAACAGGTGTTTCTGGAGTCGATGGAAAGTCTCCGTTTGAAGTATGGTTCTGTAAGAAACCATGTTTAAAACATCTAAGAGTCATAGGAACCACCTGCTATGCTCACATTCCTAAACAGCGACGAAATAAAATGAATAAAAAGGCTGTAAAGGGAATACTCATAGGATATGACAACAATGATGGTTACCGTATTTGGTGTAAAGAAACCAAAATACTAATAAGATCTCGTGATGTCACTTTTGACGAAATAATTTTATCTTCTGTAAATATGCCTACCATACTATCTGATACAAATCAAAGCAATGGTCAACCAACTCAAAGCCAGTTTGATAGAAGATCAGAAGGGTCTGTAAATAGGAATTCAGAAGATTATATAGAACAAAATATTGAAGAAAGTGATGAAGCCAGAGATGAGAATGAAACATACATTGAAAAAGAAATAAGTGAAGAACATGAAGTTTCAGAAAATGAAAACCATGAAGAATCTGGTAGAATTCTTAGAAACAGAGAAAATCTTAGAAAACCAGCCAGATTTGAAGACTTTGCAATGTCTGTTGCAACTGATATACTCCAGTCTAAGGAGCCTTTAACTTATGAAGAAGACATGAGAAGATATGATAAAGAGCAGTGGAAAGAGGCAATGAGAAAAGAAATGCAATCTCTTGCAAAAAACAACACTTGGACTCTTGATCATTTACCTCCTGGAAAGAAAGCTCTTTCTTGCAAATGGGTCTATAAAATTAAGACACATCCAGATGGTTCCATTGAGAAGTATAAGGCAAGATTAGTAATAAAAGGTTATTCACAGAAAAAAGGTGAAGACTATGAACAAACCTTTAGTCCAGTTGCAAAGTTGGGTACTATAAGGGCTTTGCTAAGTATAGCTGCTAGCGAAAATATGGTTTTAACACAATTTGATGTATGTACAGCATTTTTATATGGAAAATTAAAGGAAGAGGTATTTATGAGACAACCAGAAGGTTATCAAGATGATACTAATCGAGTATGTCGCCTGAATAGAAGCCTTTACGGTCTCAAACAAGCCCCTCGATGCTGGAATAAAAGATTTGTTGACTTCATTATTCTTCAAGGCTTTACAGAAAGTGAGGCAAACCCATGTTTTTTTGTGAAGAAAGAAAACGGCAATATGCTAATTGTGGCATTATATGTAGACGATGGTTTGCTAGCATCAAATAATGAAGACATGAAAAATAAATTTCTGAAAGACCTAAGAGATGAATTTAAAGTTACCATAAAATCTGCTTTTTATTTTCTTGGTCTAGAAATAAATAGAAGAGCAGATGGAGAAATCACCGTTAACCAAAGTGCCTACACAAAAAAATTGTTACAACGATTTGGTATGCAAGACTGCAAGCCAGTATCTACACCGATTGTAAAGAGCTATCAAGAAGGGAAAGAAGAGAACCTAGAAGAAGAGGAGAATAATGATCAAAATAAACCTTTCTCTTATAGAGAAGCTGTAGGAGCATTAATTTATTTAATGACTGGTACACGACCAGATATTGCTTTTGCCGTAGGTGTAGCATCTAGAAACCTAGAAGATCCTAAGGGAGAAGATTTTACATTAGTAAAGAGAATTTTTAGATACCTGAAGGGTACTTTTGATTTTGGCATAACCTACAAACCAAATTACAAGAAGGGTTGTATAGACAGTTATAGCGACGCAGATCATGGAGGAGATAAGACCACAGGACGTTCCACTACGGGTATTGTCTGTATCTACGCAGGAGGTGCTGTTTCCTGGATGAGTCAACGTCAAAGTTCCGTTGCAATCTCAACTACGGAAGCCGAAATAGTAGCTGCAAGTGAAGCTGCTAGAGAAGTTATATGGTTGAAACGACTTTATCAACAAATTGTGAAGTTAAGAGGTCTACCAAATATATTTATTGACAATGAAGCGTCAATCAAATTGGCACAAAACCCAGAACTTCATCGTCGTACAAAACATATCAGAATCAGGCATTTCTTTATCAGAGAACTTGTACTGGAAGAATCGGTCGATGTTCTAAAGGTCGATTCAAATAAACAAATTGCAGATGCGTTAACAAAACCTTTGTTTAAGCCAAGACTTAATGCACTTCGAGAATCTATGGGACTCACAAAATTATCCAATGAGGGAAGGTGTTAAGATCATAGGAATAATTATGCGTCCTGTATAATTTAGTATCCATGTACAAGTACTTTTATTGTTAAAATATATTGTTAAACTGAAGTTTATATAAATAAATCATATAAAAAGTCATACTAATAATTTCCGATATTTTAATTAAATAATCTACAATAAATCTTCATAAATCAGGGTTTTATACAATTCACATCAACAATTTAGACATAAAAATATGAAACGTTACTATCTAAAATAATGTATACAAAAGGATTTTAAACAAATTTTAATTTTCAATAATTTCATGTGCAAAGGCACGTGGCATGCTCAATATAAATTTTTTCATTTTCTATTTATATATTGGAAATTTAATTTCGTTTCTAATGTCAATTATTAAATGGGAATATCGATTACTCAGATCTTTGAGGTGAGGAGTCTAGAACCAAAGGCGGCCATTTCCATTTTTAAGAATTTTTGATAATTATGACAAACCGTTTTTATGAAAAGGTTTAGGATTGTTTTTTAAAATTTTTATATCTATCGGTGTTTATGCTGACTTGCATAAATATTAAAAATTCGTCAGCTTTTTAATAAACAAGGAAAAAATGGAGATTGCCGCTTTTGCTACTCACTTTGGGATATTGCCATATATATAATAATGGAAAATATATATAAATCAGTGTTTATTAAGTTAAATTAAAAAAACTGGTAGAGGAAGAGGTGGTAGATTCTGCTATGGGGTAAATTCGTCCATCTTATCCTATAATGCCTTCCTTTGTATCTACCGCCAAATTTTAATTATGTTAGTAATGCAGTTTTCTTAAGTTGTGTGTGCAGCTAATTTTTTTTTTTAAGAAATTATAATAATACATTTTTTTTTCACTATTAAAATAGAAGTTTTTTTTTATCTCGAATTTGTAAAGTATATTAAAATTAAAAAAAGTACAGTATATAGTAGTTCTTCATAAATGATTTCAACACGAAATCTGACCTAAAATATTGACGGTTATTTTTAATTTAATTTCCAACTGTTCAAATGTCATGTGGGGTAGATTCGGCTAAAGTGGCCGAGACGCGTTTAGCCACGTGACCGAAAGTACCTCACCAAAGAAATAGAATGTCTAAATATTATTTACTGCATTTTTTAGCCAATTTAATATTATATTTTTTCAGATATCACGTACATATGTCTGTAAAACCAACCGGCAGAATATAGACGAGAATAATATGAAGGATGCTATTGGTAATTCTTTAAGAAAAGTGTTGTATCCATAAAATTGCAAGGCGGTATGAAGTGAAAAGATCTACATTGCAGTCAAGAATAAAAACCTTGTTAAAAAAACAACAGACAAAGTCTTATCTATTGACAGAGATTCTGGAAAGGAAAGAAATACAGTAGTATATACAATGTTAAACAAGTTTTCATAATATCTCAGAAAAAGGACCTTGTGGAATATATCAAGAAATTGGCCTACGAATATTCACTAATGCTGACACCAGAATGGCTTAAAAATTTCATGTCCCGAAATCAACAGTTGAATGAATGAATGAATCCGTTTATTTAGCCATTGCTATTATATACAATTATTTATTTTTTTATTTACATATTTTTTTTGTTATCTTACATAATATACACAATTGTTTAATTTGATTCTCTAAGATATTTACATAATTTTTTGTTAAACAAATTCAAATTGCTAGAGTCTTTTATTTCTTTTGGCAGATTATTAAAAAGATGTATTCCATTAATTAGCAACGATCCCATTAAGAAAGTTTTATTTGAAAAATTTATGTTGATATTTTCATCGGATCTTAAATGTCGAGAATGTAAGTGTTGCCGCGTAACTAGTAACTCACTTAGATATTTCGGTGTTAATTGATGCATCATTTTATAGATTACAACGAGGGTTGCCTTTTTAATATTCTGTTCAATAGAAAGCCAATTTAGGGTTTGTAGCATATTTTTGATTGGAGTGTAAATATTACATTTTAGAACAACTCTCATACATTTGTTTTGGAGTACCTGAAGTCTGCTTACTTGTTCTTTATTACATGAAAGTAAAAGTGACATACAAAAGTTAAAGTGTGGATATACAATTGTGTTATAAACAAGATTTCTACTCCATTGAGACAAATTTGAAGCTATTCTTCTAAAGAACCCTATTTTCTTCCCTAATTTCCTACATAAGTAGTCTGCATGACTGTTGAAAGTCAATTGAGGATCTAAAATAACTCCTAGGTATTTAATCGTATATACTTGTTCGATGGCAGTATTGTTTATACAGATGATAAAATTTCGCTCCGCAAAATTGTTACAGGTCGATTTAGATCCCATTGCCATAAACTTGGTTTTATTTGCATTTAGTTTTAATTTGTTGATACACAACCAGTCATACAGAATACTTAGCTCACTGTTTAAGGTGCGAACAGCTTCTTCAAAATTAATAGCCGCGACAGATATGAGTGTGTCATCCGCAAATAAACTTACAAAAGATTGTTGTAACGCGTCCTTTATGTCGTTTATATATATAATGAACAATAAAGGGCCCAGGACACTGCCTTGTGGTACACCGAAATTACATTCCGTTCCATTGGACACACTGTTGCCTACTCTAGTTTGGTGGTATCGGCCTTGAAGGTAGTTGTGGATTAATTTTATGGCATCTGATTTTATACCATATTTCTGTAGTTTGTAGAGTAGCAGTTTCCGATCAATCGTTTCAAAAGCACGCTTTAAATCCACAAATACACTCAAAACTACTTTTCCTTTATTAATTTCCTCCCTCCAGTTAAAACATGCAAATTGCAATGCCGTTTCACATGAATGACCATCACGAAAACCAGACTGCCCTGAGTACAAAATATTGTTTCTTTCAAAGAATAGCTTCAATTGATCTCTTAACACAATTTCAATAATTTTATCTATAGTTGGTAGTAAATTAATTGGCCTAAATTGTTCTGGCAGGGTTGGCGACGGAACTTTAGCTATTGGCACGATTACACTAATTTTGAGATCCGAAGGGATTCGTCCACTAGTTATCACTGTATTTACAATATTTAGCAAGGGATATCCAACTACACAAAATAGGTCTTTAAGAAGTTTTGGACTTAAAAAACCGTCACTCGAACTTTTATTCTTTAGACTGCTCACTATTTTTTGTAACTGGCTGAAAGTAATTTCTTGAAATTTTGCTAATTGTTCTTTCTGTACTTCAAGGTCATTTCCAAATTGCAGTAAGCCTTTATCTTCTATACTCTCAGCTAGATCACGAATGCTATCACTGTAATATTTATTAAAGTTTTCTTCAGGTGGTCCGGAATAGCCTTCAAAATTGATTTTATCTATTGGCAGATCTTCTTTCTTCTGACCAAATAACTGTTTAAGAAAACCAGAGAGTACGAGCACAGTATAAAGATAGTACCAGTAATCGCAGTGGCTAAAATCGGTGTCCAAAAACAAAACTCGCGCAGCACCGTTGCGCAGATATGGCCGACTTTCTGGATTTGACATGAAGTCGTGAAACATAACCTGTTAGTTTGTTTTGTACAGTCGTTGTTGTCAGTTGTTGATGTGTTTAGCGATTATTAAGTGCTTATCAAATTATTTTTCGTGTGAACTTGTGTTATTTTTCACAATGGTGAATTATTGTGGCGTGTACAATTGTAAAAACAATAAAAGGGACAAACCAAAGTTGAGTTTTTTTACATTGCCCAAGGATCCCATCAGGTAAGACGCTAAAAATGCTTTTTGTTTATAAATACTAAATATTTCCTTTAATTTTTTACCCATAAAGATTGTTCTAATTCTCTATATTATATTCATGGCATTATTTCAGACGATTTTTTAATTTTTCTTTAAAAAATGCATATTTTCAATTTTTAAAACTTTGAAGACAACTTTTTGTGCAGTTTAAATATTGAAATACTTATGTATATAGTAAATTTGACCGAAAAATTATGTTTTACACTTCTTTAACCTGTAATTGAAGCTTTTTCATTTAGTAAGTACATTGTTGAAAAATAATAATTTCAAATATCACAGCCTCAGTTAAAAAAAATAGACGTCTAAGAACAGGCACACACGTTTTTTTGTTTTAAAAGAAAATATGCAGAGGATTTTATGAGTTCTAAAAGGAAAATACCACTTATTTAATTTTTTTATACATTTTCAAAAAATATATAATAGAAGTCATTTTATTATGCCCACAATAATATGGTTGGTGAAATCTTGTTAAGCCAGTAAGAATGCTGATTTTTCAATTTTTTTCATGCAAATTGTATGGCTAAAGTAATGCTGATTTTTTTTTTTTCAGGCAAATTGTATGGCTAAAATTAATGGGAAAAGAAGAATGGGTTTTGCAGGATTCTAAAATAATTGCTGGACGCCGAATATGTAGTGAGCATTTCTCAAAAGACAATATATCTGGAACAAGACTGAAGAAAGATGCTGAGCCTGACATATTTAATGATGGAGAGGGTTTTAAAGGTATTTTTTATTTTGAATTAATTATAATTTCATGCACAGATTATGTTTTCCTAATTTTGTTTGTTACTCAATTCACCACCTTTATTTAATCCCTTTACCCGATTCTTAATATTATGTGAGATAATCCCAGTAGTGTTAAAACCTTATTTTATCAATTTAAACACAATTATTATTTAATTAGTTCATTCCCAGAAGAGCTAAATCAATATACCATTTTAAACATTAAATTATTGCTTACTTTAATCTCCTAGGGTTAAAACCTTATTAAATTAATTTATGTAAATATAATTATTATTTGATTAATATAGTCACAGTAGTGTTCATTATACCAATTTAAACACAAAATTATTGCTTAATTACTTTAATCCCCTAGGGTTAAAACCTTATTATATCAATAAATTAAATTTTTTTTATAAAGGTGTAATAAATCTTTAAACTTAGGGTTTATTTAATATTAAACTTTGACATAAATTGGCACAATGATTAACTAAATGGATAAGAGTTGGAACATACTATAAAATAACAAACAGGTATATAATACAAAAAGGGTTTATTCTAATAATTCTATATTTTCATCAAGTATGTGCCTAAATAATCATCAAGAATCATACTATAATGTATAAAATATCAGAATATAATCACATTAATTTTAAAAATTAGAAACAGTATATTGCATCTAGCAAATCTATCACAATTCCTGACATTGAACTATTATTTCCGGATTCAATTACATATCTACTTATCTTTATAGGTGTAGGATGTAAGAAAACTGCAACTCAACCAAAAATCAATGAAGGTGCATCAACTTCTAGAGCGTCATTGATAACAGGCCCAATGGAAACAAGACAAGAGGAAAACATTGATCCAACTTTAAAAGGACAAGAAACTCAAACGTCTCCAAATCTATCTTGCTCAACTCCAAGGAAAAGAAAGCTTCATCGAGAAGTTTTAAACTTGAAAAAAAGTGTCTTCGTCTGTCTGAGAGTCCGCAAAGAAATGTAGAAGACAGCAACACAATTTCCGAAGAAGGCTTCATCAAATTTTGTCAGGAAAAGTAATGAAACGGTACTTTGCCAAATGAGAGCTTATAGAAGTAGTGACCAAAATATATTTGGAAATTTGATCATGCCACCAGAATCATTTTACGAGTATATTCATAAACTCGATCAAAAATTCTGTGAATTATTTCCCACAATAGCTTTAAATAACGGTGTTGGATATGAAATTAAACGCAATATAGAAAAAATTATTTATGTACATCCTTGCGAGAATTTTCCCATCTCATATTTGTTAAATTTATATGTACGATTAAGAATATTTTATACTTTAAAATATGTGAACAAAAATTTAAAAAATCAAAAAACCAACAAAAAAAATAAAAAACTAATAATTCTACAACATTTGTAAACATTTATTTTAGAATTTGTTAATTTTTTTATATGTACGTATGCATGAGATTTTAATAAAAAAAATTTACCGAATACTTTGTTTTATTTTTATATCAATTGATTTGAACTCGACAAACTAAAATTTATATACATATATCTACATTTTTTAAATTTACATATTTGTAAAAAATATAATTGTTCTAGATTTAATACAAATAAAAATAATTTTATACATTACAATCACATAAAGTTGTCCTGGTGCAACTTGGATGTGATTTTGTGTGTCAATATATAAATATACGATTACAAATTTGATATGGATGTAGAATTGCCACCTCTCCTGGTTTCACTTGGAGACTCCGGGTTTTAATATATGGTCTTCGAGCTCCGGTTTACTAGATATTTTCTCGGGGTTAAACCATAGATAAATTAATATTAATATATTTAATATTAATTTATCTGTAGGTTAAACCGCGTTTCACCAAAATAAAAAATATATATATTCTACCTCCACTAAATTTTAATATGACGTGTCAAGTATTTAGATAAAAGTGAACAAAAGAATTTAGTAACACTATGCCAAAGTAATAACAAATATAGCTTTAAATTTCGAAACATTTAAAAATACTTTATGACAATAAAAATGCAATGTTTAATTATATTTTTAAGGAAATAAAAATCAGTTCTTTTCATGTGTGAATTGTTATTTTGAATAAAATAAGCTTGAAAATAAAAATTTTCTTTCTCTTGCTATTTTTATCCGGGTCAGCTAAATTTTAAAGGTGGCATCATGGATGACAAAAATTAATTATTAAAAATATTACAAATTAAACAATCATTCTTAACTATAAAAATTACTTAAAAATGTAAACAATTAATATTAATAACATTAACTATTTAAAATTGGCGGTCGAATTAACAGCGGCCATATGTGCGCGTCGATGCCTGCGCGAGTTCAGAACTGGGACATCTAGATCAAAGGCGCCGACAGGGAGTGCGATTACTGGTAATAATCTTTATACTGTGGTACGAGCCTCAACAGCATAATGGCATTAAATAAAATTAAAGTGGATGATTTTTTTCTAATTATGTTAGGGTTCTAGAAAGATATAAATTCAATCCACAGTAAATGTATAACTTGGACGAAACGGGTATACAAACGGTGATGAAACCAGTCAAAGTTGTCTCCACATAAAAAAAAGGTTAGACAAGAAGCTTCGGTCAAATGAGGAGAATTAGTCAATTTTCTTGGTATAATAAGCGCAACTGGAAGAACAATTCCACCTGTTTTTGTTTTTCCTCGCCGCCTAAAAAATGTGAACTTTTTGGATGGTGTTCCCATTGCTAAACACATTGTTCACCATACGAATTGTTCCGTTGAGAAGAAACTATTATTATTGATCGACAATTATGAATCGCACACATCCTCTGGAGCAATACAGTAATAATGGTATAGTACTTTTATCCTTTCCTCCACATACTATACATCGTCTTCAACCCCTGAAAATTGCTGTGTATGAGCCTTTTAAAGCGCGCACAAATATTGCTTTCAATGATTACATGCTCACCCATCCTGGAAAAATGATAACCATCAAGTAAATGGCCCAGCTTACTAGTAATGCTTTTGACAACTTGTTCAATAAGAAAAATATCATAGGTGGCTTTGAAACTCCAGGCATTTGACCTCTTAATAAGCTTGCATTTAACGATGAAGATATCATGCCGAGCACAGTCACTGAGAACTCCAATGATAGAAAACAACAGTCTAGTTAGTGAAGTGGAATCAGCTACCATTCCTTCAACTTCCAAACAAAATAATTGCAAAAAAGAAGAAAGAGAACAAACCACCCCTCTTCTTCAGCTACCAGATGTCATGATGGTAGTAACATCAGTTCAGAATAGACTACACAATTTTTAAAAGAAAGAGAATTCGTTATAACCCCTTCTTTTTTCTGGAAGAGCTACACTTAAGGTCAATGTTTCAAAAATCACTGGAAGAATTGAGAATTCGGTTTTACATAAAAACATTAATTTTGACCTTGAATTTTACAAGGATTTATTCGGTTTTCTTCTATCAGGTAGTTTATAAAGATGTAATTTAACAAAGTATATTGAAATCCGCTGCTAAATTAATTTTAATAAAAAGTGGATTTATTCAGTTTTACTCCAAAGCTCCTCAATTTGCCACAAAGGTAAGTCTTGCTGTTATATTGAGCACATTTCAAAGAACACAACTGACAAAGAATAGGAAATCAACTTCTTAAGACGAAAAAATAAATCAAACACATTTATACATCCTCAGGTAGAAGATATCAATAGTGTGTATAAAAGTATGATATGTCCAACACATGACTTTCCTACCTAGTTATTACAGGCTTTTTCCGGTTATTTTATACAACCTATTGCAGCACCTCTATAAATGTTTAGAGGATAAACTAAATACACTTCCTCAATAAATTAACGCACCATCAAAAAATAACAAAAAGTTTAAAGTAAATATTTGTCAAAACCACTTGTTTGATTTGGACGATTTTTTTTTTAAATGAAAGGTTGTCTCTTCCACGTCGGTGTGCTGTGTTTGTATAAAACCCCCTTTTTTTATTAATACACCCTGTATCAATTATAACGTGATTTTTTCATAAAAGTTGTAACACCCTGTAGAGTGCAACAGTTACATTACCAAGTTAGAATTGATCTCACAATGTAGCCTTATCTTCTCTTAACAATTTCATTTTTTATTTACTCCATTATGTTTCCTAATACACGAGAAACTCAATTTTATAACTTAACATGACTTTCATTTGCATTAGCATTATAAGCACTAAAGTAAGTAGCATGCTATGGAAAAACCAGTAATTGTCAAATACAGATGCGTATTGTCAGTATTTATTATTTTGCAAAAAAAAAAATAAACAATATGCCACGAAATCTTACTCGCGAAGAATGTGCTCAAGCTTTAATATTGTTTGAAGAATTGGTGAACGATTTGACTTAACCCACACAACCGTTTCACGAGTTATACAAAGATATAAAAAGAGATTGGAAATCATGGTCGTAGGCCGGGACAAGGAAGAAACCGAGTAACTACTCCGATTCAGGATCGATTTTTAAGACTGTCAGCATTATGACAACGTTTTGTAACAGCTCGGACCCTTCAAACCCAGCTTCGGGATACTAATGGTTTAGAAGTTTGTACAGGAACTGTTCGTCAGCGACTAAGGGAACATAATTTGAGGCCTAGAATAGCTGCTCGAGGTCCAGTTCTAACTAGAGTTCATCGCAGAGCAAGGCTAAATTTTGCCATAGAGCATCGTAACTGGTTAGATGCTGAATGGTAACAGATATTATTTACTGATGAGTCTCGATTTTGTCTGTATAACAATGACAGGCGTATGCGCGTATACCGACGCCCTAATGAACGGTATGCTCAGTGTAATTTCTCACATACAACATTATTTGGAGGAGGATCTCTGATGGTCTGGGTAGGCATTTCTTTGACTGGTCGCACAGAACTTGTAATCCTAAATGGAAGCCTTACAGCTGATAGGTACATATTGGAGATTTTAGACAAACATGTAGTTGTGAGAAGTTATCTAGAGGAAGTCGGTATCGCTATCATGGCATGGCCAGCTCGGAGCCCGGATTTAAATCTGATAAAAAATCTCTGGGATACTCTTGGGAGGAGATTACAAGATAAACGTAATCTGAACTCTCTGGAAGATATACGGCAGAGACTCATTCAAATATGGGAAGAATTGGACCAAAATGACATAAGGTCTCTTATTTTAAGTATGGGCCACCGTTGTCAAGAAGTTATTCGTGCCAGAGGCGGAAATACTCGCTACTGACACTTATTTCGTTACATTTTGTTTCGTGTTTTCATTGTTAAATTTTGATATTAATTTTTAATAAAATCATGTTATGTTATAAAATAATGTTTCTCTAATAATGACAAAGATAATGGAGTAAATAAAAAAAGAAATTGTTAAGAAAGGATAAGGCTACATTGTGAGATCAATTCTAACTTTGTAATGTAACTGTTGCACTCTACAGGGTGTTACAACTTTTATGAAAAAATTACGTTATAATTGATATTATTAATAAAAAAGAGGGTTTTATACAAACACAGTTAGTTAGCACACCGACGTTGTGGAAGAGACAACCTTTCATTTAAAAAAAAAATCGTCCAAATCAGACAAGTGGTTTTGACAAATATTAAACTTTTTGTTATTTTTTGATGGTGCGTTACTTTATTGGAGAAGTGTATATACATTTTCCACATACATCTACTTCGAAACATTTTTCTATAAATATTCATTGAAAACGAAAATACTGAAAATTTTAAATTTAGCACTTTTCCTACAATTTTTCCATTACGGTCCATTTTAGAAAAATCATGTATAAACAAAAATCATAGAGATCGATATCGCAAATAACTTTTTCATAAAAATCAGAATTTTGCACATTTTGTCAAATTTCTCGAATACGGGCCATTTTAGGAAAATTTTGTATAAAACAAAAATTATAGATAATAATATAAGAAGTAACTTTTATTTGAAGAATTTTCTTCCCCAAACGTAAATAACAGATATATTCCATAAAATATAAAAATGACCACCTATAAAGTATCCCCCCAGATGTTCCGACTTTGCCCAAAATCAGCTCATTGGACGCTGGAACAAAGCTTAAGTTTAAAATTTGGTGTTTTCTGTGTATCGGTTCAGGAGTTATGCGACACACCGACATCATCGCGAAAATAGTCAAAACGGATTCAGGGGACCTCAAAACGTAAAAATCCGTCGAAAACTCGAGGTCGAAAAAATCATTGATTCCATTACTTTTCTTATATCTGTATACAGATAGGAAAGTAAAAATGATATAATCACATTAATGTCACAAACAAATAAACCGTCAACAATTAGGACATTATCCGTTTTTAAGCTATCGTGCTAACAGACATACAGACAAATAGACGACATACAGACCGACGAAATGGGAAAACATGGTTTTCATAATCTAGAGGTCCTAAAACATGAAAATCTGTATTAATATCGAAAGGTGACTTTTTTTCTTTTATAAAGGGAAGTAAAAACAAAAATTTTGTAATAACCATACTAATTTTTGTCTTCAAGTGACTTAAAACCTAAATATTTTTAACTTTTAGATGTCATTTTTCTCATGACAGCAACCAACGTACTGATTGGTGATCCTAAACTTGTCAATACTACCCCAGACCAACAGGGAAGAGGTACCAAGGTAGTTGATATTTTAACCAGAAGTTAACATTGAAAGTATAGAAAATGACGGGTCTCTGATAGTCTGTAAAGGTAAGGATGAAAGATAACTTTATGTAAATTTAGAACTCACATCCTTATGCTCACATGTCGAAAGAACTGCCCGTTAGCTGAAATTTGTTCCCGACTGATTAGATAAAAAACAGAAGGAAAAGAATACGTTACAAAATGTTGCGTTAAATTAATTTTACGATCAAACGATGTAAATTCACATTTAAATATTTGTTTTTTATAGTGAATTAAATTAGGTACATTTTAATTAAATTTTTCATTACTGTGAATTATTAAATGTCTTTGTAAATTAGACTTGCTATTAAATCCTTTGAAACAAATGTCACATTTAAATGGTTTTTTATTACTATGATTTAATAAATGTTGTTGTAAGCTAGATTTGTGATTAAATCCTTTTGAACAAATGTCACATATAAATGGTTTTTCAGTGCTGTGAATTATTAAATGTTTTTGTAAATTATATTTGCTATTAAATCCTTTGGAACAAATGTCACATTTAAATAGTTTTTTATTACTGTGATTTAATAAATGTTGTTGTAAACTAGATTTGTTATTAAATCCTTTTAAACAAATGTCACATTTAAATGGTTTTTTATTGCCGTGAATTACTAAATGTTGTTGTAAGTTAGATTTTCGATTAAATCCTTTGAAACAAACGTCACATTTAAATGATTTTTCATTGCTGTGAATTATTAAATGTTGTTGTAAATTAGATTTGCTATCAAATCCTTTGGAACAAATGTCACATTTAAATGGTTTTTTATTACTATGATTTAATAAATGTTGTTGTAAGCTAGATTTGTGATTAAATCCTTTTGAACAAATGTCACATATAAATGGTTTTTCAGTGCTGTGAATTATTAAATGTTTTTGTAAATTATATTTGTTATTAAATCCTTTGGAACAAATGTCACATTTAAATAGTTTTTTATTACTGTGAATTAATAAATGTTGTTGTAAATAAGATTTGTGATTAAATCCTTTTAAACAAATGTCACATTTAAATGATTTTTTATTGCCATGAATTATTAAATGTTGTTGTAAATCAGATTTTCGACTAAACCCTTTGGAACAAATGTCACATTTAAATGATTTGTCATTACTGTGAATTATTAAATGTTGTTGTAA
This sequence comes from Psylliodes chrysocephalus, assembly GCA_927349885.1. NCBI lineage: Eukaryota > Metazoa > Arthropoda > Insecta > Coleoptera > Chrysomelidae > Psylliodes > Psylliodes chrysocephalus. The sequence goes on from OV651823.1 coordinate 39,301,208, forward strand.
ATAAGATTTGTGATTAAATCCTTTTAAACAAATGTCACATTTAAATGTTTTTTTATTGCCATGAATTATTAAATGTTGTTGTAAGTTAGATTTTAGATTAAATTCTTTAAAACAAATGTCGCATTTAAATAGTTTTTCATTATTGTGAATTATTAAATGTGTCTGTATACTGGACACGTCATTGATTTTTAGAGAAACCTTTCTTGATCTATTTTTTACTAAATGAATAAATTGGTGCCGAAAAAAAATCATTTTTGTCATGAATCTTCCACAAAATTCACAAATCACGAAGTCTTTCCCAAAATGTCCGTCGATATGTGTTGATCTTAATTTAGAAGAACGGAAATCTGCAAATAAAAAAATTCTGTTAAACAATTTAAAATTAAATAATTTAACAAATTACCAATATTTTATTAAATACTTTATTCATATTGTATAATTGTCATATTTCAAATATTAGGTATATTAAAAAAATATATAAAAATGTTTTTGGAATAATGTAAATGTTGTAAAAGGGATTATGGTAAAATTTTTATAATAGTACAATCGAATGTTCCATGAGATTTTTAAAAAACTATTAAATATGGCATAGTAAATCCAACGCTATTTGATAGCCACGTTAATATTCTAATAGATATATAAAATGTAAGATTTATATACTTTATACTTTTTTATGAACTTTTTATTTTATAGTCGAAATTGTCATTTCGAAAACGGGTCCAAATTCATATTTAAAGCTCCACACACTGTGGTCTCATAACCTTTCTCGATTTAAACAAATAAAAGAAAGTAATGCATTCCTTGGATAGACTTTATTTGGTTAAGATGTATTTTAAATTGCCCCGATAAAATCATATTTTTGATATAAACAAATGTTTTATGGCTAGAATGAAACTCGTCATCTCGGAAATCATCCACCTCAATTCAAATATCTCGGAAATACATATGATACTATAAAAAAAAGATGTAATATTACGCAAATTGATATTATACCCGAGAATACCGATCAAGGAGAAGCGACAGTAGCTGTCGGTGCCTTTGATATCGCATGTACCTTTTTCACAGCATGACCACAGCTTATACAATACAGCTAAAACACTCTCTTGGCGGGAACGGTTTGCGTCGATTCCGTCGCGCATTTCTTAAGCTCCTCCTTCGGACGGAAAAGACGGCTTTGGCGTTCAGAATCGTACTTAGGTAAGGATTGAGCCGTGCGTATAATTTCGTTGATTGCATAATTTCGTTGAGCCTATAATTTCGTTGATTTTTTTGAGCTGCCTGTTGTGTTAAGTTAAAGGTACTGTTATTATTTTGGTGACTCTTTAACTGTGAGTAGAATGAATGAAAAAAAAGACATCATTCTGTCTGTGCAGTCAAAAGCTGTTTTAATAAGGGTTATACCTGCAAGAAAACATTCTTTCGTTTTCCCAAGGACCCAAACCTGTAAGTACCACATTCTAAGAAATTTTCATTAATAATAATATAATTTATACAGGATGTCCCATTAGTGCGTAATTGTTCAACATTTGAATTTGTGTTGTAGACACGCAAAAAAGTTTTAAATAAAAATTATATGGATTTGAAAAATACATATTTTAAAAATATTTTTGAATATTGAATTGGCAAATCAAAATGTATGTTTTTTAAATGGAACACTCTGTATTTTATTTTATTTTTAGAATGGTTTGGTAATACTGTATTTAACCCTAAAATGTATTAAAAAATATTAGTATTGCCAAGCAATTCATTTTTTTTAATTAGAGAATGATGCAGACCCCCATTAAATTATCATAATTTAGGTAGGTTTACATTGATTTCAAAATTGTTTAATATACAGACTTATAAAATACTAAGCTAACGAATAGTGGTGATAGAACTGGTTTATTTTATACAGAGTGTTTTAAAACATGTCTTAAATATGGCTAATTTTAAGTTCAATTTACTCAATTTTTTCAAACAAAACACCCTGTATATTATTTTGGCCTAAAATTCCTTATAAATTTGCTTATTTATCTATATCAAAATATTAGCCAATAACACATAAACTTTGTATCCCATGAGTGCGTAATTGATCAGCTGTTTTCGAGGGGCGAATCACTCTTTGTAAAAATGTATATGTATTGCCGAATTCACATGATTTCCGCAATTATATGGCGATTTCTGGATGACTGCGGTGATTTCCATGTGACTTCCTACAGATTTCTAGTTACTGCGGTGATTTCCACATGACTTCAATAGATTTTTCGTGACTGCGCTGATTTATGCCTTGACTGCGGCGATTTCCGTACTGTTCGCGGCAACTTCCGTATGGATTGCCACTATTTTTTCAATGATTTTTACAATGTATGACTTTCTAGTTGGTTTCCAGTAAAAAACATCAGCTGGGTGTTATATCAGGAGAACTAAATTTTGTATAGGACATGTATGGCCCATACAAAAAAAAGAAAAACTGAAGTTGGTATAAGACGTGAAAACAACATGAAATTTGTTTTATTGAATTAACTTCATTTTTTAATATGTTAGTAAATTAGTCATAATTCTGTCAAACTAATTGTCAATATATTTTTTAATTATTGAGATTAAATGTAATTCAAAATGAATGATTCTTGTGAAGAATCGGTAAATAAAAGCATTTCACAAGATATTCGAGTATATTTACAATACATCGTAAATTATTTTTTTTTGTTTTTTAAAGTTTATTTTATTTAATAAATTAATAAAAGTCATCAACTATTTTTAAAATAGTCATTTTATTTTAATTATCTCTAAATTAATTTTTAAAATTTTGTAATTTTCGTTAATGGGTCGTAAAAAAATATACTGTACAACTTGAGTGAATTATACGTATTACATATGGCCATCATATCCACTTTTGTTGCACAAATTAATATTGTGGATCACTTTCTATAAACTTTTTATTTTAACATATCTACTTAAATTAAATAAACTCATAGTAACACTGCACCTGTCAACTATTATTCTAAAGCTAAAGGGATGAATCAGGATGTGTTTATTCACTATAGTTTCTGTATACTATTTTTGTAAAAAATAATTGTTTCCGCTTTTTTACATAAAAATCTGATGTGTCCAGCACATGACTTTTTGTCTAGTTATTACAAGCTTTTTCCGATTAAATTATACAACCTACTGTATCACCCCTGTAAATGATTAAAGATTTTCCATACACATCTTACTCCAAATATTTTTTACATGTATTTATTGCCAACGAAAATACTGAATAATTAAACTTGTACCCTTTTTGTCAAATTTTTCTATTACGGTCCATTTTAAAAATATATCGTGTATAAAACAAAAATTTTAGAGAAAGATATTGCAAACAACTTTTATTTGAAGAATTTTTTTCACCAATCGTAAATAACAGAGATAGTATTAATTAAAGTAAAAAAAAACGACACCCTAAAAAGTACCCCCTCCCCCCGAATTTCGAAATTTAATCAGCTCACTGCAGGATTTATTAAAGCCTAAGTTTAAAATTTTGTGTTTTTCTCTTTATCCGTTTTTGAGTAATTTCCAAATTCAAAATTTGCAATTTCCTCAAATATATCGAATACGGTCCATTTTAGGAAAATCATGTATGGGACAAAAATTATAGAGAATCACCAGCAACTTTTATTTAAACAATTTTCTTAAAAATTCGAATTTTGTACTTTTTGTAAAATTTCTCGAATATGGACAATATGGACCATTTTTGGAAAATTATGTATAGGATAAAAATTATAGAGAAAAATATCGCAAGCAACTTTTAATTGATAAATTTTCTTCTTCAATTGTAAATAACATATATTTATTTATTGGATACTTAACAAACCCTATAAAAAATTAATAGTAATGTAAGGTTAAGTAACAACCTTAATATCTAATGAACTTAATTTAGTACAGTCCTCTACATTGGACCTCTCTAAGAAACTCATTGGGTAACAGCTACTTGGATCTATACTAAATAATTCTATTAAGCAGAAAAACGACCCTTTACAAAGTGCTCTGACTATGCCCAAAAACTAATGAGCTCATTAAAGAATGGATGAAAGCTTAAGTTTAAAATTTTTAGTTTTCACCATATTCGAAATTTGCACTTTTCCTCAAATATCTCGAATACGGTACAAATCATGTATAGGACAAAAAATTATAGAGAAAGACTTTGCAAGCAACTTTTATTTGAATAATTTTCTTAAAAATTCTAAATAGGTATGCACTTTTTGTAAAAAAAATTGAATACACAAACAAGCAACTTTAATTTAAAGAATTTTCTTCTCCAAGCGTAAATAACAAATATTCGTAGCAGAAAAACGACCCCCCAGATTTTCCTACTATGCCTAAATGTAATTCACTCATTATTAGAGAATTAATCAAAGATTAAGTTTAATATTTAGTGTTTTTCTCTTTATCCGTTCATGAGTTATTGAGTATATAATGTTCAAATTATTCTTGCAAAAAAAAAACAACAAAAAATCACAATGAAAATGAAGCTGTCACTTGAAGCCCTTAAAAAATGTCTTAGGTTGCCGAACTTAAAGGTTATGAACCGGAATATTCAATATCCACATAAGATACATGTGTTAAAAACGATAAATAAAAATCTTAAGTGATTGTAATGAGTAAAATCTCATATTGATGCTTTCAAAGATTATATTTAAGAGAATAGTAAATTTATTAGCAAAAATTTAATGCAGGATATTGATGAAAGAGATCTGACAACATAAGAGCGTACTGTCAGAAAGATGTTGCGGACAAATGCAATGTATATATACAAGGCATATCTATTCTATTCAATATCTTTGTATTATACCTCTGTTTTTTATATTAGGAAATAAATACCATCAAATCACCTTCTTATACATATTAGTTCAGAGTGTAGTGTTGTTCATCAAAACATGTAGGTAAGTTTACTCAAATAATATATTTTATACAATTAACAAGGAAATATTGAAAAAATTGTGCCTACCTATATTATGAAACAGTTCGGAAACGTGTTACACTTAATTGGATTGAATCTCTAAATCTTATAACTATTTTTTTTAGAATTAGAACTTTTTTAATTTTTATCAAATTTGATGCTTGATTATAGTTTCTGAAATGGTAAAATGGTGTACCAGTCGAATATTGATAAAATGATGCACATCATCACTGCCAAACTAGTTCGCACTCAGAGCATGCATTACTCAATATAATTTCGAATTACAAAAATGTTGCCCAAAAAGATAAAACATAAAAAATTGGATTTTTTAGGTTTCCGCTAACAAATTTCATTATGCTATTCTAGGTGTCTACACTTATGAAAATATAAGTTTTGTGTATATTCAAATTTTACCAATTTTTTTAAAACTTTGTAATCTTTTTGTGTTTAAAATCATCATTTTTTTGTCTTCTATATCTTCCTTTTGGAAAATTGCAATTGGTCACCCTAGCTTGTTTAATAAAGAGACTTAACTTACCTTTTTGGCACACAACACAAGAGTATCGTATTTTTCTTTTCTCAGAAACATTTGCTGTAGTTTTTAACATTTTCAATGTTCTTTTCTTATATTTACTGCTACACAGCTGTACTGAATTGTCCGGATATTCATCATTTTCACTTTTTAAAGTCGGCAAATCAATATAAGTAGTCAAAAGTTCATTTTCAATTTTAGCTTGTTTATTCTCTCTAACTTCTTGTTTTTCAATAACTACATCGGCAATATCAGAGAGTTCTCTTTTAATAGTTGTAGAAAACAGTTGTTCATTATCATTTTTCGTTGGCAAATTCCATGGTGAATATTCAATTTTAGACTCTTCACATTCGAAGATTTCTTGTTTAATTTCATCAAGATTTGAAGACATCCGTGTTTGTGATTGTTCAATTTTAAATTCACTAAAAATATCGTCCGATTCGTAATTTTCGTCGAATGCGAGCGCATAGTCATGATCGTTATTAATGTTAAGCATTATTTGTTGTTTTGTATAAGTACAATAATTTTCTTCTGCTGCACTAGAAAGATCCGGTTCCGATTTGATAACAACTTCATAAGGACATTTCGGTTTCGCGTTCATTGTTTTAAAATTAACAACTTAATAAATAAACTAATCAGTTAATTATGTTACAACAAAATCTAATAAGTAATAACTAATCTACAATTGGGACAATAGATAAATTAATTATTATTTATTTATGGTTACAATTACATTACAACTTGTAACATAACCTAATTAACTAACTTTTTCTTCTTTTTCTAGAATGGTAACTTGATAACCAAGGATTTAACTATTAGATGGGATAGATTAGTTTCTCAAAAATATCAAATGTCAATTTATGACGTCACTACAGAACCACGCACATTTTTTGACGCCGTGACACTTCGCGTAATCTATGGTTGTGGTTGAACAAATCGGATTACCTAAACGAACGCTAAAACATGTTGATAGGAATTGAATCGATGAGTGAAAGAACAATACAAGTGCCAAAAACAGTAATTTTAACTGAGATAGGCAAATTGTTTAAAATTCATAGGTCTATCACATAGGGAAAGAATAATACACCGGCCAACATCATACGAGTGATGGGGGCTTGTTCAATTTTCGGCTGAGTGAAAAAACAGTAAAAGTACGGTACATGTACTGTTTTTTCACGCAGTAGCCATGTCGTTTCGTAGACAAATTTGACACAGATTTTAAAAACTGGTGGTCGCAATTTCATAAAAAAAAACCTATAAACCAACTGATGAACTAAAAGCTAATTTTGTCATTCCGCAGTACAGACAGTTTACATACATGGTAAAACTCCTGGATATGGTACTACAAGTGCCTTTATAGGCGGTTTTCTCTCGCACACTTTTATGTGTGGGCGCATTCGACTGATCAAATCAATGCCAATTTGCAGTTACCCTTACGGCGGGCATACACGCTACGGTCTGTCTGGGCAGGTGTGCCTGCACATGTATATACATACACGCTACAACATGAAGTAGGCACACCTACATAGGTAGACCTCTCCGTTAGACCGTTACGTGTATGCTCGCCATTAGAAAAGGCATACTCTAAAGTTGTCCTAATTAACGTAAAGAAGATCTAATATAAAGATACTTTTAGTCTACTTTAGTGATGAAATCCTAGAGTTTGACTACCATATATTATTTCTTGGAAAGTCAATAATGAAGATTCTGATTAAAAAATTACAAATAAGTTTGTTAAATAATAATCAATAAAGCTACAAAAAAAATTACAGCATTTTTTTTAAAATTGAGTGAAAGAACAGTATAACTGCAAGTCATTTTTTTCAAATATAATTTTTTTGCATAATTTTATTTTTAAATTTATGTACGTATTATTATCGGTTAACAAAAATTCTATAACTTCACAATATTAGTCCGAATAACCCATAGTTCTCCTTTAAAACGGTTATTTCGGATGTGTATTGTTCTTACACTCACCGATTCAATTAATAGTGTCAAGAGGCGAGTTCGGATAGTCAGGGGCTGGAGCGGGACAAATTTTAGGGTGCTTCTAAATGACATTTAAGCGTGTTAAACTGTCACTAATCGGACTAAACCGAACGCTAAAAGGGTCGTTTGGAGTTAAAAGAAGGAGGTAAAGGAACTTGGCAGACCGAACGCAATGCATGTAATAACTAGACGAACGCAGCTGATCTTTGAAGTTTGACATTTTTTGTCAATTGTCATTTTCGTTGAGTGTTTTTAGTTTTTATGTTATTTGTTTTTGGCTTGCGTAAATAAAAGACAAGTAACATTTACATCTAAAAAACTGATACCATTTATTTAGTTGTTATATTAATGATGAATATCAAACAAGAAGAACGTTTAGATATTTGTGAAACCGATCTTATTTATAAACAAATAACACAAAAGTATAAAGACGAAAATGTAGATGATGATGTTTTTGATGAGTTTGAAACCAGTACGTCGGCACAAAATGTTGAAATTAAAGAAGAAATTGTCGAGTGTGAACAGCCTAAAATTGAACAACGTTCGGATTTGTTGCCAAAAATTAACGGTGATTCGACATCCGGAAAAGAAGTGCGATTTTGTGCTATAACTATTAAAAAAGAACTCGAGAATACTAGTGCCATTAAACCTACGACGGATGTCAAGAAAGAGATTGATGAATATATTCAGTTCAAAGTTGAACTTTTGACTACGCACTGTGATTTACCGACTTTGAAAAATGAAAATACTGAATATCAAGAAAGTTTGACAGAGTTGTGCAACAGTGAAGAAAATGAAAGGATATTAAATATATTAAAAAATGGTGGAAAAGTTATAAATATAAAAAAAAGAAGGAAGCAGTATCGCTGTCAAACAAGTAAGTGGCTATTACATGATTATCAAAGCTACTAAGCTACATTTTTAGGCCTTAAGCTGGATTTATAACTTTCATTCAAATGGCGTTCAGTTCACCCCAAGTTCGTGTTCAACATAAATCAAGCAGATGGTATCTAGTCATTTATAAAATTCAGTCCTTGACCTTGCGTTCAGTTTGAGTTCAGTTGACATTGAGAGATGAGAAAAGACCAAGTAAACTGAATGCCAACTGAACAAAGTTTATAAATCCAGCTTTAAAATTATATTTCTTACTTTATTTCTCAAGTATGTAATATGATGTTGCACCATTTAAGGTTTTTATCAATTATTACTTCTATTTTGTGTGAGTTGACACCTGAATTTAAAGATTGGTATTTGGAATTTGCAGAAAGTTAAAGTTTGAAATGCAACCAGTTTTTTACTGTATAATAGTGATGTAAATTGAAAAGAAAATTTGGTTTTTAAGTGTGTAAATAAATTATTTTGTGTAAATTGCAGTCAAAATCGCCGTAGGATTATAAATAATTTTTTAAATTGGCTATTTATATTGGAGTTTGCTATATTTGTTATTTAAGGTTGGAGTTTGCTATATACGATTTGTTCATGAAAGGAGATTGCTGTTTATGATAGTAAACTGAGGTGTAAAAACATCCAGGACTGTATTGAATACAAACACAGTTCTGCTTACTAATTAATACTGTGATTAGCAGAAACTGTGTTTCATATTATCAATGAACAAAGTGTCCATGGGCGCCGATCAAAAAATTGCTGGGTGGCAAGTCTTATAGGCAAGTTCAAAATGCCGCAGGATATAGACGCTTGCTCTCATGTGGCAGTGCCTATGAATGTGTCCCTTAAAGTTGACCACGAATGAGAAACTTTTTTATTATTAGTTTATTAGTGCAAGCAAAAAATTAAAATAACAACGTTGCCAGTAAACGGCCGCTTGGCTGCGTGGGGATAACTCTCGAGTATGCACCGTTGACCGTCTATGTGTATTGTGCTATCTGTCTGAGCTCTGTGCTGTGTGAAGTGAATTAAGAATAGGCACACGACAGATATACCCATAATCCCATTGCAGCCAGACCGTTGGCAACGTTGATATTATTCGTTTTCTTCTCGACCTAATGCAAAGTATTCGTAGTTTTCACTTCGACACAGGCAAACTGTATTAGATGGTTTTCAATAGCCGATACTGTATATGAATAAATAAATATATATACAGAGTTGCGCGAAAGTCCGGAATAAAACTATTAACTGTTCAACCAGTAACTTAAAAAAAAAAAACACTGAAACACTTGAAATGGACGTATTTGTTGCCAATAAAATGAAAAACCCCTTAGCTGCAACCCTACCCAACTTTTTCTTTCAAATGCAAAGGTCATTGAAAAGCTCATGAAAAATGGAATCTCACCATACCCTATTTTTTTTTAATTAACTTATGTGGTTATTGGGAAATGAGAAAAAATTCTTTTAAAAACAAAAAATAGTTACAAATAGGGTATAGTGAATTTCTATTTTTCCCTACAAACGACATAGCTTTTAATTTGAATGTACTTAATGGCCATAACATATTTGTTTATATCAAAAATATGATTTTGTCGGAGCAATTTAAAATACACCATAAGCAAAATAAAGTCTATCCAAGGTGTTTGAATTTGAATTCAAACCGCCATGTCAAACAGAACGTTTGACAGCCACAAGAAATATATACAACGGAAACAGCCGAAGGCTGAAAACGTCATAAACTTTTATTCCATAAATAATAAAAAACCAACGTCTAAAAATTAATAATAAAAATGCACAAGACCTAATAAATAATTCTAATAGTTAAAATAATAAAGAACACACATAAATAATAATAATAATAATTAGATAATCCCTCCATAATCAAGCTCTCTTATTGGCCAAACGAAAGGCTTTAACGCGAGTCGGCGCGAGAATAACGCCAGTGCGTCTCTAACACTCAACGAGTAAAGACGACAGTGTGTTTCTAACACTCTAACTGTGATGAAGCACGCCTCTCATGCTCAAGCAGAAAAAATCTGCGTTCATTGTACACGCGAAAAGTAGTCCTTTCGCGTGTTGCGTACTCGACCCCGGATTATCGGCCCGCGACATTAAAAAACACTACGTGAATTCTCTAACTTTCAGTGAGTGGTGGGTTTTCCGCCTTAGTGCGTATATGCCGGCAAACCAATGTAAAAAGTTGAACCCTCGGTGTAAGTGCTAGTTTCTAAGCAGGAAGCCTACCCACAGGTGCAGGGCTTGCAACAGGTCCCTTTTTGTTTCCCCTTTTTTTATCTCTTTATCGAATTGTGAAATATAACATAAAGCGTTTGCTTTTCAGACCGGCATGTTTTGGCAGTGTTGCCACTTGTCACCAAAATACTTACTGACCCTCTTGATAATTAATATAGTATCTTCAATGATCTCTAGTGCATTATTTTTCTCAATCACCAAATATTTCAGGATGCTCTCCCAGGGCAGCCATCGAAGACAAATGTAATAGCGGCTTAACAAATGAACTACAGTCAGCTAGATGCCGTTTTAGGCTGGCTATTATACAAGGAATGCATTACTTTCTTTTATTTGTTTAATTTGAGAAAGGTAATGAGACCATAGTGTGTGGAACTTTAAATATGAATTTGGAAATGATGATTTCGGCTATAAAATAAAAAATTTATAAAAAAATTTAAAGTATATAAATCTTACATTTTATATGTCTGTTAGAATATTAACGTGGCTATCAAATACTGTTGGATTTACTATGCCATATTTAATAGTTTTTTGACAAACTCATGGAATACGGAATTTTACCATAATACCCTTTACAACATTCACATTATTCCAAAAACATTTTTATATATTTTTTTTAATATATCTACTGACGAACAATATTTGAAATATGACAATTATACAATATGAACAAAGTATTTAATAAAGTATTGGTAATTTGTTAAATTATTTAATTTTAAATAGTTTAACAGAATTTTTTTATTTGCAGATTTCCATTCTTCTAAATCAAGATTGAAACATATCGAGGGACATTTTGGTAAAGACTTCGTGATTTGTGAATTTTGTGGAAGATTCATGACAAAAATGAATTTTTCTCGCCACCAATTTATTCATGTAGTAAAAAATAGATCAAGAAAAGTTTCTCTGAAAATCAATGACGTTTCCAGCATACAGGCACATTTAAAAATTCACAGTAATGAAAAATCATTTATATGTGACATTTGTTCTAAAGGATTTAGTCATAAATCTTGTTTACAACAACATATAATAATTCACAATAATGAGAAATTGTTTAAATGCAACATTTGTTTCAAAGGATTTAATTACAAATCTAGGTTACAACAACATTTAATAGTTCACAGTAATGAAAAGTCATTTACATGTAACATTTGTTCCAAAGAATTTAATCAAAAATCTTATTTACAACATTTAATAATTCACAGTAATGACAAATCATTTAAATGTGATATTTGTTCCAAAGGGTTTAATCGAAAATCTGATTTACAACGACATTTAATAATTCACAGCAATGAAAAACCATTTAAATGTAACATTTGTTTCAAAGGATTTAATCGAAAATCTTGCTTAAAGCAACATTTATTAATTCACAGTAATGAAAAATCATTTAAATGTGACGTTTGTTCCAAAGGATTTAATCTAAAATCTAGTTTACGAAAACATTTAATAATTCACAGTAATGAAAAATCATTTGAATGTGACATTTGTTCCAAAGGATTTGGTCGAAAATCTAGCTTGCAACAACATTTAATAATTCACAGTATTGAAAAACCATTTAAATGTGATATTTGTTCTAACGGGTTTAAAAGAAAATCTGATTTAAAAAAACATTTAATAATTCACGGCAATGAAAAACCATTTAAATGTGACATTTGTTCCAAAGGATTTAATTACAAATCTAATTTACAACTACATTTAATAATTCACGGTAATGAAATTCCATTTAAATGTGACATTTGTTCAAAAGAATTTAATCACAAATCTAGTTTACGAAAACATTTAATAATTCACAGTAATGAAAAATCATTTAAATGTGACATTTTTACCAAAGAAGCTAATCGAAAATCTAGCTTACAACATTCAATAATTTACGTCAATGAAAAGCCTTTTAAATGTGATATTTGTTTTAAAGGATTTAATCGAAAATCTAACTTACAACAACATTTAATAATTCACAGTATTGAAAAACCATTTAAATGTGACATTTGTTCCAAAGGATATAATCGAAAATCTTATTTACAACAACATTTAATAATTCACAGTAATAAAAAACCATTTATATGTGACATTTGTTCAAAAGGATTTAATCACAAATCTGGCTTACGGACACATTTAATAATTCACCATAATGAAATACGTTACAAAAAAAAATTAATTAAAAATGTAACTTAATTGTATTGAAAAACTATTTAAATGTGGATTTGATTCAGATCATTCGATCGCAAAAATTATTTGACGCAACATTTTTAGTTGGGTCGATCACTAGTATGGTCAAATTTTCATGAAAACGTTGGGTAATATACTGTGCAATAGTTTTTTTTCTGGTAGTGTAGGAATCAATTACGGACACCAGGGGCTCGATTCTCTAGTTCATTGGAAAATTTTCCCATGGGAAAAGATTCCACTACTTATATTCCCATGGTAATAGGTTATGCAATTCTCGAACTTGTCGGAATAGACATTCCCATGGAAATAATAGTTTCACGTATGTCTGATATTAAGTTCACGAATATTTCGAAATAACCAATAACATTAAAGATATTTTAAAATTTACTGTTGGTATTATTTTTATTTGTTGTGGTTTTTGGGTAACCGATTACCTGCCGAGCCTCTGCGCTGGAGCAGATGCCGTGCCGAGCAATCGCTAGCTTGACCGAGGACAAGTGAAAATATTCGATTATGTATAATTAAAACTTTTCGAGTTATTTTTAGTTTTTCTTTTCACATATTGAAAAAAGAAAAAGTAGCTTTTGTATAGAAGAGCAACGAAAGTTTCGAGAAACTAAGAAATTCTTTCGTTAACGGAAATAATAAAATTTTCGAAAAGGTCTTATTAAATTTACTACAAATTTCTCTATTTGTGTTACCTATTTGCCAGTCCCTTAGCAGCTACCACAATTTCTAACTAATTTAAGAAAATCAGTTTCTTAGTGAAAGAGAGGTAAAAATAATATACCCACATAAATAAAATAATATCAATCTATAAATGTTTTAACTACAATTTCATCAAAAATCCAAGATATCCAATAATCTTTGGTTATGTCTTAGTCTTTCGCGTGGTCTTTCGTCAAATTTTCGACTTTAATGCGCAAACTCTAGTACAATTCCCATTGGAAAACACAATTTCCAATGCTCGTAAGCAGGGGAATATTTTCCCATACTTCTCATTGGAAAATATTCCACCGCTTGTGCCGAGAATACGAAAACTGAATTCCCATGGGAAAATTTTATTTTCCCATGGGAATAAAAGTCGAGAATCGACCCCCAGGCTATGGTTCTGCCCTTACCTGGTAGTGTGGGACTCTCAGAGTGTGCAAAGCCGATATACCCACTTAAACCACCCCATTCGTCGACAGTGGACCTCCTCGGATCTGCCGGCTGGTATTACTACAAGGTAGGTCGGATGTTGTTTGTTGTCTGTATTTTAGCCTTTTGCCCTTGCTGCTTCTTTTTTCTTAGCAGAGATAATCATCATGGCCATCTTGTTAATTTTTTTCCAGTATTTTTCTCTGGCTAGCATTTTGTCGACTAGGATGTTTGGTGTAAGTTTCCCTGTAATCCTCTCCGTATCTGTTCTAATATATAGAGTAAAGTCGCCTAATGTGGAATAGCATTTTATTTTAATTAAAAAAAAAAATGATAAACTTCAATTTTGTTTTTAGATATTTTGTATAGATATAGGTAAGGTTATTAGGGATATATAGTTCATGTCACAAAAATATAAATCTCCCAAAAAAATCATAAAAAAAATAAGAATATAAAATGAGCCTTTTTTTAGATCTTCAAAAATGGGTTCCTAATATGGAATACCTATGTTCCAAGCGAAAAATAGCATTCGTTATAAAATGTTGATTGAAAAAACTTTGTTTTTTGAGAAAGAAGTTTATTTAAACAATAAAGATACAAATATATTAGCACAAAGAATTAAAAAAAAATTTAAACTAACGGCAAAAGTCGCAAACGTAGGGTTCTTTTTCGAGTCCTGCACACTCTTCATGTGCCCAACAGTTATATAGCATGCACATTACCCAAATTTCTCCTTGATTATTATCTGAAAACTTATCTTCACAAAAAATGCAATGTGCATCTTGGTTAGGATTATTTTCCTGTTTTGCAAAATCTTCTTCGTCATCTGAAGAATTCTGCATGGAAATGCTCGATGCATCAGATTCAGCACTTGATGAAGACACATCTCTCTTTTGACGTTTAGTTAGTTTTCTTCGTATTACGTCTACCTTCTTGAGATGAACTACAAGATGGATTTTCGGAAAATACATTTTTTTTTACTATGTTCTTTTTTTGAGTCGCTGCGTTTGTGTCTTTCATTTGAACCAATTTCTCTAGGTCTTCCTTATTTGGCGTAGTAGTTATTATTTTGGTTTTTCCGGGTTTTCGGCCTCTAGTGCCTACTTTTCTCTTTACGGTCGGTATTGGTGAAATATCTTCTGGACCAACAGCTTCTACATTTGGATTTCGGTTTTCCTTTTCTTCTTCTGCGGCAATCATGCTTGGCTGTGGGGTGGGATTATTGGCTATTGGACCAACATTACAAACCTCTTGTTCAACGGTTAGAAAGTCCACTTCGCTGAAAATGTTTCTCCTAGTAGGATAAATTCCTGTAGTTGCGAACCCTTTGACGGCTCGCTCCGCCGATTGCGTCTTTAAATAGGCTTGCCCAAACAGTTCGCAAACATCAAACTGGGATATTGGACGTTGATTATTCCTTAAAAAAATCCTTATTTCCTCATTGTAAAATGCTTTTAATGTTCCCATTACAGTTTTATCTAGAGGCTGCATTTTGTGGGAGGTGTGTAGCGGCAAGGAAAGAATTGTTACAAAATTTTCTTTAGCCTTTATTATAACATCAAGGTTTCTTGTATGTGTGTTGTGTCCGTCTAAAAGTAAAAGAATAGGGTTGGTTTCAGATGGATGAACATATTCGATAAAGTGCTCGAACCAAGCTGTGAATAGATCCATTTGTATCCACCCTGATGGATGAAATTTAAATAAAGTTCCAGGTGGAGCACCCTTTTTGAGTTGTTCATTGCAATTCTTACGAACAAATGGTGGAACAAATGTTCCATCTGCGCTCATACACATGGAAATGGTTATTAGAGATCCCCGTTCTGCGGAAGTAATAGCTCCAATTTGACGTTTGCCTTTCATTGCTAAAATTTGGGGGCATTTAGATTGGACGATACATATGCCACATTCATCCACATTGAAAATCTGCCTAGGAGCAAAATTCTTCTCTTCCATGACGTGTTCAAGCAAGTCAAAGAACTCGTTCACACTTTGTTTATTAAATCCGGCAGCCCTTACAACCGATGTTCCTGTTGGTCTTCTTATGCTAATTTTATCTTTGTGTCTTTTCAGAAATCCTTTGAGCCATTTTTTTCCTGCAGATTCCTGAAGCAATGAAAACTTATTCGGAATATTATTACGTCTCGCCAATTGAAATGCAAGAGAACGTAGATCTCTCCTAGTCAATCCAAAAAAGTTTCTTTCCATCTTAAGAATGTAGTCCACCAGCTTGGTTTCCAATTCTTTCGATAAAATAGGGTTTCTTCCTAAGGTTTCCTTCTTGATATCGATAATATTTTTGTCGCTTTTACAATATCTAAATAATGTGGCACGGGGTACTTTGTAGTGTTTGGCAGCTCTTAAATATCCCATTGTATGAGTTCGTACTGCTTCTACTGCATTTTGCTTATCTTCTTCCTTCCTTTTGTGCTCTTTAATGTTCTTTTTTGGCATTTTTCCTGAAACAAATGCAAATATGCTTAATTTTAGTTATAGTTTCCTATTGTGGAATATTCCACTTTAGGGCACCTCTCCTATTCCACTTAAGGAGACTTTTATTATTTTATTTCATATCAACATAATCGAAACTAAAATGGTTATTTGCATTAAATATTAAGCATATTATAAAACTACAAACTATGTACTTTAACTCCACAAAATATCTTACCTTTAATATTAATACCAACGGAGATAACACACCTTTTATTTATTGGTACAAAAATGTCTACTGGGCTTCAAACTATATTTGCTTCGCTCCCTTCGAACCACTGACGCTATCCATATCAAAGTCTTCCACGTACGAAAACATTTTAGGTGGGGCGTTTGATGCACTGGCTTGTAAGTAGATGGCGCCTATAGATCACCGTATAACAGCGTATTCCACTTTAGGAACCTATTCCACATTAGGCAACTTTACTCTACCCATCTAATACATTCAAAAAATGTATGTTCAGCTATATCTTCCAGGCCGCAATATGTGCATTCGTCGGTGTCTACGATTTTAAAGCGTTTTAAGTACGCTTGGAAGTTGCCATGTCCAGTTAGTATCTGTATGATAAAGAAATTTACTTGTCTCCATTTTCTGTTTATCCATGGTTCAATGCGTTTAATCAGCTGTTTTGTCCATTTTGCCTTATCAATTTTCAACTCCCATTCTCTTTGTCATTGTACTATAATCCGATCTCTTGCTTCTTTCTTTGTACCCCCGTTCTGTATTAGTTTCCTCTCTTCCACCAACAGGTGTATTGGCGGAGTCCTTGCCATAACGAGAAGTGCCTCAGTGGACGTTGTTCTATAGGCGCTAGCGATTCTAATCGCGGCATTTCTTGGGACACTATTTGTGTACCAAAGGTTATAAGTATACAGTTGATATTTTTCGGTCGAATCAGAAATTTGCAGCAGAGGCCAAGTAATATTACAATAGATAGACAGAAAATTTATTTCATGTAGACAATTTTACAGAATAAACAATATATATTTTTAAAAACTTTTTGAGCTTATTCCTAAATAAAATATCTGTTTTATAATTTTCGGAAATTAATTGTATAAAATGGGTCCTATACATTTAGGAGATCTTTTAGTTAAATGTAATCTACTAAGGACCGATTCCACCGATGTATTAAACGAAGTTTAAGTTGTCATTTTTACATTAACAATGTCATTTTAATCTCCGTTTAACACAACGGTGGAATCGGTTCTAACTAGTTCCAAAATTATGAAATCTTTATTTTGCTTAAATTTATTTAAGTTCTTAAAAATTAAATAAACTAGAATATATAATGAAGCTAGGCAAAGTACCATATTCTACAAATACTGGTCAACAAGAATCATATTTAGGAACTTTATCTATTATTCCAAGGATCTTCCTTTGAAGAATAAAAACGTCACTCGAATCAGTTGAGTTTTCACATAGACTAATCCCGTATCTCAATCGACATGCCATTTGAGTTTAATAAATACACATTAAAGTTTCATGATCTAAAATTTCTCTTACATTTCTAAACAAGACAATATTAGTAATTTCAAAAATTTGACGCTAGTATGTAGCCAGTTCATTCCTAAATTGTATGCACAATGTCTGAGAAACCTCTTCTATACATCTAAATGGCACAAATTTCATCTGCTTACCAGCAGAACATACTAAGTCAGATTTGATGAAAAATCCATTAAGTCACTTAATATTATTATGGACTTGATGAATATGAAATTAATTTAAAAATAAGGTTATAATTGTTAGAGGACATAGTGAATTTTACCAGTTTATAGAGTGGAAGAAATCCAGTCATCTGATCTAAACAAGACAAAAATAAAAAAAATTGAAACCTTTTTCTACTTCGCTAAATTAATTAGGGTAGCGTATTTTTCTAAAAACGTGGCAAATAACTAACAAAAATGTAAAGCACAAATATTTTGGCAATTTTTACTTACTGTGCTGTTCGTATTTGAAAAAATTTTGGTGTTTTTAAAAAAGTTATATATGAATAGCGTTTGCTGTTCTCAATTCAAGTTTTGACATATAAGGCTAAGATTTTTGGATGTAGATAAGTATGTAACCTCCCAACCCCCGGTCTTGTAGATAATTATTAAAAGCCCGTATTTTAATTTAACTACCTCTCTCCCCTGGTGAAATTCAAAGAAATTCATACTTACTGTATATGGCCTTTTCCTCTAGTAGTGTAGTAATCGTCTAGTTAATTAATTGATAATTTATATACCCACGTTGTGAAAATGTTAATTAAATAAACCAGGATTCGATGCAAAGTTTGGTACAAATTTGTGAATGAAATAATGCTCAAAGTATATTTAACTTAATTTATTTTTCTTTTGATCTCCAATAAATAAATATGTACAGATTATTATAAGGTAGACCTCACATGTGTCTCGCCCAAACAACAGGCCACAGGCCACTTGCCATCAAATATTTGTAATTAAACAATTCTTGAGAATAGACAGCAGACGTCCTCAGAATTGCACTATCTTTAATAATTCTTTGTTTCGTTGTTTTCTTTTTTATATAGGTGCGCTTACTGAGACACCGTCGTTGCAATAACAGGCGGATATCCCTTATATTTCAGCCTCACCTAGGGGGTTTTTATGTAGATGTAGTCTTACTAGAATAGAGCCAGAGCAATACTAGCGAACTACCCCTTATGTTCAGATCTACCTACAGTGCGAAGATTAAGAGATAATTATCTAAGATAGTCCAACCCTGTAGTAACATCAAGCATATTCGGATAAATGTGAGTCTAGTCGTCCGACGTGTCATTTACCCCAATCAGCTGAGCTGTTATTTGCGAGGGTTCATTGACAGTTCGGTAACCAGACTCTTATTATCTTTTACGGTGATATATTAATTTGAAGGCAATATGGCCCATAGCATACACATCTGGACGAGCTAAATGCGATGTCGGCTAGCAATAAATTCCTTAAAGGTAAAGATTTACCATTATTGAATAATAATGAGTTACACAATAATACTCATTATTAACAATAAATTCCCATTTTTTTACAATTTTAATTTGGTTGTTATTAACTCACCATCGGATAAACAGACCGTTGGGTTTATATTATCGTCTGTTTCTATTTCAGACATTTTATAATTTTGGATAATTAGCAGGGACGTTGAGACGTTGGCGTCGAAATGTAGAATGGCGGGGCGGAGAAGGAGCGTCGTGACGCAGAACGCCAAACACAGGGAGGTAGATAAGTAAGGACGTAGGGCGTCGGATGAGATATTGAGCGTCGGATGAGGACGTCGGATAAAGAGATGACATAGTGACGTCGAGCGTCGAGACGTTGGGCGTCGGGATGAATATAATGGTAGGAAATACTAAGTGGTGTTAGAAGTGATATTGTTGGGACGTCGAAAGGTAAGGAAGTATAACGGAGAGGCGTTGGGCGTCGAGACGTTGACACCTTTGGAAAATAGGAGGTATTGTGGGATAGACGTCGTTTAGGAAGAGCGTACTGACAATAAGGTGATTGCTTTGAATGTAAACTAACAAATGTATGCTTGCACATCAAATGACAAAAATTGAATGATCTTGAGCTCATTTAACTCTGTCTTTTATACACAGTTTAATCGTTTTTGTGACGTCTCTATCGTTTTGTTTCTCATAGAAAATACGAATTTAGGTGGATAGGGGGTGGCTGATTTATTATTTGCCTTGGAAAGTTTGTGTATCGAAAACAACGTTCCTATTCAAAACTGACTTAAGATAAGTGCGTTAAGAGTTTTAATGATTATTACTTCGTGTTGTATGGTGGTTTTAGATTGCGTTCCCAGACACTTTTAAGAAATTGGATCTCTTACGGGTTGGGTTATAGATATTATTTATTAGGTGTCATAAATAAGATTTAATTATCTGGGAGATTTTAGTTAAATGAAGAATTTGGTATTTAATAAGAATGCAACTTTTTTTAATAAAATGGAATTAATAAATGATTATGGTACCTGGGTGCGGTAGGTTACAAGTAGATAAGTCAAACTTTAAAATATAAACCTAAATATTATGACTTGAATATTAAAATATCAGCAAATGTTTGCTGTATATTATATTTTTGATGCCTTATAATTCTGGGATTGGCCT
Organism: Psylliodes chrysocephalus; assembly: GCA_927349885.1. Classification (NCBI taxonomy): domain Eukaryota; kingdom Metazoa; phylum Arthropoda; class Insecta; order Coleoptera; family Chrysomelidae; genus Psylliodes; species Psylliodes chrysocephalus. The sequence continues at coordinate 39,321,669 of OV651823.1, forward strand.
CAATATATCCTAATACAGTTTATAATTATAATGTCAAAATGACATTCAAATCCTAACCTTAGATAGTTGGACCAATCAGTATTTACGATTTATTATTACGACAGCTTACAACAAAAATTAAAATCACTTATGAATAGCAAAATTGTCTTACATTAGAGAATAGTATAATCGTAAGTTTGTCGTTTTGGTGATTTAGCTTTGTTGAGAAGTCCGCTTGGCGCTTTCATTGCTACACCCATGTGTTTAAGTTTTCGGAATTTTAGATCTTTCCATAATCTCAAATTATATGTGCCATAAATATTTTCTACAAACGGGCATTTTTAAATTTAGTTATTATTTTTAGCATAACTTTTTTCTCTGAATTTAGACTTTTTCATAGATGTCTTCTTTATATATTGAATAACCTATTCTATATCTTCTGGAGCAATGTCAGTGGAACAACGTCGGTAAAACAACTTTAATTTTCTGATCTAGTATGTGAAAATTATAATTATATATTTCTTCTAGACTGTCTTTAACAACATTCAGAAGGAAGAAAATTTACCTTAAAAATAATTATATAAATAAAATATTGAACCCAATATACCGAGCTGAACTTAAAAATATTAATTTGCAAACAACTGTAAGCATTAACATTTTATGTGATTAGATTACTAACAAATGAACTATTATACTTTTGCTAACAAACATGAAAGGTTTAAACCACAATCTATCTACTGCATTAAATTCTGAAAAATTTAGTGATGATTGATATTTGTGTATATTTTAACACTTATTTTTTCACATTTTGTTAACTATAACGTTGTATACTTTTTAGATTCTGAACATTATTAATATACATATTTTTCTTCATTTTGTAATAGAGAAAAGTTTAAATTTTAACAATTTTATAAATTGCAATAAACAAGACAAAATTAAGACTTCTCTATTTATTTTCCTTTCTTGAACATTAATTGCTCCCTCTGCTATTCGCTCCGTGCTAAGTCATGGAAAGGGAAGCAAAAACGATACTAGCGCTAGCTGCGGATTATTCGTGCATTTTAGGGCGATATTTTGTAATTTTGGCATATCAAATACACGTATACATTTTACTTTTTTTCAAAAAAAGTAGGTAAAAACAATACAATAAGCAACCGGAGTTGCTGTGTTGAAAATTGAACAAATACTAGCAAAAAAAAACAGTGAAACTTATATAAAAAATTTCAGTAGCAAAGTGGAAATTAAATCAAAGAAATAAATGGATAGATATACAATAAGAAGAAAAATTACCTTTATTTTTGTAATAAAAACCGTAATGCTGCAAATAGTAGACATCAGAAACTTGAAAGGTTTTAAATCAACAATAAATTATCATTTTACCATGTTCTTTAATATCCCTTATTCTTAAATGTTCATTCAGCAAGGACTAGATTTCAAGATTTCTGCCTTTGATTATTATATGTGGTTGGAACGTAATTTTGTGACTTACTGATGGGAAATCAGTTTTAATCATTCATTCTATGTTTTCTTTCGAACAAAAATGAAAATATAAGTAATGATCCTTCTTTTATACATTTTAACTTCACGCTATTATTAAATGGTATTTTTTTATTTTGACAGATTGGAGTAATTCTTCAATAAAAACTTATTAGACTTAGGCAACTTCTCATACAATTTCCAGTAAATACTGTTGCCTGCCTATATTTTATTATTCATTTTTATCGATTATACATAATTTTCTTTAATTTAAGCGATAAAAATATATAATAATAATAAATTAATGTTTTACTTGTTTTACAAATCCATATACTTTTATTAAAACTACCATATATACTTTTTAATTACGAATTCTATTAAAAGTTGCATTTGTCAGTGTACTCAGAAATAGTCCATTAGTATCAAAACGAATTGGCGCTGCTGTCGCGCACGGAGCGAATAGATTTATAGGAATGTTTATAATAAGAATTAAAAAAACAAACTATATATTCATAAAAATAAAAAAAAAACAAATATATAAAATCGAGACGCTTTAGCTTTTACCGAAAATCGCGTGTTCCAACCAGAGACAATAACAATAATCTAAAGGGATTTCAAACCTAACCGAATCTGGCGCGCGCACAAAATCGCGGCAGCCTAAGTTTTACAAACGCTTTCGCGCAGCAGCCGGGAATATTTTATTGTCGGAAATTTTGCGACTTTTCCAACGGTATACAGGATGTCCCGAAATTAGACGGTCATATTTTAACGACGTAATCTACATCCTAAAATAGGAGTGAAAGTTTATATAAACATAAGTCCGAAAATGTTTCGTTTTTGAGATACAGGGTGTTACAAGTGAAGTCCTGATGGCACATTTTCGTAAATATTTTTTAAAATTTCACCGTTTTTCCAAAGTTAAAAAAAAATAAAATTTTTTATTCCACAGACATACTAATTATTGTTTACATTTTCGAATAAGATAACATCAACTTATCATGAATTTTAAAATGCTTTTTTCTTGAAAATGGTGCGTCCTAGCGAGATGCAATACAAGTAGTTTTATTATAAAGAAAACATTGGTTTTCCAAATTTTATAGTCAAAAATGTTATAAACTGTCATCAAAAAAAACTTAAGGCAACTTTACCCTAAGCCCCCCTAATTTATCCCCTTATGAAAATGATCAAAAACTGCGGTTTAGTCCGTTAAATAGGGCGTAAAAAGATAAGCGTTTGTATTAAATTTCACTTAGTTATCTTTAAACGTTTAGAAAATATTTACAAAAGTGTGTCATCATGACTTCACTTTTAACATCCTGTATCTCAGAAAAGAAACGTTTTCTGACCTATGTTCATATGAACTTTCACTACTATTTTAGGATGTATATTACGCTGTTAAAGTATGACCGTCTAATTACGGGCCATCCTGTACAGTTTGACTATAAAAGCAATGATTGTATAAAAACAACATCGATATAGTACTCTTCGATCTCATCAGCCACCCGAAGTGAAAACATTTGTAGTAATCACAGCCATCCTTTTAATTTGAGCTATGTTCAAGCCCTTGGAGTCTATGCCGGTTGACGGAGCCAGGTACGGGTTGATATTTTTTGGTGGCGGTGAAGCCGCCACCCTACGAAATTTGTTGCTTCGTCTTGTATATTTTCTTTTTTTGATTCTTTATCACTGTTAGTTTGCCATGAAAATTTAGGGCTACATTATTAGATGCACGTGATAAAGACATGTTCGTTAAAAGTCGGGAGAAAATTTGGATAGTATACATAGCAAGTTGGTGGTTCAAGCCCCGAAACTTTTAGTTTTTTTTTTCTTAAAAAAAAAGGAAAAATATTGTTTTATTATTTCACAGTCCTGGTAATTTAAAATGTTTAGTTTTTAAAAAGTATATACTTATTCAATGTATAGTGGCGCATTACAAGGTTCATTCATCTTTATGTTGGCCGGCAATTAAACCCCGGAAAAAGTGTCTGCCTTTTTGGAATTAATTTTTTTAATATTTAATTAAGACGCTATTAAAATTTCAGCGTGAATCAAACAATTCAAATCATATTTCAAAAAGTCAACTTTGGGGTTAATTTATTAATTATAAACCCTCTCAAAAGTGTTTGCCTAAATTACTAGTATTTTTAGAATTATCTAAACTTTCAATTGTTGTTTGTTGGCCTCTGAATCAAACGCTTTTTTGGGTCACATTTTACGACGCCTTTCTATTATGCGCAGTACCTGGTGTCCCGGGGTGGTTCTAGCCAACACAGGTATATCTGATCTTCCAAATGATTTCAAATTACAAAATTTCAAAGTGCATCAAACACTTAATGAAATTTGTGTTACTAGCTCTTGGACTATAAGCAGAACAGCACTCACGATAGATTAGATCACATACTCCTAAACTGCCCCGCATATGAAAATATTAGACGCCAATTACTAATTCCTAACAATATAGTGGTCTGCTTAACAAGTGAAATATTTTTTAGAAAAGTCTTATACTTCTTTAAAGCCATTGGTATATACAACAAAATATAAATGAATTTGTTTTACAATCTCTCTATAACTTCTGTACGTTCCCGCAAGTAGTAACAGAGTATAGTCTAAACAGTAGGCAGAGAAAAATAAGACTGTATATCTTTCAAAATTGTTCTATTAAATAACAGTTAAAAAATGAATAAAAAAAGAATAAAAAGGTTATGAAAAAACGCTTGAGACCAAATCACTTACCCAAACTACATCTAGGGGGGTGACGTGAGAGCTCTCTTTAATTCTGGTATCCAAGGGATGATCCAGGCTTTTTTTCTACCACAGTTTTTGTTCTGATTTTACTGATAAGAACGAACGGTTTGAAGCACACATTTAAAGCTTTATCGGTCTTCCAAACGGTTTATTTCGTACTGACCTTCTCAAAGGACTTTTCATCGTACGAGTCTACAATCGTGAGTCAGTCTAAAAAAAAACGCGCAAATATATTTTAATCAAATATATCACAAAATGTCTTTGATTTGAATCTACTAATAGGCAACTCAAATTACAAGTGACATTAATGAAGCCGTTTAATAAATTACCTATCGAAATGATAAATAAAGATTTAAAATTATTAGGATTCAACAAC
>OV651823.1:39326744-39421744 GCA_927349885.1 Psylliodes chrysocephalus
GCCTGGCCCCAAAAACGTAATTCGGGAAAGCCTAGTTGATCCCGAGAAAATTTTATTACCCCCTCTACATATAAAATTGGGGCTGATGAAACAATTTGTCAAAGCTCTAGACAAAAATGGTGGTTACTTTAAGTACTTGTGTGAAACATTTCCGGGTCTCTCTGAAGCTAAATTAAAAGAAGGCATCTTTGTTGGGCCACAAATAAGAAGGTTGATGAAAACTAATGAAATTGAGACAGTTATGCAGGAAGACGAAAAAGAAGCATGGACAGCTTTTCAACAAGTTATAAATAAGTTTATAGGAAACTACAAATACCCTGAATTTGAAAGTATTGTTGAAGACATGTTGGACAAATTTATAAAGTTAGGTTGTAACATGAGCTTAAAAATTCATTTTCTACATGTTCATCTTGACTATTTTCCGGATATTCTTGGCGATGTCAGTGAAGAGCAAGGGGAGCGCTTTCACCAGGACATAAAAGAGATGGAACGGCGATATCAAGGGCGCTGGGATATCAAAATGATGGCCGACTACCGTTGGATGCTTAAAAGGGACCGTCCTACCGCAGAATATGCACGAAAAACAACTAAAAGAAGCTTTTCCGGAGAAAGAAAAAGATTTTTCAAGAAAACAAAGGATTAATGTATGTTATTTTTTAACGACTTCCCCGGTTTTATTATTTGTTTTCTTGGTTTATTATTTTCTTTTTTATAAATATATTTTTACTTTTTGCATTCTTGTAGTATTTTGTTTAAAAACCTTACGTGATTAAAAAAAAACTAAAAACAGATTTGAAATCAGCGTCGCTTAAATACCCAATTTCAGTTGAAAAGTTCAATTCACATTTTACAGAGTATTTAAACGTAGGCCTATGTTATTAATTAAAATTTAGAGAGCGTCAAACGTGTGCATAGGAACCCACGTCAATCATAAGTGTCTTTTTGATTTTTCGGTCCTCTACTCGTCGAGTGCATATGTGTGCGTATCCAATATCCAAGATCCAAGTATCGTTTAGACCAGCCATACTCAAACCTCATCCCGCGGGCCGCATGCGGCCCACCAAGCTTTTTTTGTGGCCCGCAACACTATTATTGGTCGCAGCGCTAAATAGCATGCTAATTTCTAAATAAACATTTGGAATTTTGTGGGGTTACTGCAAAAACAAGATAGCTCCACTTTTGGAATTTTCGAGTTAGGTAGGTACACTTTCTACAAGTGTGAAAGAAGTCTATATTCATGATAAACATATAGCCAATAAAAATTAACTCCATGTTAATACCACAGCTTATACAATACAGCTAAAACACTCTCTTGGCGGCAACGGTTTGCGTCGATTTCGTCGCGCATCGCTTAAGCTCCGCCTTCGAAGGGAAAAGACGGTTTTGGCGTTCAGAATCGTACTTAGGTAAGTTGTTGAGTCGTGCGTATAATTTCGTTGATTGTATAATTTCGTTGAGCCTATAATTTCGTTGATTTTGTTTGAGTTAAAGGTACTGTTATTATTTTGGTGACTCTTTAGCTGTGAGTAGAATAATTAAAAAAAAAAGACATCATTCTGTTTGTGCAGTCAAAATCTGTTTTAATAAGGGTTATACCTGCAAAAAAACATTCTTTAGTTTTCCCAAGGACCCAAACCGATAAGTACCACATTATAAAAAATTTTCACTGTTAAAAATATAATTTATACAGGGTGTCCCATTAGTGCGTTATTGTTCATTATTTTGTTGTAGACACGCAAGAAAGTTTTAAATAAAAGTTGAATTTGAAAAATACCTACATATTTTAAAAATATCTTTGGATATACAGGGTGTCACGTTTTTGCCTGGCAAATTAAAATGTATGTTTTTTAAATGGAACACCTTGAATTTTATTTTATGATGAAATTATTAACACCCTAAATTATTGTAAAGACGAATTGCTATAGAAAAATTTTATCAGGTATGTGTGTGGTTACCTTTTAACAAAAGCCTTGCGGATCCACTCCTGCGATACCTGTCTTAAATATAACAAAGATCACGTTGAATTAGATGATTGTTCTTTTTATTGCTTTTTAAAGGCATATGATAACGCCAATTCAGATACATTTGGAAATCTGCAACTGTCAAATGATGAATTTGTAGAACTAATATTCAATATTGAAAAGATATTTCAAAATAATTTTGAAGAATTGGCTACAAAAAATAACATTTGTACCACACTTTTAGAATTAATTAACCCAATACCCTTTAGTCATCCATGCTAACGTTTTCCAAAAGAATAACTTATTTTATTGTATGTTTAATCTTAATAACTAAAAAATATACTGACAATTAGTTTGACAGAATTGTCATTTATTTAAAATTTTAAAAATAGTAACAGTCGGTTGATTAAAATATGAACGGTGATTGGCGAATTTATTTTTTTTGCAGTGTTCTCACTACCTAGAATGGATATGAAATATATTCGTTCAATTGAAGGCAATAGCATACTTTTTCGTTTTGTAATCTGTGCATCGATATTAGCCAATCTACGCACATACTACAAAACGAAAAAGTATGTTATTGCGTTCAACTACGAATATATTTCATATCCATTTTAGGTAGTGAGTTATTGGTATTAACTATACATTAAAATTTTTGTGTAGACTCGATAAATAATAGCATTTTTGTTTTTATTGTGTCCACATTTAAAAAAAATAAATTTTAATCAAACTACATGATACTAATTTAATTACGAGTATTAAAACTAAAGTCCTGAAAGTTTCGGTGAAGATGAGGACAGAGCATCTGCCTTCCACGCGAAAAGCCCGGGATCGAATCTAGGCCGAGGACTAATTAATTTTTCATGTTTATTTTATTTTATAAATTAGTCAACTTCGTAAATTATTTTAAAATTAGTTATTTTGTCTAAATAACCTAAAATAATTTTTTAAATTTGTAGATTTTCGTTAGTGGGTCGTAGAAAAAATATACTGACCATATCGAGTGGATTGTTCATATCACAATCAGACGATTGAGTACTCCGCCTACGACGTCGTGCTCAAACTTCGTCTTTGTGTAATATGGCTATCATATCCACCCTTGTTGAACAAACTACAATTTATTTGTTTTCTTGGTTTAAGTTTTACATCAGAAATAGGAACTAAATTAATTTACTTTTCAAGTTTTCTTGTAAAAATCGATATTACTTTCTCCAAGTACAAATTTAGTACCTACCTAAAATAAGTACTAATTATGTAATATCGTGTAATATTGTAATTCAAATTTCACATTACTATAAAATTTCAAAATTCCCTACTTCGGTATGGTCAGATAAAAATTGAATATATTATATTAATAAATATTGTCAATGTATTACTTTTACAAATCTGTATTTCAATTAATAAGAATACATCTAAATATAACCAATATTGTTAAAATAAAAGCACAAATTCTTTATAATTCCAAAATACCATAGAGTTCCCAGACCTCAGTCGAAGCATTCGTTTATCTAGGTATAAACCCTTTGCGCGAATAGTAACACTTGCCAGAGACACGGGGTACCACTTGATTTGCATCCACGAGCGTGACACAATTCTTTAACAATTGAAGCCCTTGATGTAAAAAGGATCCAAGCCACAATTTGTCGTGAAGTGACTGTTTTAGCTCAAAACATTTGTTAACGAGGATTTTACTAGCCACATACAAATTATTTTACCTCTAATCCGAAAGATGTGCTATTTTTCGCAATATTTAAATTTAAATAATTTTTTTAATTATATTTAACAGATTTAAAACAAATTAAAAATTTAATTTTCCATAACTTACTTAATATGGCATGTAACCAAACTCATTACGCCAAGGTTTTCAATTTTTTCAATAATAAAAAAATTGTTTAATCCGGGCCCGACTTTTCCCTCGAATCTAACAGAGATAGCACCATTCCGTCTTGCTTGGTTCTCGACCACCAGATCAAAGACGCCGACACGGAGTTGTGGAGCTGTATTGTATAAGCTGTGTTAATACATTAACAATATGGACAAACAAGATGGAGTGGCATTTATACCAAAACATAATCATAACATTGCGTTCAATTAATAAGTGTGTCTACCAAAACCAGATAATAGGCATATAATGTATTATTCTTATGTTATGTTATTTTATTAATACAACAAGATTAAATATAAATATGTTTAATCTTAATTTATCTAACCATGTTACAAGATCACAAGATTCAAGCATGGATGATTGATGACGATCTGACAACCATCTGTCAAGTATCTAATGTAGACAGGTGAACATAGAACACGAACTTAAATAAAGATATAACATCAGCTTGTAAAAGAGGAACTTGCATAAATCAAAATATAGGATGCCAACTAATAGGCAACCAAGAATACGCTATGTTACATATAACTTATTTTTGCTAAATATATTTGGTCCGATTCTTAATAGTGTTCCTGCCAAAACAAGATAAAGGCCAGAACCGAGGGGAAACCAATAAGATCAAAACGTACCTGTATTTCGGAAATCACATAATTTTTTTTTTATTTAATTTAGGTGATTTCACTGAAAATCCACCTTAATTTTATACGAAGATGTTGTTTTCTCGCCATTTCTGGTTGTGAGCGACGAATTGATTTCGACCATGATTTTAGATGATGATTTTGGAATTTTCGAGAAAATGTGTAGTGATTTCGGATATTTCGAGTGAAAACGTACCAGTATTTCAGGAGTGGTTTGCCGCTACTTATTTTAGTTGGAACGTGTTTGTTGAAATATTACAAAATTGTGCCCACGCCATTTGTTTTGTTATAACTAGAGCCGTCTCTGGCCTTTCTCGATAGTTCCAAAATCCACGAGATGATTACGTCACCCTTTCTTTCCGCGATACAGCTATAGAACATTCAATATAAAAGCCGATACACGTCATCAATTAGTTGTGAAGTCATAGCCTTGCAGTGTTGCCCAATCTTCAAAATATTCTAAGAATGTAGGAATTATTAAAACTATGAGGTTATGTTTTTTGGCTATGTTATTAGGAACAATTAATTTTAAATGTATAATGAATTCTATATAAAAGCCATTGATAATGTTTAAATTGAAGTTTTAGAAAAACACCAAATTTAATAGTAATACATTTTGCACAAGAGGTTTAAAATGACAAAAAAGGTTAGGTTGAGGATAAAAAAACAAACAAATTTTATTTAGGCTTGATTTAATTTACAATAAAAAATAATTATGTTTAGTTAGTTTATAAACATCCATATTTAAAAGAAGTAACAATAATTAGTACAGTTAGGTAATAAAATTAACAACACATGACATTTTAAAACTTAAATAATATTTAAGTTAAAATCAGTCAGAATAATCAGAACTGAAATCAGAATCATCTCTATTTGGTGTTATAATAATGGGAGCAATTTCCAATCGGTCCAGTATATGCTTCCTTTCACACCATTTAAAAATTTTTCTTTTAATGTCTCTTACACTGTTTGCCCACATTTGTGGGGTAATGGTTCGGAGTGCTTCAGACCACATGTCTATACAATCTCTTTGTGTCTTTCCATCTTGACCAATGTGCCTGTTATAATATTGTTTTGAAATACCCCAAATCAGTTCTATTGGATTAAAAATACAATGGTAAGGAGGAAGACGTAACACCTTATGTCCATACTGTTCAGCCAGCATATCAGCTACATATATTTTTGGTGGTTTATTACTAAAAAATTAAAATCATTTAAAAAATACAGAAATAGTATATTACACACCGAGGTGGGAAGAGTTTCATTCCTGTCGTGAGGTTAGCTATGATCTCGAGACAGGAATGAAACTTCCTACCGAGGTTTGTATACTATTTTATTTACAACCATCATATTTCGATCAAAGTTAATAAATCTCTGTTTCGTTCTGAACATACCTAAAATATTACATTTAACGACAAATTACCAAGCGCGCGGTTTTCTCAGAATAATCAAGTAAATATATTGTTACTGTGATTACGGGGTAAACAACTGTCACCAATATAAATAAATGTCAAATAAAGCCGGACATTAAATTCGCGAATAATAAATATCAATAAGTAGTTTGTTGTATTTTAGTTCATTGTTGTTTTTTATTGTTTGCCATTAAATAGGTATTATAAAATTTGTCAAAAAATGTGTTATTTTTTTTAAATATAAAAAATATTCATCTAGAATAGATGAAATGAAGGCGGGAAGTGAGGGTGGGAAGTAGAGGTGTATAATGTGACACTTCCCAACCTTCAATGACAACATCGCATATATGGTTGTAAATAAAAGTAGATTTCCATTACTCACCGTCTAACAAGGTTCAAAAGTTCAACCTTAAACATGGTGACTAAATAAGGTATGTTCTGATTCGTCAACCACTCTTGAATTTGAACCTTTTGTGTGCCAATGTGCTATGGTATGAAGCATTGTCCATTACAATTAAAGATGGTTTATGCAGTCTTCGAAGCAATTGTTCTCGAACCATTTTAAAAATATTTCATTATTCATCTCACCGTGATAATCATAATCATTGCTTTTTGAAGCAAATATGGCCTCGGCACCATCAATAAATCCCTTTTCGTTTCCAGCATGAAGAATTATATATCTATAAAAAAGATCAATATACAGTTAACATGTATATATTCATTAGTTTTTTTTTTATTAACCTTTTACCATCAACTTTTGTAATTTTTACACTTCTTTTATTGCTGTCTTGCCAAGAACGGTTTATGGTGCCATTTTGGAAAATCCAAGTCTCATCAATAAAAACAAACGTACAAATTTTCTTCCTTTTCGTTGGTATATTTTCTTAAAAATTCTGCCCGTTTCACGGCAATATCTGGAAGTTCCATAAGACCTCGCCTTGGTTTATCTTTCTGCCATTTGAAACCTATTTCTAATAATACGGTATGCAATGATGTGCGATATCCATTGAACAACTCTTTCTCATTAAGTTTCACCAACAAAGAATCTAAACTTACATGCTCCTCCGAAATCATACATTAATTTGTAATTGTTTAATAATAATTTATATACATATACACTTACTAAACTCGTACATGCTATAAATAACATTTCGAATAGCACTGGTATTCAGAATTCTTGGGTTGGTAACTTTCTTTTGCCTAGGGCGCTTTTTTGGTGGTGACTTTAGAACTTCACTGTTCTTTACAGCTTGTGAAATAGAACTAACAGTAGAAAAATTGAGATTAAGTGCTTCTGCGACACGTTGAAACAAAATAATTATATTATTTGACGGTGATACATTATTAATCAACTCACTTCTCTTACAGCTGTTAAAGGTAACAAAGGCCCATTATTATCGCGTTCTTTCTCAAAATAATTTATTAGAGAAGCCACTAGTTCCTTGCAGCGACTAGTTAATTGTTTTGGTATTTTTCAATGAAAAAATACACAATAAACGAACACCACTATTAAATTCCTAATAAATTTATTCTGAAAAGAACAGTTTGTTAATAATTTAATCTAAAATACAAATAATTTGTTGAAAAAAAATCGATCGATGCAAAATAATACAAAACAAATAACAATTGACAACAATGTATTAAAATTGAAAGCTGACACATTTGATGCCAACTTTTATTATGAAATTCACTAGAAAGTATTCCGTTAATAATCTGCCTACAGTACATTTAATACTGTGATATGATAAAAAATACATTTTTAATATGCAATTTTATAAAAATGACCTACATGCATCTAAATTTATTCATTTATTTGCAAAATAAAATTTAATTATTTTTATTAGTGTGTCTGGTACCAATGACTGTCACTGACGTCATCTCTGACGTGCATCGGTTTTTATATTGAATGCTCTATAACAGCATACATTAAAATGCAAATGTGCCCAGCCAATGAGAACGCTCCGGCATCAGCCGGGGTGTGGCCTATGTGCCGCCAAATTCAAAATTCCAGTTTATGTAGTTATGCGGAATTCTGTACCATGGAAATGTTTTTAAATAGGTTCTATGATGGATTCAAATATGCCGCCAAATTCAAAATTCCAATTTATGTAGTTATGCGGAATTTTTGTATTAAGGACACATTTTTAAGTATGTATTGTGATGGATTTAAATATTTCAAATTTTTTATGAAAAAAAGAGCTGCGTTGCGCACATAAAGTAAATTATATAGTGCGTTCATAAAGTGTGGAAACGATCCATTATCTTACGAGTTAATTATTTGTAGAGATAAAACAGGACTTTTTTAGTTCTACTTTTTTTTTAAATAAGTTTTACTTCCACTACCTTACAAAATATGACCTTCGAAAATAATGAACTCTTAAGATAATGGAGAGTTTCCACACTTTATGAACGCACTGTATAATAGAATGTGATTATTAGAATTAATAATTAATATTTATTTTGATACCTTTACTGATGGTGAGTTATTTTTTTTATATATATATTTTTAAATAAATAAAACCAATGAGAGGGAAAATAAAAACGAATAGGTACAATAGCATATGTTTACTGGGTTTATTTAAAACATTTAAATACAAATGTATTAAAATTACTAATTAAAAAAAATATGTATTATGTATATTTTTTGAAAAGATGCATGGTTATATTATACATGATAACCTAACAGTTAAATAAAGTTCAATACATTTTTCTGGATGTCGAGAAGTAAACCTTTGATCTAATATCCATTAGACATTGAAACTTTTCTAGGTCTGGCATCGCATTGTCACGGTCCAAACGTATTCAACAGTTTTGTAGTAAACATAAAACAAAAATTTAAATTACTGTTCTGTATACAAATTAATAGCTAATATACTCACAGGGGCCTTCCCCCATTCCTTTATATCAAATGACAACTAGCTTCTGCACCCTAAAAAACGGTAAAAAAATATATTGATAGCACACAAAACTTGAATATAAAATATGGAATTTTTTTGTAACTAAATGTAATTTTTATCTAGAATACCTGAAATATAATTTTGGTGGCATGGCTCAGTTTAAAAATTTAAACAATATACACAACATTAAGAAGAATAGAATATTAAAATGTTTTATTACAAACTTTCACCTTTCCAAACCGTATCTACCGAAGCCTAAACCAAAACCTTACCAAAAACCATAAGTAGTATAAGAATAAAGCACTACAAAGAAAGTATCCAAAATATGAAAAAACCACAATCCACTTTGTTATACTTGTATACAAAAATCAAGAGTGACTAAAACTTAAAAAAAATTAATATTAGTTTTATTTTTTATTTGGATAGTATGTCTGTTTTTCAATTTTTCGTTTTTTATTAATGCCCTGACAGTTCTCTTGTTCCAAAACCATTCTATTTCTACATTTTTGGAAATCAGTCATAAATCTAGCAAATGAATTTTCATCTAAACTTCTACCAAAGCTACAAATTTCTTGTAATGCAATCTACAAATTATATAGGATGTAATAAAAACACAAATTATATTTTGATATAACTACTTCTCGCCTTTCTTCAAAATTAATTATTGAATTATTAACTTCCATTTTCGAACTCTCCTGAATAAAGTGGGTTACATCATCTTGATAATTTAGCTGACTAATTGTAGGCTCTTCAACACACAAAACATCATCCTCATCCTCTCCAGTATTTAAGGAACCTAAAACAAACTCGCTTCTCTCCTCAAACAAAGCTACAGCATGTATATGTTTACACAGCACTGTTTTTACAGCATTTTCTGGACACTGACATTGATATCTATGTAAACATATTTTACATTTATTACAATACCCAGTACGACATTGTATATCACATACTTCATTATAAGACACGACATAATATTTATTACTCACTGAAGATTGCACTTTGAATTTTCCAAATTCCAAAACTTCTACCTTATCATTCATACTTTCTGCTTTTTTATGGGCTTCTACAACAATTTTGTGTTGATAATTATTTGCATTTGGCCTTTCAGCATTAATTATCTTTTTCCACATCTTCTCATCTACAAGTTCATCCAACAAATCCAGCAACTTTTCAACTCTAAAAAAATTTGAATAATATTTTAATTTTATTATATCAACATTTTGCATTACACGTTTTGTCTAAGTGATAAAAGTATTTTTACCTAAGATTACGTCGTCCACTCATTTTGTTATATTTCAATACTTTATTTAAACTTTCAATAGCCATATTTGTATTTATTCCTACATTAATTCTGTAACAATGGGCCCATGTCATGATCCTTTCTTCACTCTGGAAATAGTAGCTAAAAACAAATATCACTGTTTGATTTATTTTTTTTTTATATATAGCCTATATTCTTTACTTTTTTAAGTATTTCAAAAAATCATTTTCATCCTCCTCTTCCAAATGCCTGAAATAGTTTTCCTTTAATACCATAAAATTTGTAATATTAGTTTCTTTTAATATTCTTTTCATTTTGTTCTTCATTTCTTGTCTATTTTCTGCCTTCTTAAGTTTTGATCTACATTGGATGTTCCAATTCTTGATTATATGCCATGAACAAAGAAGTCTTCTGGGTTTTTCATAGAAATTCATAGCCTTGATCCATGCATTATAGTATTTTGGGTCATCATCACTCATTATATATTCTGTCTGAAGTATCTCCCCCAGTCTTGATTGAAGTGCCCTAAAAAAAATTTCTTGAATTGTTTGATCTAACCTGTTTGAAAGTAAAAATGCCACTGGAAATCCCATATTATTCTCATCCTTAATAAGAAGTATTGTAAGCTCCAAATTTCTTCGGTTTGTTCCATGCGTTCCATCAATACAAATGATCCTTTTAAAGTCCCTTAATTTCTTTTCCATAACACCATTCATATAACCCACTGCAAAATCTTCATCCTTTAATCCAGGGTAACTTTCACCTGAAAATAAAAACCCAACCTATACCTTCACCATCTAAACCTTAACCCTATAAAAATTACATATTTTTAAATGTATTTTTATGTACATACCAATTCTTTTGAATAAAAATGCATGGTTTTTTCCTTGCCTGTTCCATTCTTCAATTTTCAAAGCAGTAGCTGTCATATCATCAGCGTCCCTTTTTTTGTCAACATTATACTTCCTTATTAAATATGCTAAGTCTCCTCTTGTTATCAAGTTTATCCTTTCTATTGTATTATTTTGAATTTTTCTGGCATCTTGAATTATCCTGTTGTTTGTCACCCCTGCAGTTAATTGTCCAACTACAATATTTTCTTCAGCCTTTGACAGTCTCTTTGTTCTTAGCTCATCTGCATGTCCGACATGAGTTTCAAGAAATTTTACTTGAACTGATCCTAATAAAAAATATTAATACAATTAACAATATTAAAATTATTAAATGAATACTACTAATTACCACATGTTAATACTTTCACTAGAATTCTTGAGGGGCACGTTCCTCGGATGCGAATACTTCCCCCAGATTTTATATTTCGTACTTTACATGAGCCACTAAATCCTAAAAATAAATTTATGAAATACACATATTTAACAAGTAAAAGTTGATACGACCTTTGAAATCACTTCTGTTACAATTGTAAAATATGCGTTCTTCACCATTTTTAAATTTGTTTCTTGTCTGACAAGCATAATTAACTTCCTTATTTTCCTGTGCTCTCCAAGATGTAAATTCTTCAAAATTCTTAAAATTTAAAACAGATTCTTTAATAGATATATGGTGAATATCAACCAAATGTTTGTTTAAATAATTATAATAAGAAAAATTCTCCATATTGGTACAAATTGGACACATAATATGTTTATTTTGTCCCTGTCCAGTAGATTCTGGGTGAAATTTCCTTAAGTGCCTGTTTCTTGTAGATGTACTTGAAAATTCAATTTCACAATATTCACAAATCACATTCTGTTGGCTGTAAAATAAATTTATATTATAATCTTAATATTCTTATCTTGAAAATGTCACAATATAAAAAATAATTACCTCCCCTGTGATTCCATATTTTCTTGCTGTAAACTGCAAAATAAATTTAGTTTATGTTCAAAATTAAAAATGCTGAAACGTTAAGTAAATAAATTATTGAAATTCAAAACCACTATAAAACTAAACCAACTTAGTTAATGTCGTAAATATTAAAATTAGCGATTAGAACTGCTGTTGTATTTATTTTTTTCAACAAAATTGTAGGTACAATGATAAGATTTATAGATTTAGATTATCAGTGAATATCACCAATTCACCAAAACAACGAAATCTGAAATCTAAGGTTAGGTTAATTACCGTAAAAGCGCCAAATGTCAAGTTCCCTTAACGAAATTGACATAAATTGGAATTTTGAATTTGGCGGCATATAGGCCACACCCCCGCTGGTGCCCGAGTGTTCTCATTGGCTGGGCACATTTGCATTTTAATGTATGCTCTCTATAACCGCTAACCTTAAACAACCACTAGATAATAACACGTGATGTTCGAATCTCCGTGGTGGATGAGTTATTGGTCAAGCTGTAACGAGTGATTCGTTAAGCCGTAACGAGCGAATCTTTATGTGAAAATTCGTAAATAAAAGTATTAGTGGTAACAGGCGAATTTGAACTTTAACCATATTTTCTAATAGACAACGTATCCTAAATACATTTCACAAAAAAATAGATTTAATTTATCAATGAGCGAGGGTGGAATTCTGCTTTATATGCCAAACTCGCACAGTATTTATTCAGAGGGATGCATAAAAGGATGACACAAAGTTTTGAAAATACTTACAAAAGAAGAAAGATTTACTAAAATTTTACAAAATCAGATACACCTGATGAATTTTACCATTATCATCACAATCTACCTGTATCCAATAATGTTACTTAAACTTCGACTGAAGATAGTGACACATACATTGAATTATAATTTTTATGTAGAGCTAAAATAAGCTAAGTGACCTTTTCTCTCTCTTTTTTTAACAACTATAGATAGATTATTAGTTTATTCTTTGTGAACAATGTTTTCAATATCTTCTTCATTGAAATTAATAAACGGTTTGAAGCTTTTACTGATTTTTTTATTCAGTTTTAAACGTTCGAATAGTGTTTTATCGAAACTCTAAAAATATGAATTATCTTGTCTTTGCAGTAACACAACGGGATATATTTATGTTTTGTGTTTTATTTATTAGATGTCACTACTAACTATTTTTAGATAGATGGCCTAAAAAAGGTCATCATTCAAAAATATTGCGGCCCGTGTAACATAACACATATACGAATGTGGCCTGATGGAAAAAAAGGTTGAGTATAGCTGGTTTAGACAGTGGCGGCGTCTTGAATATTGCACCAATCTAACACTATTCATTTACAACAAATTATAATAATTTTTTTTTTATTTTGCAGAAACTCGTAATCATTCTTCTTTGCTTTCCTGCGTTGGCCTTATGTGGAACTTGTCAATACTCCAAATATAATGGTAAATTCAGTTGCAGTGGCATCATCGGTCAAGAGGAATTTCTTTACCAATCATATAAACACCGCAAGAGCATAGAACAAATTTACGAAATCATCATTACAAATTCCAAATATATTGAAAATTAAACAGTTTCCCAGGTTTGGAAGTTCTTTTAGTGTTATCAATATTAATAATACTGATAATTATAAATGTTATACACTTACTATCGGCAACTCATCTGTTCAACATATTAGTGATGGAGCTTTTTGGGAATGGAACGAATTAATCACATTAGATTTAAGTCAAAATAATTTGAACGATTTTGAATTTGTAAAAACTTTACCGAAGTCTATAGAACTATTAATTTTAAGTCAAAATAAATTAAAGCAAATAGGTTTAACTCAGCTTCCTAATAATAATATGAGATATTTAAATCTAAGTAAAAATGAAATTTCATTTATATTACCAGCCACAGATAAAACTCAAATAGATAATTTTGATTTAAGTTATAATAAACTTACTGATTTTAATGAAACTAAATTAAAAGTTTTTGTTGATTTATTAAACCTTAATTATAATTTACTAGAAAATATTGAAATTGCAAATAATAAAAGCTTTCTCGCAATAGTGGGAAATAACATTACATCTATAAATTCAAATAGCAATTTTCTTGAAAATTTTTACGCAAATTTTATACCGAGAAATGTATTATATAGTTCTAGTTTTAGTGTGACCAATACATATTTAGGATACTTAAACGAGGAAAGACAACTAAATATGGGAATTTCATCGTCTTATGATATTGACTTTTCGAGAACAAATTTATCAAATATTTCTAAAAATTATTTCAAAAATATGAATATTAATAGACTAAACTTGAGTTATAATAGTCTTACTATTTTAAATGAAGTTTTGTTTTTCAATACAGCGATATGGAAATTAGATTTGTCACATTCTGGTATAAAAAATATAACAAAGGACGTTTTTTTTGGAAATAAAAACAATTATGATTTTGAGTTAATTCTATCAGGAAATAAACTTGAAGAAGTTGTAGATATATGTGAAACAGTTCCAGCACTTGGTCAACTTGATTTGTCTTTAAATTATATTACAAATATAAAATCTGATTCATTTAAAAATTGTAAAAAATTAGCCGGTTTGGATTTAAGTCAAAATAATATAATCCATATTGGTCCCGATGATTTTAAATACACGGAGAGTTTAATAGTATTGAGATTGGAAAACAATAAAATATCATTTATTGACAGTAACGCTTTTAAGAATTTAAATTCGCTGAGAATATTGGAATTATCAAATAATTTAATAGAAAATATAGAAGAATATACATTTTCAAACCTAAAATTATTTTTGCTAGATTTATCAAATAACAGACTAAAACATTTAAAATCTAATACTTTTGTAAATCTAGATGTAAATGATTTAAACTTACGAGGAAACGTAGAAACGATATAAAATATATTAAATCAAAAGCATTTCACAATGTGTATAATTTAGCTAAATTAAATCTTTCTAATATTGGATTACAAGTTTAGAAAATAATATTTTCTATAATATGAATAATATAAAAATTATAGATTTAAGTAACAATCATTTAACTATACTGGATAATAATACATTTAGAAATTTACCCTTGGAACAATTTTTTAATATAATTTCCTGATTATCAATAAAACTTCGGATTCCTTTTGTTAACCTTTTATTACAAACATTACAACCAACATGAACATCAATTCGTCAACCATTTTTTTTTTGTGAAAGATGACAATTGACTATTTGACCGATGACATAAAAAGGGATATTTTAGCGTTACATATTAACACCCCCCCTCGCTAAAATCCCATAAACCCAACAGATATTTAAATTTTACAAATGAAACATTATGCAGACCTTTTGTCAAAATATCTGCCTCCTGACAATTCGTATCTATATAAACTAGATTAAAAACTTTTGATTAAACATTTTCACATATAAATTTATATTTTAAATCAATATGTTTAACTCTTTTATTGTTACCAGGATTTTTTATTATAGATTATGTTCCTTGATTATCTTCAAATATAGTTATACTTTCTACATTAATATTAAAATCGTTTAATAATTTTTTGAGCCACAGACCATTACACACAGCTCCTGTAAGTGCTACTAATTCGACTTCACAAGTAGACAAAGTAACACAATGCTGTTTTTTAGTGGTCCATGTTACAATATTTCCAAATAATTTATAAAAATAACCTGATACAGATCTTCGGTCAATTGTATCATCTCCCCAATCTGCATCAACAAAACATGTTAATTTCATATCTATATCATTTCTTTTAAATTCAATACCTGTAGAAATAGTCTTTTTAAGATATTTTAATACTTGTGTTAAATGATTGTATGTTTCATCAGAGGCTCGGTCCTGGTAACGACTAAAAAAATTAAGCACAAAACATATATTAGGTCTAGTACCTAGCATTAAGTACATTAAACTTCCTATTAATTGCTAAAAGGGTTTTTGGTCAAATTATGTTTATCATTACAAATATCTAATTTTAACTTAGGATCCATTGGTAAATTGGTACCTTTACAATTTTTCATTTTTAATTTACTAAGAATACTTTGTATATAATGAGCTTGATTGATTCTTAAAATACCCTGTTCTCTATTATAATCTATCTTAATACCTAAAAAATATTCAAATGTATCTTTCACCTTTATGTCAAATTTGGAAGTTAATTTTCTTACAATCATATTTATTAAATCTAAGTTTGGTCCTGCAACAATAATATCACCCACATATAATACTAAGTATGCCCTATTCATTTCACAAGTTAAAATATAAAGACAAAAATCATTTTCTGATCTATTAAATCCAATTTTAAGTAAGTAGTTATTAATTTCAGTGTTCCAACATTTTGAAGATTGCTTTAAACCGTAAAGTGATTTCTTTAATTTAAATATTTTATCTGAACTACATTGTACACCCTTTGGTGGATATATATAAATATCTGAATCTAATTTTGCATTGAGGAACGCTGATCTCACATCTAATTGTTTGAAGTGAAAAGCGAACTGATTTCCTATAATTAACATTAACCTTATAGTTGTCATACTAACTACTGGTGAATATATACTATCATAATCCATAATATCCTGAGCAAATCCTCTTGCTACTAAGCGAGCTTTATATTGATCAGTTTCATTTTGTTCTAGTGGTTTATAAGCGTATACCCATCTCGTATCAATTATTTTAACATTTACCGGTTT
Source organism: Psylliodes chrysocephalus (assembly GCA_927349885.1). Taxonomy (NCBI): domain Eukaryota; kingdom Metazoa; phylum Arthropoda; class Insecta; order Coleoptera; family Chrysomelidae; genus Psylliodes; species Psylliodes chrysocephalus. The sequence continues at coordinate 39,343,345 of OV651823.1, forward strand.
TTCAATAACTTCCCAAGTTTCGTTTTTAGTTAAAGAGTCTATTTCCCTATCCATAGCTTTTTCCCACATGTCCCTATCAGATCTCTCATACAAATCCCCATAGTTTACTGGTACATTTTCTATATAATTCATTGCATTAAATGCCATGTACATTTGATAGTCATTTTGCCATACTGGTGGATTTCTTTCTCTAACATTTCTCCTAACCTCTGTATTAATATTTTCTTCGTTTTCATTTAATTCACTTTTATCATTTACTTCATCTAAATTATTATTTTTAGGTTCTTGTTTTTCATCTTCTAAATTCTCATCTATTAACCCTAATATTCTCTCTTTAAAATAAAATTTATTTTCATCAAACCTAACATTTCGTGAAATAATAATCTTTTGCTTTTCTATATCCCATAATCTGTATACATTATCTGTATATCCCACAAAAACACATTTAACAACTTTGGAGTCAAATTTACTTCTAACATTATCATGAATATGACTATAAGCCATTGAACCAAACACTCTTAAGTTACTTCCGTCAGGTTTTCTATCATACCACAATTCAGCAGGTGTAACATTTTCATTTATACTATTTGTAGGACTCCTATTTACAATATATGTTGCAACCCTAATAGCTTCCCCCAAAATCTTTTTGGCATATTCGCTTGATTCATATTTGATCTAAGGTTTGTTCCAACAACGATCTTGGAACAATACATAAACCAGTCCAAAACTTATTGTTGACAATCTGTCGATGACTAGTAATTGACAACTTGTCAGGTACTGGTCGGGGATTGGGACTCAACTCGGAAGTCGATTATGTTGGAACACATTTTTTAAATTCAACAGACGCATTATTACAATAATAATCCTCAAAATAAAATAAATGATCATGAACAAAAACTATAAAGAGTAAACTCGATTAACAAATACAAATCAGAACTGTCAGAGACAATAGTTACAAATAATATAATTACAATTACGATATGTTCAGTTTATTGCGGCTTTGCGCATGTCTTGACAATTCGTTCCTATTCAGACCCAGGAACTGATTTGACAGTACACAAATCGGTTTGTGATTAGTTTTGGTTGTATTGGAACACTATGTATTTGTACAGTTTCGAGTCTAAGGTTTGTTGGAACACAAATTCTAGACTGCGCAGAATCCTGACAGTACGCAAACTGATTTGGTTTATGTTGGAACAAACCTCTACTAAGCTCTACTAAAGTGCGGTTCATTCGCTCAGCTTTACCATTATGTTGCGGGGTGTATGGCACTGTATAATCCAATATTATGCCATTTTGCTTACAAAAATCTTTAAATTCCGAGGAAACATACTCCTCTCCATTATCGCATCTTAACTTGTGTAATTTACAATTAAATTTAGCATGTACCATTTTTAAATACTCTTTGAATCTCTCAAATACTTCACTTTTTCTCTTTATTAAATAAGTTATTGTAAAGTTTGAAAAATCGTCTATAAAAGTTACAAAAAATCTAAAATTATCATGAGTTAATGGATCTATTGGCCCACATACATCTGTGTGCACAATCTCTAATATTCTCTTATTTCTATAGCGTGTTCCAAAAGGTAAACGTGCCATTTTCCCTGAAACACAGGGTTCACAAATATCTACTTTTGACATTCCAATATTTTCGTCAATCCCAGTAACCATATCATATTTTATTAACCGTTTCAAACTATCAAAACTTATGTGTGAATATCTTTGATGCCATTTTAATTTATCACTATTTACCTTATCAACATTTAAACATTCTGGTATAATCAGTTGAAAATTTATCTCATATAAGTTGTTTCTCTCACCTATACCTATTAAACCCTCATTTTCCTCATAAAATTTTACTGTACCAAATTCAAATACAACTTTGATATTGGATTCCTCTAATCGTTTAACAGAAAGTAAGTTTTTTCTTAAATCTGGTATAAATAAAACATTTTTTATGATGCATTTAACCTTTTTGTCTTTTATCATACTAAATACCTGTATGTTGCCAATGCCTACAGCTTCTATGTAATTATTATTTTTAGCTACAGAAATCTTAATAGTTTTATCTAAAAATATTAAATCTGAAAAATATTCCCTTTTGTTCACCATGTGATCAGTGCATCCACTGTCAATATAAAACTGAATATTATTTCCTACTTTTCTTACCTCATTTAATCCTACTTCACCTATAAAAGTTACATACTCATTATATTGCTCTTCATTTGACGTTTCTTGATGTTCCTGTTCATTTAACAATACTGCCTCATTCTGATTTCCCCTTTGTTGATTTCTTCTAAATGTCCAACTCCTACTATCTCCTCTAGGACTTTGATTGCTGTTATAATCTTGCCTGTAATTCCCTTGGTTTGAATGTGAATGATTTATACTATTATACTGGTAACGATTATTCCCATTTCGTCCTCCTCTGTGAATAAATGGTCTTCCCCTTGTCATTCTTTGTTCTAAAGTTGCACGACACTCTCTTTTAAAATGTCCTTTCATGCCACATCGGTAACAACCCTCAGATACAAAAGCTGTTTGATCTGTGGAAACGGTTTCTCTTCTTTTTCCAATTAATGTACTTCGGTTTTCAACTTCAGCTCTCAATTTACCTTTTACTATTTCATATGTTAAAGTTTCTTGGGGTAGGTTCTCTATAACTGTCACCACAGTTTCAAACGATTTGGGTAAAGTCAATAATAAATTGCAAACAACATCCTGCTCTTCAAGTTTAACCCCTGTTGCCTTTAACTTTCGCAATATCTCCTCAAATTCTGATAAAAACTCATCTAGTGAATCACCTTCTCTTAATCGCATTGATAATAATTGCTTCTTTAAAAACATTTGCAGACCCTTTTTTTCGTATGCTTTTTCTAATGCGTTCCACATATCGAATGCCGATTCTTTCTCTCTTAGCATTTCTAATTGTGAATCTTCTACATATTGAACTATTAACGATTTGGCTTTATTATCATTTTTCCTAAACTTTGCCCATTCTTCAGTGCCCAAAGTTCAAACATTTGTTGGCTGTTTTATTACCTCTAGAACCGATTGTTCTGCTAATATTGTTTCCATTCTAAATTTCCAATTATAATAATTACGTCCATTTAGGGAATCTACGTGAAAAAACTTTGTACTTGCCATGATGCTGTTATTTTAAATATGTACTTGGTTTTGCTCCTGATAAATATTATGCCTTTTAATGCTTATTTAATTTGTTTTATTTCCTGGGCCCATAACCTTTTAATATAATTTCCTGATTATCAATAAAACTTCGGATTCCTTTTGTTAACCTTTTATTACAAACATTACAACCAACATGAACATCAATTCGTCAACCATTTTTTTTTGTGAAAGATGACAATTGACTATTTGACCGATGACATAAAAAGGGATATTTTAGCGTTACATATTAACACAATTAGACTTAAGTTACAATAAATTAGAAGAGATAAGAACAACTGCTTTTCAAAATTTAACCGATTAACTAATTTTAAATATTTCTAACTCTCTTATTAATAAGTTAGAACCGTTGGCTTTTTCATCTATTAAAAATTTGCAATCGATTGACTTGAGAAACAATAATTTAACAGGAATTCAACCAAACGTTTTTAAAATATAAATGTGCAAAACATGTACTTGAATGGATTATCACAACCAGTTCATTTAGACAATTCAGTTGTAATTACAAATTTAGTTTTACAGTTTAATGGAGTATTCGAAGAAAGAACAATTTCAAACATTAATTTAAAAAATCTACATTTAGAAAAATCTCAAATTGACTCGATGAAAAATAATTGTTTGCTAGGAAATTATGGTTTAACACAATTACTTATTACTAATTCAAATATTTCTTCAATAGAATCAAATGCACTCAGTGGTTTATTTAATATATTAAATTTAGATGCTTCAAGTATGTTTAAAAATATAGAAAAGTTAGAAGCTAATAATTTTCAAGATTTAAACAGTTTAAAAATTCTGAAAATATCTAATACTAAAATAAATAAAATCGATGTTGAAACATTTTCTGGACTTTCCGGTTTAGAAGAATTGTATTTAGATGGAAATAACTTGAATTATATAAATGCAAATACTTTTGCCCCTTTCAATTCGTCGAGAAATTCTGTTACTTTTTTGGAAGACGATTTATTTAATTTGAGAAAATTATTTATAAACAATAACTTATTGACAAGTCTCAGTTTTAAAACATTTTCTTATTCAACAAATTTAGAAGAGTTAAGATTAGACAGTAATTCGTTATCGCGCTTACCACCTGGAATATTTGAGGGACTGGAAATCTTAAGAAGTCTCAATATTTCTGGTAATGTTGATTTATATCAATATCCTGAACAAATTAACACTTTGTTATTATTAAAAAATTTGCGATTGCTTTATTTGGATGATAAATGATAAATTTATATACAATAACATAAGTTATTTTCCTAAAGTATATCGTATTACTATCAAAAATAATAGATTTAGTTGTTCCTTTCTATCTAATAATATGTTTTAAACATGCGGCAAAAATTCATGGGGCTGTTCCTTGGACTATTCTAAGAATATTTTGTTCTTTGATGATTTTAAAAATTCCGTTTCGTTTAGGAGATACAGGGAGCATACATTTTCGAGAAAACTATTTTTATTATTTTTAAAATTATTAATATTCTAAATAAAAATAGGTACTACATTGTGTTAACCAAGAACATACAACTTTCTTAAAAATTCATTATTGTTTAACAACATTCTAATTACTAAATAAGGCTATTTTTTTGACTTAACAAAACGAATTTTCAAAAATCATCAAAGGACAAAATATTCTTGGAATTGTCCACGGAACAACCACTTGAATTTGTGTTGCATGTTTAAGAAACACCCTGTATATTAAAAATTATGATTATTATACATATAATTCTAGATTTGATGTACAAAACAAAAATTGTATCACTACTTGTACGTAGGTATTGTTATTGAAAATTTATAAATAAACAATGAAGCTTCAGCTTGTATTTTCTTTATATATACCCTCATTTCAAAAGTTTTATTTTTAATTTTAATAACGAGAAATGTTAATAATGACAGCCGTCCTTAAATGACTGCTTTCAGAACTTCACGTATAAATTACAGCTTTGTCTCGTAAAATTATCTTAAAGTTCAAAATAAATCAGTAGTATCCGTGGACAGCAAATGTGATTTAATATCAATACAATCTCTGAGAAATAATAATAAAGTTTTTCAAGCTGTTGTACAGGTTGATATAAGTACTTATGAAAAACTAATTGAAGTTGATCATGTTTTTGTCGGTTATGATTCGTGCAGTGTCTTTGAGGCTATTGATTTACGGCGTTGTTATAAATGTTGCAATTTTCATCACTTTGCTAAAAATTGTTCTGCTACTCGCTACACATGTCCGAAGTGCTCTCTGAATCACAAAATACAGGACTGTAATGAGCAAAATTTTACCTGTGCTAATTGTGTCAATTATAATAAGCGTGAGGGGACTAACAAAGTCAGTATTGATCATGCTGTCTGGGACAGAAATTGTTCGGTCTATATCAGTACCCTTAATTCCTTTAAGTCCTCAATCTTGCATATAAAATAACAACCAAGGTACGGCTCGTGTGCAGGACAAACAGTCAATAGTAGTAGTATTAATAGGTCACTGTTCTCTTGTGAAAGGTCACTTAGTATTTATTACCAGAATTGTAGGAGCTTAGGAGGAAAAAGTGCAGATTTCTACATTAACTACGGATCTATTACACCACAGTACGATGTTTTAATACTAACCGAAACTTGGTTAAACAATACGTTCCTTGACTCCGAAATTTTTAATTTAGATTTATATAATGTATGTCACATGAAACACAATTCACTACCAACCAACATGTGTTATAATGGCAACGACATAGAAACCAGCGCCGCTATTGCATCTGCTTTTGCCGAATACTTTAGTGACTCATTCTTAGACAACCCTATAAATGTAAACCAGCCCTCCGTTGAAGTTATTTCACCTAACCATGCATTTATAATGCCCAAGATCTCCGAGGACGACGTAATTGAGTCAATTAAGCGTATCAAGACAAACATGACTATGGGTCCAGACAACGTTCCTGCTTTTCTTGTACGTGATGCATTGTTCGTTTTTGCTAAGCCCCTTAGTATAATTTTTAATCTAATAATAAACTCGTCTGTTTTTCCCGAGAAATGGAAAATTTCAAAAACTGTTCCAGTGTACAAAAAGGGCAACAGAAATGATATTACAAATTATAGACCAATTGCTATTATCTGCAATTTTAGTAAAGTATTCGAAATTACAGTTACCAAATTTCTCTATAGGCATATTGAAAATTCAATTTTACCTGAACAACATGGATTTGTTCGTGGGAGGTCTACTGTTACCAATCTAGCCATTAAAACTCAATTTATCAGCGAAATATTGGATCGCGGTGGACAGGTAGATGTGATCTACACTGACTTTACGAAAGCATTCGATCGCCTTAGTCATCCCATTTTGTTATCAAAGTTAAATATGTTGAATTTATCTGATAATGTACTATCTCTCCTTAGCTCCTACTTAAGTAACCGTTCTCAGTATGTCCTTATTAGTGGCGTTAAGTCTCGCTTGATATCTCAAGTTTCTGGTGTACCCCAAGGTTCCATTTTAGGGCCTTTATGCTTTATAATCTTTATTAATGATATTTGTAAGAATATTAATGTACAATATTTACTCTACGCTGATGACTTGAAGCTTATTTCAATGATTAATAACAACAATGACTGTATCGTAATGCAAACCGATATAAACAAAATTCAAAACTGGTGTATAAATAATAAGCTCATGGTAAATCCTGCAAAATGCAACGTAATGTCATATACGCGAAAGAGTGACTGCATAAGATACGATTACAATATAGGAGGTGTCGTCCTCCAGAGACCTGACACGATTAAGGACCTCGGTGTTGTCTTCGATTCAAAACTTACATTTGTTAATCATTTGGCCATAACTGTCGCATCTTGTTATAAAGTTCTAGGTTCCATTCTACGATCTATCAAAGATTTTAACAATCTAGATACGTGCAAATTGTTATTCTGTGCCCTTGTTAGATCCAAGCTTGAATATGCCTCAATAATATGGTCCCCTAATTATAATGTGCACGTTTTAACTTTAGAAAAGGTTCAGCGACGTTTCCTTAAGAGTCTTCATTATTATTTTCATGGAACTTACCCTGAGAGGGGATACCCACAAGACCAGCTTTTAACAATGTTTGGAATGCAGAGCTTATTTCAACGAAGAATTATATCTTCAATTATTTTCATTTTTAAAATAGTACACCATTTAATTAAATGCCCGGCTTTATGTGCTCAGCTTAACTTCCTAGTTCCAAGAATTAATTCCAGGTACAGCTCACATTCATTCTTCCCACTCCCAGAACAAACTTATTATGTCAGTCTCCATTGTACCATATGCTGTCCACGGTTAATGACTCGAGTAAAGAAATTGATCTATTTTGTACTACCATCTCAAAGATTAAAAAACTTTATTCCTGATTTATATCCATATATTCCTAATTAAAATATTTAGTGTAATGTAATTTAGTGTAATTAAGTTTTTTATGTTTTTGTATCTAATTCCATCTTTATATATTAGTTGTTTCGCATGCGATATGTGTGAGTAACCTTTTTTCTCCACTGGAGTTTTTTTCAGATTACTCATACAATCTCATTTATAGTTTTACTTTAAAATTTGTTTTGCTTTTATTGTATTATTTAAAAATATATGTTTATTAATGTTAAGTGCGCATTCTGTAATAGGCATTGGCCGTTGAATGTAAGAATAAATAAATAAAATAAAATAAATAAAAAAGAGAATTTATATAGTACCTTATTCTACGCCTGAACGTCACACTTCAAAAAACAACGGGTGCCGCTCCTTGTCCGCCATCAGCTCCTAGACAAGAGTTATGTTATAGGAACTACGAACGTTATCAGAAACCATCCATAAACATCACCATATATGGAATCAAACATCGACCACATCGCCGGCACGTCACACGTGCTGATTCGGAAAAAGTTAAGGTTTCATTTAATAATTAATATTTTCATCAGAATGATTGTAGACTTGTAGATAAAAACACGTATTGTATTTAAATTCAAATAAAAATTGTTTTTATATCAAGAAACATAAAGTGGCGCAGTCAGTAGGATTCCGAAAGGACATTTATCGCAAATAATCCTTCAGTATCTACTGTTAATTCGGAAAAAACCTCGTTTTAGAAAAGTTACCGAACCTAGTTTACTGAAATAAAAACACTGATAACATCCGTATTGGAAAGTGTCAGAATCGCGAAAAGTGCAGAAACTGTTAAATAAACTGAGAACATCCACCTTGGAAAGTGTCAGAAGAAAATTAGAATAAGAAGTGAAGTCTCGATGCCCTTATGGACATCATCGTGATAATACTGTAAGTTGCCTTCATTTATCTATCCTTTTCCTGTCTGTCATTCTCCTCATCTGAAAATTCCATTGCGGAGATCGACGGTGAGCCTAGTTATAATAGTTTAGAATCAGAATTTAGTTTTAACGTATCTAACAAAGAAGATTACAGTTTAGATTTAGAGATTAGCTCTCGTTTTAGTAAATTATCTATTAACAAAGAATCAAATTCAACAATAATACCGACCCCAAAATTTGATCCAAAATTGTTAGAAATAGTACCAAAATTTGATGGAAATCCTTTAGAATTAGCTTCATTTCTAGAAACTGCCAATACTTTAATAAATACTTACTGGGATCCATCCCCAGAAAGTTCAGGCAGTGTACAAAACGTAAGTTTAATTTTTGGAATATATTCAAAATTAGTTGGTCCTGCACGACAAGTTTACAGTATTTGTACTACTAAAGATTGGGAAACAGTTAAAAGTTCGTTAATAGCTCACTTCGGTGATCAGCGCGATGAGAATGGCTTATTATTCGACATAGATCAATTAAGACAAAATTCTAATGAACCTGCCCTACATTTCTACACTAGGGTAATGTCAAACTTAAGTTCTCTTCATAATTTTGTTGACTGTCATGAAACTGTCCAAGCTAGTGCAACTGTAAAAAAGGATTTTTATAATAAAAATGCTTTAAAAATATTCTTAGCAGGTCTTAAAGAACCTTTAGGCTCTACAATTAGAGCAATTAAACCAAAAACACTTGCAGAAGCTAGGCAAAATGTTATTGAGGAAATTAATACTCTCCATTTGCAAAAACCCAATACAGATAATATTAAACCTAGAGTAACACCAAAATTTAATCATTATTATAACGGTAACTTTAATCCTTCTAACATGAATTTTAATACACCAAATTATCAACCAAATTATCAACCAAATTTTCAACCAAATTTTCAACCAAATTTTCAACAAAATGTTCAACCAAATTTTCAACCAAATTTCCAACCTCAGCAAAATGTTCCTAATCAATTTCACCGCGGACCTATAAATGTCCAACCCATACCTACCCATCAAAGATTCCCTACGAATCGCCAAGTATTCGGCACACAACAACCTCCTAGAGCTCCCACAAATGTTTGGAAACCAAACCCCAATTTTAACAGACCTAGACCCACACCCATGAGCGGTGTTTCTCGTAATACATTTAATACCAACGCCAGAAGAGGCAATACACAATTCCAACTCCAATTTCGATCACAACCAAAATTTACATCCGAAGAACTTTTCAATATTGACCAACCACAGTACTATGACTATAATAATTCTGCAGATTCCTACTACCCCTATGAAGAAGATACCACTTACAAAGGAAACGACCCTTATTTCCAAACTCCTTACTCGTACACTAACAATAGTTTAAACGCACACGCTAACGACTGCTTACCAGACGATTGTTATGTAAATAATTACCCAGATCAAATGAACGCCCAGAGCCCAAATTCAGAATCAGAAAATTTAGACGATTCACAAAATTTTCAGAAAATATCCAATACGACCAATCAAACATAGAAATATACTCCTTATATGACAAATTTTATTAATCGAAATTATACTGTGTAATGCTATACATAACATTGTATTTAACTAAAAGGGGAATGTCCCGTTTATATATAAATAAATAAATAAATAAATAAAAAAGATCTACCATTTATCGTAATTTCCAACCCTCTTTTAAAACTATTAATCGATACAGGTACTTCAAAATCCTTCATTAATCCCGAAATAGCCGAAAATTATTTCCCCGAATATATCTTTAAAGACCACGATCACAATAAGTTCTGTTTTTCAAACAACAACGAGAGACCTTTGCGTAGAAATACCCGCTTTTTCTGAATTAAAATGTAATAAAACTATAAAATTTCATCTCTTCAAATTCCACCATTTCTTTGACGGCCTTATAGGATACGAAACTCTTAAAGATCTAGAAGTAGAAATTGATTTAAAAAATTCGCTTCTAAAAACAAAAGATACGAATCTATCATTATCTCATTATGAATCTAAAGGAAAACTTTTATTTTTCTATTCTATTGAAACTGCAAAAATTCCCGTTAACGTTCAAAATGAAATAGTCAAAATTCCAGATTTAAAACTTTAATTGCTTTGTTCGAGAAGGTATTGCAATTTCAAAAAATGGTTATGCTTGTGCCGATATACACAACAATACCGAAAAAACTCAAGAACCGATCCACGTAGAACTCCTAAACGAAACTTACGAAATATTCCAAATGTCCGTCCAAAACCCGCCAAATAATTTCTATGACAATTTCGACATAAACCAATACATTAGAACTTCTCACCTAACCCCGAAGAAAAATATCATATAGAAAAACTGTGTAGACAATTTCAAGACATCTTTAATAAAGAAAATGTACCACTGACGTTTACTAATCAGGTGAAACACGAAATTAAGACAAAAGACGAAACCCCTATTTATAGTAAAACCTGTAGATATCCATACGTTCATAAGCCCGAAGTAGAACGACAAATAAATAACATGCTCGAAAAAGGCATAATGAGACCAAGCGATTCCCCGTGGTCATCGCCAATATGGATAGTTCCGAAGAAATTATATAGACTCTTCAGGAAAAATAAAATGGCGTATTGTTGTTGACTATAGGAAAATCAATGAAAAAACAATTGACGACCGTTATCCTATTCCGAACATTACAGATATACTCGACAAACTCGGACGATGCTGTTATTTTTCTACCCTTGACCTCGCTAGTGGATTTCATCAGATTAAAATGCACCCTGACGATATCAAAAAGACTGCTTTCAATGTCGAAAACGGTCACTACGAATATGTCAGAATGCCTTTCGGCCTGAAAAACGTACCTGCTACATTCCAACGCGTAATGGACAATGTCTTGAAAGAACTTCGAGATAAAGTTTGCCTCGTTTATATGGACGATATAATTGTTTTTTCTAGTTCTCTACAAGATCACATTATAAATTTAAAGAAAGTGTTTCAAAAACTTCGTCAAGCTAATCTTAAAGTTCAGATTGACAAATCTGAATTTCTCAAAAAGGAAGTAGCCTTTTTAGGACACATTGTGACTCCTGAAGGCATCAAACCTAACCCCGAAAAAGTTTAGGTTTAGTAATTTAGTATCCCCATGAATGTAAATACATGGGTATTTTGGTAATTTGTTATTTTAAAATTGGGATTTACCTATTTAACATTGTGTTTGAAATAAATATTGTAATCTGGTGTTGTTACTACCATTCCTCTAGGAGAAAACGAGGACTAGTGGGTTCATAATATTCGACAAATATTGGTAGAATGTTGTATTTTTAGGTAAATATAAAAGTAATATAATTTGTTTATATATATATATATATATATATATATATATATATATATATATATATATATATCGCCAGGATCCGAAGAAGATAAAGGCTAAATAATGAATTGTACAACTTGATTTTTGAAGCCCGATTAGTACTAATCGTTTACATAGGGTAAGTAAAATTTTATTTAAAACAATATAATATTGTGACGTTTTTCTTTCATATATTTTCTATTTCCTGACTCAGCATATGTTTCAAAATATGTATCCCCTTGGCGACAATAATTTAAACAATGGAAAGTTCTTACTTTTATTATGATTGAGTCCAGTAGCGTCTCTGGAAGTATTATTCTTTATTACCAATTTTTGTCTTCCTATTAAAGTGGTTCCAGGTATTTTCTAACAATCCCAAGCTATTTGGCTATAAGGCTAAGCAGAAAGGTCAGAAGCCATGCAGGGAGCTAAGAAGCAAAGCAAGAAACTACTAAGCAGTAAGGTACTCCAAATAAATTCACAGTTTACCATAAGAATAAGTACTACCTGTACAGAAAAGCCATGCGTGGTGAGTGGCTTAGAAGTAGATTAGTTTTAGAAAAAAAAAAGTATATTTTATCCACCAAGTGTATTAGCAACTCTGCTTATTACTTTTTTTTCAAAACTAATGAAGTAATCTTTCTTTTAGGGCTAATTTAATCCGAAAATTCATCGAGAAATCGGGAAGCACATGTTCCAATTCAGTAGCCAAAAAAAATATCGTTATTATCGTTCTGTTTTAGTAAATGGGTCGTATGATTGAACGTTTACGTTATCCGTAACGTACATGTTAGGCCGAGTTTTAACAGTAACAAGGCAAGTTCGTAGAATGGAAAACTTTTTCCAACACATTACTGTTATTTTCCGCCTATTATGTTCTAATTTAACAGGTTTCCATCATACGAACTTGCCTCGTTACTTCTAAAATTCGGTCTAACATGTACGTTACGGATAACGTAAACGTTCAATCATAGGACCCAATATCTGTTAACGTTTCCTCTTAGAACCGCTACAGCGGCCAGTATAATTAAAATTTTAGAAGATCAGGCATTTTTAGTTTACGGATCGCCCAAACGTATAATTGTTGATAATGGCTCACAATTTCGTAGTGCACCTTTCAAAGAATTAATGAAAAAATATAATGTCACCATAAAATTCACAGCCTTATATCATCCTCAGCCTAACCCTGTAGAAAGAACTCATCGTGTCATTAAAACGATGCTAACGGCCTATGTGTCGGATGACCAACGTCATTGGGATACTTATCTACCAAAGATAACGTGTGCTCTAAGATGTTCGAAACATGAGGTAACGGGTGTAACTCCAAATTTAATAAATTTTGGACGTGAAATTGTTCTAAATGGTTCGGAAGATGAAGGTTTTCTAAAAGCTGAGACAAGTATAGAACAACGATCTGAGGCCTTGGGAAAATTATTTAAAGAGGTTAAAGAACGACTTAAGGTTGCATATGAAAAGGCTCGGAAGCCATATAATTTACGCCATAGAAATGAGAAATTTACTTTAGGTCAGACCGTATTTAAGCGCAATTATGTCTTATCGGATGCATCCAAATACTTTAGCGCAAAACTGGCACAAAAATATCAGGGGCCGTTCACAGTTACTAAGGTCGTTTCCCCATGGTCGTATGAATTGTCTGACGACAAGGGCAAATCTGTTGGAATTTGGAATTCCAAGGATATAAAATCACATCCTCCAGACGATACGAACGATCTGTAATATTAGTCTTTTTTTTCATATAATTTTTTTTTGTCTTGATAAAAGTTCCTATGAAACTCATTTTTTTTTATTTTTATTTTTTTTTGTAGGTGGGGTGGTGTGTTACGGGTTGAAAGTAATTTAAATTTAAAAGTACATTTAAGTAATGTTTGTTATGATTTTGTGCAATTTTAACTAACTATTCAATTTAATTTTAAAAGAGAAAATCTTCTGGTACTTGCCTTAATAAATAAATCTAATTAAACTTAATTTCAACATTTATTTAATTTTTGTTATTATTACCATAACCTAGTCTCTGTATAATAATGCAGTCTTTCGAGATTCTTCTTCATTTTCGTTTCTTCTTTTTCCTTCAGGCCTCGTCCTAGGTATACCCTCGTTTCCACTAATTGGTATTTCCGCGACCGTATACAATGAAATTGGGGGTTAAACCCGTAACTTCATGACGTGCAGATCGAATTGCCCAACCTATCTTCGAAAGATTTTTGTCCCATGTCCGGTGATTTCCACCTACGTAACAACGTAACATGGTTTTTACCACACGATTCACTCTCTCAACAGGATTGCTTTGGGGATGGTAATTGGCTGTAAATACCTGTTTTATTTGATATTCCTTCATCAAAGATTAAAAAGCGTTGGATTTAAATTGTACCCCGTTGTCAGTGATTACTCGAGTCGGAGCACCGAATACTAATATCACTCTTTCTTCCAGAAGCTTGATAATTGGAGGAGTGGTAGCAGATCTCATAGGGAACAAGAGGCAAAATTTGCTAAAACAATCACAGACAGCTAAAATATAACAATTTCCCGAGGAAGATCTTGGCAAGGGACCCATAATATCGACACTGAGGAGTTGAAAGGGACGCGTAACAGAGGTGGTCTTAGTCAACAGTTGGCCTGCTGTTTTACGTTGTTCAGGTTTGTTCTGAAGACAAACTGTGCAGCGATTTACGTAACGAGCTGCATCGTACTTCATCTTAGGCCAGTAAAAAGATGAGGATATCCTATTTAGGGTTTTAAAAATTCCCAGGTGGCCACTTAAGGGTGGTACATGGTGATTTTTGATCACCACGTTGCGCTGTCCTTTTGGAACTACTTTTAACCACTCTTGTTGACATTGGGTGAGATCTGGAAACCTCAAATTGGCTCTCTTGTAAAGATCTGTACCCTCTACTCTCCATAAAGGAAATTTGTCAGGATCTTGTTGTACCCTTGTCAACATGGTCTGTAGCCACTTATCTTGCTGTCCGTTAGTTGGATCAGGAGCAGCGACACAATCTATGGGAGGTACGGCACGTGAAAGAGCGTCTGCGACTACGTGATCCTTCCCTTTGCGATGGATGACTTCAAAGTCATACTGTTGTAAACGGAGAGCCCATCGAGCTATACGACCTACAGGGTCTTTGATGTTAAATAACCATTTTAAGCTATAATGGTCCGTTACAACAGTAAACTTGGAACCCTCAATCCATGGACGACATCGTTCTATCACGAGGAGGACAGCTAAACACTCCTTCTCCGTAGTCGTATACTTTCTCTCTGCCTTGGTTAAGGACCTTGACAGGTAACATATTACCTTCTCTCCATCTTCATGTTGTTAAGATAGTACAGCGCCTAAGCCATAGTCGCTAGCATCTGTTTGGAGAGAGAATGGTACTTCAAAGTTGGGACACGATAAAACTGGAGCAGAGATTAAATGAGTCTTGATACTCTCAAAAGACGTCTGACAGTTATCGTCCCACTTAAAACTAACATTCTTCTTCAACAGTGCTGCGAGAGGAGCAGTTAAGGTGGAGAAGTTGGGGACAAATCTTCGATACCAAGAAGCCAATCCCACAACTCTACGTACTTCGGTAATATTTCGTGGTGGAGGTAGGTTTACAATGGCATCAACCTTATCAGCGTCTACCATCAATCCCGCAGCGTCTACTACATAGCCAAGATATTTCAGCTCTGACTTACAGAAGAAGCATTTATCTTGGTTTAATGTCAAACCTGCAGTAACCAATCTATGTAGTACCTTCTTTAGGACATTGATATGTTGTTCAAATGTGGGAGTGCAAATGACAATATCATCTAAATAAACGAAGCAAAATTCTTCTAAATCTACTCCCACAACTTGATCAATGAATCTCTGCCATGTAGCAGGGGCATTATGTAATCCAAAGGGCATTCTTCGGAACTGGAATAGACCGCGTGTAGGTACGACAAACGCTGTTAGGGGTTTGTTAGGGAATCTGCCAGTATGCTGACTTAATGTCAAGTGTCGTTAGGTATCGTGCATCCCTTAGTTTGTCTAAGATTGAGCTAACGAATGGGAGAGGGTAAGCGTCTGGTAGACTGACTTCGTTCAGTCGCTTGTAGTTAACACAAAATCTATGTGTTATCGGGCTTTTTGACTAAAACAATTGGGGAGGCCCACGGGGAACTTGACGGTTCAATTATACCATCTTTCAGCATCCTATCGAGTTCTTCGTTCACATGCTTTTGGAGAGGGGGAGAGAGTGGATAATGTCGTTGTTTGATCGGGGTGGCACTGGTGCGGATAACATGGGATACTGCTGAAGTACAGCCAAGTTTTGCACTCATGTTCTGGAATGTGTCAGTTATGAGACTTTCCAGGAGATTTCGTTGCTCAGGGTTTAGGTGTTCCATGTCATGAATGGCTGTCACCTGGTCAGGAAGAGACTGTTCTCTAAAAGACCATTCATCGGAAAAGAGGTCTGGGATTATCTCCATCTTGCTCCAGAAGTCAACACCTAAGATGAGAAAGTGCGGTAATGTTGGTACCACCAGTACATCAAAGATTTTAACCCGATCGCGCAAACATATTGGTAGGGTTACAGTGCCAATAACCTGACATTCGTCTCCATTGGCGATGGTACAGGAGCGATTTGCTGCAAGTGTCAGCTAGAACCGTGACACCATAAATATCTACTTTTAGATATGGCCGGGTGTCCTGTTTAGCATGGGCGAACACAAAGTCAAGCAACCACTTCGTGCGTAAGTCTTGGGTTGGGGAATCAGGTGGTTGCTCTTGATCCAATTCCCGACTTATTAGTTTTTTGGAACACACTTAGGGCATGTTTTGGAAGTGACATTCTCTTGGCCACAACGAAAACAGAAAATTCGCTTCCTGGGTGCAGGACATTTCTTAAACCTGTGCCCAGTTTGAAGACAATTAAAACACTTGGAAAGGTTTTCAGGGGAAGAAAGTGTCTCTATTGTAGGAGTAGCAGAGATAGAGCGTTTGGGTGGCGAAACAATGGAACTAACCTCTGAGACTTGAGGTGGATGATGTCCAGGAGGCTTATAATATGCAAGCTCTGGTTCCAAAAGCTGCCTATAGTTAGCCGGAGGGGGACAGAAATTTTGTACCCTTTGAGCAGTCTCCTCAACAGATCAACTAACCCGGACCAAATCATTTATAGTCGTGATATGACATAAGGCTATTTGGCTTTGTATAAGAGGTAAGAGATTACGACGAATAGTCTTAATCCTTATCTCTTCGCTTGGCTTGCTTGTACCTAATTTATTAAATAGGTTTTCCATTGCAGCCACGTACATTACTGTTCTCTCTCTAGCCCCTTGTGTACGTTTACGAATTTCGTCCCATAACTCATATTCGTAGTCGTACGGCAGAAAGTCATCTCTCAATCGTTGAACCAAGTGGTCCCACGATGAAATATATTGGGTTCTAAACTAGGTCAAAGCTTTCTTGGTGAAAAGCTCAGGTGCTGATTGAAGAAGCTGTTCCTTAGAAACACCTCGAGATCTTCTTAACTCCTCCACCCTTTCGAGAAAACCAGTCACACTAGAGTCTCCATCATAGGTAACTTTCCACTTAGAAATATCGAAATAGTGTGGCGGATTGTTTTCGAGAATGGGATAGTGGGAAACAGGAAGGTCTCTGAAGGTTTGTGCACCTACATTGTGTACAGGTTCAGCTCTTCTCACACTGTAGTCATCAAGATATCTTTGATCTTGGTAAGTCGAATTAACCATGGGGTTAGAGTGAGAACCGGCTACCGCTAATGTGGTTCTATCTGGGTAGCGTTCCTCTATTTGTAAGTCGGACTCATTGCGCCGATCTTGCCAGCTATTCGGAGGTTGAGTCACTTCGGAGAAATTAACCATGGATGTCCTTCGAATAGGATTAGGCGGGTTGGTGGAGAAAGCTTCATGAGTAGCATCAACTCGTCTAATCGAAGGCATATTCAGGGAATCGTAAGTACTATGTTGAAAAGGTAACATATTACTTTGAGAAAATTGTACTGATCGTGGTAAGTTGTTTGGTAGAGGTCGGTGTATATGAGGTGAGGGATAGTTTCGGATCGCTGAAGGGGTTTCCCGAGTTGTTGAAGGCCCAGCAGTAGACGTATGTTGTCTAGACCTAGGCCATTCGTCGTCACCTAAGTGTAGAAGGTCCATTTCGAGAGCCGGAGTAGGTAAACTTACAGAGTGTGTTGGTACCTTTCGAGAGATAGATGTGTCGGGTAACAAAGGGTTAGGCATGTCTAAAATAGACATATTCTGAACCTCTGAAACTTCATTTTCGATCCTACGAACCATTTGTGGTCTGGCTCTGGTTGTGGAACCATCTTCATAAGCCATATTAAGAGTTGCATATAGATTCCTAATCTGGTCAACTAATTCTTTTCTTTTATCTTCTTCCTCCTGTTCTTCTCCCGAAATTCTCTCTATCCTTTGGTTTAAGTGTGCTAAACGACTATAAATCCTTCTGAAGTAATTTTCTGCGTTTTCAGGATCAAAATCCTCTATTGCTTCTCCTAGTTCTTTCGTTTTCTTTCGACATATTTTCATTTCTTCTTCAAAATCTAAATTTATATTTATTTCCGTCGATGTCCCGTTCTCTTTCATTTGCCTCAATACTTCTCTCAACGCAATTCTTCTGTCTGCAACTTTTTCAGGTATTGGAATTCCCCGAATGCGTAACTCATATGCGAGTTCCGTCCCTAACAATCGGTTAACTTCCATATTTAACAGTAAAAGTGAGTACCAAACTTATATACAAAACCCCACTCTTACCAAAAGAAAAAAAAAATAAGGAAATGTGTCTTATTTACACAACTAATTCCTTAATGGCACACTAAAATTATTGACTTATCCCTATATATATATATATATATATATATATATATATATATATATATAATAATTTTTAAATACAAACCAACCTGTTAAGTATTATGTTATCAAATACCAGCTGAATGTACTGTACGATAGCGGAAAAGGTGGACTCAAAAAGAGACTCCACTAAGCCATCTTTTTTGATATAATTTAAAATCCTTTAAAATTAAAAAAGTAATAATTTAAGATCCTTATAAATTTTCCATTGTGCCTTTTTGGGGAAGATTGTGACGTGCCCCAAACTTGAGAAATGTGGTAAGTGTACCAAGATATTTAAAATTATTGTTAAAATAAATGAGGTGTGGTTGATAAAAAATAAACTTTATACTTTCTTATATTTTGTATTTTCTTTCAACAACGAAACTGATACAAAAAACACGACCTCGTGACATGGTGGAGGCACCTAGCTTCGTTATTGAAAAATAATTCATCATAATTATTTTTAATGTACTATTAATTGTTTTTTTAATTTTTTTATATTTCGGCAATATTTTTTTTTTTAATTAGTCAAAATGGTCAGCCACCCCTCATATGTAATAAATTTACAGCTGAATAAAGCGAGGTTTCTATTTATAAAAGTAATGTCAATAAATAAGTCGATATGACCTAAAACCCAAAAAATTTATATTTCACTAACCTTTGCACTAGCTGATGTTTTACATTTTTCACATTTTTTTTTACATTTTTTGAATTTTTTTTTTATCTTTATTATATATATATTAGCAACTTTTAAAAAACTATCCTATTGATAAATTGTATATTTTTTTATAATTTTAATATGGTATCTGAATAAAAACACATAAAATTACCTGTTTTTGACGCACAACTGAATTTAAAATTTTAAAAAACTAAATTTAATAATTAATGCCAATCACTAGGGGAGACAAGAAAAAATAAGGGCTTGAAATAAAATTGGTTGACAGTTAAAACCATGAAGAAAAAGAAACTAACTAGTTTCCTTCACGGGAATTTTCGGATAATTGTTGTTTTATCTGCTAAATTAAAATTTGATCGATTGTAATTTTTTATTGAAACAAACCTACCAGTACTAATAATAAATGACCTAATACTAGAATATTTTAAAAATAAAATAATAATTAAGTAAATACATTTTAGATGATATTGAAAAAAATTGTGCTTTTTCCATTTAAAATCTCACAAAGTATGGTAAATTAGGCAAAGTCAAAATTTTAATAATATTGGGGAAATTTTTTAGTTTAGAAAAAGTGCATTTTAGTGATTTAGAAAATATATAGCCATACATTTATATTTTGTATTCTGGACTGAAACTATTTTGGAATTTAACTTATATTATTTAATTAAACTAACTAAAAAGTGAAAATTCAGTTGTTTTAGCTTTTCATAAAATAATTTTTAGATTAATATAAGTATTCATAAAAAGTGATAAAATGTCTAAAAAACCAATAAGATATTCTTACAACAAAATCGTAAGACAAGTAAAGAATGTCTTTATTATTATATTAAATATTTATGCAAAATAAAAAGTTTTATAATGGGTCAGGTGTCTGAACAGTAATTTACGTAAATAATTTTACAAAAGTGCTGAAGATAACAAAACTTAAAAAATTAATTTTTAAATGAAATAATCCATTTAGATCAAAACTATTAGAACTTTTTTTTAATATCACATCATTAATAATAAACATTTTTTAATAAT
The DNA here is from genome assembly GCA_927349885.1 of Psylliodes chrysocephalus. Lineage (NCBI taxonomy): Eukaryota > Metazoa > Arthropoda > Insecta > Coleoptera > Chrysomelidae > Psylliodes > Psylliodes chrysocephalus. The sequence goes on from OV651823.1 coordinate 39,363,735, forward strand.
GATAGTAGAAATAATTTAATAATTTCTTTTAACATACTAGTCAAGTAATTTAATATTTCATTTGTTTACTGTGAAAAATTTCGCACGATTTGCTTACTTAAAAAAGTGTCTTACCAAAAAATTAATTTTAAGAAAATTTTGGATTTTAAATTATGTTTTTCGTCTATATGAATTTCAATTTCAGAATAATAAACAAATATTTTACTATGGTATAATGTGTCATAAATCACAAAAATTACAGATACTTAAAAAAATTTTTTTTTATTTTTTTTTCTGTTAAAGTTGAAATAAATATAGGTTCATTTTGGTAGGAACTTGTTTTATTATAATTAATTTAGATTATCATTGAAATTAATGTGGCAATAATAAAAAATAAAATAATTAATAAAAATATTCTATCTATATTTTATGAAAGTATTATTAACTGGAATTATTTTTTTTTATATAAAATTCAAAAAACAAAAATAATTATTTTAGCAAATGAAATTAAGTGTATATATAAAACGCACTAAAACTTAAAAGGTGCAAATATTTTAAGGAATAGATAGTTTAGGTAGGTATATGCATTTTAGGTATTTTTTAATTTTAATCGGGGTAATGTGGATTATGTCTGAATTAATAGATGTGTTTATTTTTTTTTATGAATAGGTAAAGAACAATAAAATGACAAGATACATTAAAATATAGAGCATAAATTTTTAATTTGTGAAAATTAAAATTGAAAAAGTAATTTTAATTGTTCTACTTAAGTGATAGGTATTAAAATATATTATCATGTATTTTTTTAAGTTTAAAGAATTTAGAGTCTTGATAAATATGATGGGTAAAATTTTAGGAATATATAAAAACCACATAAAAAGAAATTAAAAATATATTTTATTAAAAATTAAGTACAATAAAAAACAACATTGCCACCCGGCATATACATTACCCTCTGTCTCCTGTCCCACTGTTATTTTTATTCAGTAATTTTTTTCTTCTTCATAAATAATAAGATATTGTTCGTTAAAGATAGTAATAGGTATCAATAAGTTTAAAAAATAGAAAAAGCCCCAAAATAATACATAATATATACTTTCTACACAGGACGCTGATTGTATTGTGTTCTCAATATGATCCCCAGCCAGGGAAATAAACAAAAAGTAGAGGTGACTGCTGGTGCGTTTTGGAGAGCGTTACCAAATGTAGTGTCATACGAAGCCACAGTACCCCTCGTTTATGAGTCACAATGGTATGAGCCGAGTAAAGTTCAGCCTCAGAAACAACACCTGACTTATAATTTAAAAATGACTAAGGAATGCATCCTTATTAATGAACTAAAAAATTTACAAAACACTTACAAAAAAGAATTTCAAAATCTCGAGGAAAGCTGGAGCCCCAGATTCCTTCAAAATTTAACTCTAGAGAAATACCATCTAAGAAGTAGAAGGGCCCTAGATTTCCTAGGAGCTGGACTAGCTTGGTGCTGTGGAGTCGCGACCCAACACTAGCTATATTCTTTAGAAATACATTAAAAATAATTGTCAAATAGAATTTAGAAACTAAATAACATGTTGTAATCAACTATCATAGTAACAAAAAATTCAGAAGAGTTCAAAATTATAAAAACGATGTTTCCGAGGCATTCGATCATACTTAGCCTCATAACCATCCATAAATATTCAGTTTCTTTTTTATAAAACATTTATTTTATTTTTAGCATAGGTACTTAATTACTAAAAAAGTTCTTGATATATCTGCGCTCAAGCGCAGGGCACAGCATTCAGTCACGCTCTCCCACCCAACCTCAAGACCTGGAAAAAGAAGAGGAACAAGGATGTAGTGAAAAACATTTAAGTGATAATTTGCTACTCGAAGTGGAGATGTCCAAATTATAAAGAATGGCCCCAGGACAGAGCCTGCCCTGCATCCTTAGGGCCACTACAGCAGATAAATAATTTTTTTTTATTATTTTTAATTTTTTTTACAGAAATCAATTTGATAAACTTTTTTTTTGAACTGCAGTAGATAATTAACAAATATGTATGTGGATAAATAAAACATTTAAGGTAGAGTCAATATAGAGAATACAAAAAGAATTTTGGATAGAGTTAGGAAAATTTTCTTAGTCATAGACAAGGGAAAGGCTGGAAGATATGCTTACAAAAAGCTGAAGCCTACATCCTTGTCATTGCATAAAAAGAATTATAGCTATTAAGAAAACTAAAATGTTTCGTTAGGAAAACTGTTAGTCCTACTATACACAAGGGAAAGGCTGGAAGATATGCTCGTAAAACAGCTGAAGCCTATATCCTTGTTAAGTTAGAGTTAAGAAAAAAAGTTAGGTTTAAGAAAAATATAGTTGTCGAGGAACAAATAAAAGGTCAACTTTGTTTATGAGTAACGTGAATAAAGGACATTAAAAAATATTTTGCTATTGGCAAAAGAAAGTGAAAATAAAATATAGGATTAAGAAAAGTATATAAAATTGGAGAAGAAAACTTTCAATAGGAATAGATCTATAAACAATAAAATATAAAATCAAAAAATGAATAAGTAAAAAATAATAGTTTAATAAGAAAATAATTAAAAAATGAAACTGCAGATAATTTTAATTTTTTTTATATATTCTCAATTATATAATAGGATAATTAAGGCAGAATAACTTTTGGAATATTATAGGGACAATGAATGAATGATACATTAATTTTTTTTAATCGATATTAAAGGGACACAGCGAAAAGATAGAAAGTTTATAATAAATGAAAGATAGAAAAAGATAAGTAGGTAATATAAAGAAAAACTTTTGTGTCAATTTTAAGGGATATCTAAAATGGTGACACATTTAGCCGGGTGCCAAATAACAATGAAAATTAAATGGTAATTAATTCTGGGAAATAGTAGATAGATTAATAGATGTACACTTAGGGGTAGAATTATTAAAAAACCAATATTTTTTTTTGGGAAATAGTATATAAGTAAATAGATATAGATAAGGGTAAAATTGTTAGAATTCATGGGTTTTGGGACATAAGAATATTTAAAAACTGAAAAGTAGACAAAAATTTTCAAAAGTATATAGTATAAATAATAATTGTGTAAGAAACCATATACTTTCGGACACTTAATGAGTAATATTAGTTAATAGGATTTAATTATAACCTGTACTTACCGATATTTTTTTTATTTTCCGGTACCATATCATGGGAGAACACACACACTTCAGGATAAAGACACACTCCACGGGCCAACCTCTACCTAGTAGCACTGATGCAGTACCAAAGACATATTTTCTGGGCATACGTCTCCGTTTTATGGGTTCTGGTAAAGGATCCTGAGGCGCGAATTTCATAATTTTAGCATTAATATATTGAAGTAACTTACTTTTTATAATATTTTAACTGAAATTAAATATGGAAGAATACGTTTCATTTGCTATTTTTATTTATATTATAATAAAATGCAATATTTTGACTGATTTAACCTAACTTTTCATCATTTCCTTCCATAAAACTATGGAGGGTAGAGGAAAGGAGAACAATCTCTGTATACAAAAAGTGTCCCTCAAAATGTATACAATTAAGATGGCGCTTCTGTGCCCAGGGGACGTCGACAGTCGATAATTCAGATCACACAATGACATCAATGATGTATATAGTAATAAATATTGCTCAACCATAAAAAACTAAAAACTACACCGTGAAAAGTGACTGATCGTAAAAGAGTAAGTGTTCTGTGATCGTAGATAAATTTTGACAATACACGACAATAGTCAAATTTTATTGAAAAATAATAATATAAACAATAAATAATTCTTATATTAAAATGGCACGGAGGTCTTAATTTACTGCTTCCTGTCTGATTTAATTATGAATGAGCAATCTATATGACTATATAGCATTGGATTTTGTCCACATACTTAAATAGGTATACGGCGTAAAACCCTCTGCGCATCTTTACTGAGTGTTTAATAAAAGAAGATAGAAATGACCGCCATTTTTATATAAACAAACTGAAACTTATGCAACCAATTTATCTTTCCATCTGTCAAAAGTGTGAATTTGGTTAAATTTTTTTGTGTTATTTTAGAATTTTGATTGTGGATATTATTTTCTAAGTGTATAAACGTTTTATTTATTTTAACATTTGTGAATAGACTTTAATCCCAGTATAAGTTCTCTATACTGGGCTTTATTCAAGATGTCTTGTCTTGAAAGATCTTGCAAGAACATAAGAAAACTGTTGCCAATAGATTCAAATGTTACATTCCACAAGTAAGTAATAAGATTTAGCAAAAATAAAGGATATGAAAGAAGTGCCTTTATATTATTTTAGGGTTCCAAAACAAGCAGATCGTTCCTTATTGTGGTTATCTGCCATATAGAGATTGGACAAAATTTCTTTTAAGTTGTTAGTACAATTCACTGCAGAATCAATAAGGACGACCCATTCACTAAAAATTTGTAGCTTTTAGAAATTATACAAAAAGAAAGTAAATTGTTTAAAATAAAACAAATATGCAACCATCAATTTAATTTTAAAGTATCCTGGAAATTTTAATATTTGTAACTTCCTCTACTGTACTTTTGTCATTTAAAATTAGTATTTAGGTATTTAATCTATTATTTATCAGCCTAACATGTATTTTTAAACATTAAAATATTTTTTTTGTTGTAGAATAAAAATTTAATTCAGATATAATATTGTATTATTTCTTTTAAAAAATCTGTACAAAATGATGTATTTAAAAGTGAAAAGACCTAGACATCTGCAACCAAGTTTTCATATTGCTGTATTTTTGGTCACCTATGTACTAGTAATCTTGTATAAAAATGGCCGCCCCTTTGTTAAACAGGTCGGACGTCTCTCTTGCTCCGTATACCTATTATAAGTATGTGATTTTGTCCCCTGGCTACACGAGCGCCATCTTAATTGTATACATTTTGATACGAGACCTTAATATTAGCACCCGGTTCCACACAGTGCGCATGCGCTCGCGACGTCACGTCTTTTTACGTCTACGGGCTAGTAAGTGGCAAAGTAAAGTGGCTCATACACCAATCAAGAAATTATTCCATACACTAATAAACATCGTTTGCATGGCCTTTTAAGTTTGTGCAAACTCTGTTAATAATAGTATGGATGAATTAGGTAAAATGAATTGAAAACGATAGGAATTTATAAAGATAAATAGTTTCCTCTTGATTAAAATAAAAATGCCTTTAAAAAAACACAGCTTTATTAAACATCATTGAAAATCTTGATCATTACAGTAAAAATGATCATGTTTAATAGAATCAGTTGAAATAAACAGTGGAGATCCATCAAGAACATTTTTAATATTTTTCATATCTTCACGATTTGGTTTCTTTATCCTATCCTTTATCTTGTTTCTTTTCTTTTTGGTTGAAAAAAACTAAATTTGTTTTTTAATATTTTGCCTGCAGTCTGCATTTTTATCCTTGGCAGCAAAAAACTGGATTTCATCATCTTTTGATGCCAACTCTAATAAGCCACTAGCATTTCTTAAATTCGACAATGCCTGCGAGAGATATTCTTGGTTGGCACCGGTTAGGTTGGTTGTGTTTAATTTGGTATGAAGTATTGAGACTTCGTTATTGAGTTTTTCCTTTAAATCGGAATAATTGCTTTTTGTGTTGTTTAATGATGACAAACATTGTGAAATATTTGAGTTAGTAATGTCACAATCATTATTGTTTATTTCAGTCGAGGTATTAGATGTGCAGTCCTTTAGTGCAACAAAATGAATGTGTTTGCAAATTGTCGACCTAATAAAAAAATCAGGACAACTACAGGTAAAAGAATGGAGGCAAATATTGCAATATTCACACGTCAAATCGCAACATTTTGCTGGCAGCTTTTTTTCTATTAAGTATTCTGCATCATTACTAATAACTTTCCATTTATTTTCTTCCAGTGATTCTAAAACTGAAGAAATTGTCAACGAAACTCGATGTCGATTTTGAATATTCCTTTTCTGTGCAGTGTATTTTCCTTTTGTATGTTTAATCATTCGATCAACTACTTTGTCTCTTAAATACGTTACAACGGCATGCAGGCCTTTATCCAGACGTTTTACAGTTTTTTTATGCAAATAAAAATATTTAACAGTGCGATGCATGCTTTCTAGTCGCATATTTGTGTTTATACCACACTGCATGCGATAACAGTAAGCCCATTGTTTACAATTATTTGAATAATTATTTACAAAATAGACACCAAAGTTTTTTGTGTCACTGTCTCCTAGCAATTTCTCTAAAGTCACTTTCAAATGAGCTTCAAAATTTTCACAACTCAGTTCAGTCTGCAACACTTTTAAGGTTTTGTACACCCATCTCCTTTTTTCTTTATTCAAGATTTTAGGTAAATTTAATTGCCACGCTTTGTCTATATGCCACGTGCAATACAGATGATGTAATGCAACCCCCATGACACAAACCAAAGCATTATAAAAAACATGAGTAATATCACTCATGAAAGTATTAGTCTTGATGGTTCCTGCTTTCTTTTTGACACAACTGAACAATATCTTATGAACTTCGGTATCCTTTCTATTGGTAAACATGAATGCAGTAGGGAATCCTTCACCAAACTCATCAACAATCATAATGGTTGTTAGTTCAAAATCATAATTGTTTAGCCCGTGAGTGCTGTCTACAGCAATTATATTAGATCCAAACTTTTCCAGCATATATTTTTGGTAGTCAGTCATCAGGACCAAACAAAAATCAGAATCATTAAAATTATCCATTTTATGACCCTGTTTTTTATAAAACAAAACAATATCTTCTCCACTAGTTTTACATTCTTGCACCCACAAATCTATACTTATTGAATCATTTGTATGTTTAACTCCTTCCACAATATCTAGCTTGAAACGATTTTTAATATTTAATACATCTTATCTTGTCATTATATCAGCCCTTTTTATTGTCTTTTCTATTTTCTTCCGATTAGTATCCAAAACTCTGAAAAGTAATACATATGTATACAGTGCTTCTCAAAAGTCCCTCCCCCCCCCCTCATTTCTTTTGAACGGTGGTACTTAGACTGATGAAATTTGGAGGGTAAAAATGAACTATTGTAAGCTTGTCTACTAGTGGTAAATGGTGACGTAATAGGCATCGGTGACGTCACCAGGCCACTAAAACCAATAATATTAAATAGGACCTTATGGCAAGTGGCATCTCGTTTAAAGGGTATTTAGAATACCTATTCAGTCATACTATTTTTTTTGGATTTACGATGTTTTTTTTTTAATAATATTGGTTTCAGTTGCCTGGTGACGTCACATATTACGTCACCTGTTACCACTAGTACAGAAGCTTACAATAGTTCATTTCCACCCTCCAAATTTCATCACCGTTCAAAAGAAAAGAGGGGGAGGGGACTTTTGAGAAGCACTGTATATATAGGTTTTTCTTTGATTCTTTTTATTCAAATAATTTTACCTTGAAGTAGAGGCTCCATTTATGAGTTGTGATGCTACGACTTGGCAAGTTTTATCACTTAGACGAAGGTGTTGTATTTCAATCTTGTGACCATAATGGGTTTTTATCCTTTTCATTTTAATTTTTCCCTTATCATCTATAAGGACGCGAATCTGACTTGTACAATTCCATTCTAACTTGGAGACTCCTTGAGATTTTGTTAGACGTTTACGCTGCTGCATCTTTTCAGAGAGTTTAGTCTTGTTCTTAGATGCATTATTATTTACTGAAAATAATAAAATACTGATATATTTTTTCAGTTATTAGTGTTTAAGTAACTACTCACTACTTCTGTTGCACACATAGTACAATAATTGATGACTGATCCCCATCCTATTTGTAACAGATTTTCTTCCGCGAGGAGATACATAGTTACAATTTTCATTTATTTCAGTTTCTTCTTTCCATATTTTAAAATCTAAAAATCAAAATAATAAATGTAGGTATTAAAATATTGTAGACAATAGTCTTTCTACGATAAATTTAGCTTAGCAAAAAAATTCACTTGCCATTAAACGTTTGAAAGTGCAACTCTTCAACAAGAAACTCAAGGCCGTGTTTATCCCTTAAATGGTCCACCAAATCTTCGTTTATCCGAAAAGAATCATTACACTTGGATTCCAAACATTTGTAACTATGTACACTCTTATCACATGAAAATTTCGCTGGTGGAGCATTGTGAACATTTTTCCGGTGTTTATTTAGATTTTTTTGACAACTGTATATTTTATCACACACTTCACAAATTACGGGCATGATTCAATCAATTTTTTACACCAAATAGTTAAGGGTCACTGAAATTAATTAGCTTGTTTATTTTTATTTGTAAGGACTTTTATTAGGCATTTCAGTTTCACGATATTAGGGCATTTCAGTTTCCAAAATCCCAAACATAACCACAAAGTCCACAAAATCACAAATTGGTGTGGCCATAGTGCGCGTGCGCATACTATGGAACCGGGAGCTACTATTAAGGTCTCGTCATTTACGTGGCCACTTTTTAATATAAAGATCCATATAAGATTGTCCTCCTTTTCTCTACCCTCCATACATAAAACCTAAAATAAAGTGATTCATGAAATTGTCAGTTCTTGACACACAAGGTCCTCGAGTTTGCAACGTTGCCATACTATATTGTTGATTTTTATCACTGGTAATTTCCAAGTTTAACATTTCTGTTTGAATGAGAAGAAAATAAGTTATAGGTGAAAATATAATATGTTATGTGAGACTTTTCATTTCAATTTGAGCTGTGTCCAGGCCGTTGGAGTCTATGCTGGTAGGCGTAGCCAGGTATGGATTAAAATTTTTTGGTGGCGGCGAAGCCGCCACGCTAGCGGAAGTCGTCATTTGGTTTTGAGTGAAAGAAAATTTAAAAAAAGTTGTCTAGGTATTACATGTTGAGTGATTTAATTAATTTCACTTTTTAATTTTGTATGTAGTTTTTTGAGCTGCATTTTTAAAATTAATTTGGTTGATATATTAATTTTTGCATTTTATATACAATAATTACCGTACTTATCTTTTTAAACCAAACGAAAAATTTATGATTATAAATTTAAATAATCCTCAAACTTATAATTTTATTAACAACTTGGCAACGTTTGTCATTTTTAAGACAGAAACGTCAGAAATTGTCATTTAGAGTAATTGTTTTGTGATTATAACCTGTAAAATTGGGATTTTTAATTCAATTTTTTTCGAAAAATACTGCTTCATCCATAAATTTTTTTTCGAAAATTTACTATAGAAACTAGTTACTTTTGAGTGTTTAAAATTTTTTTTGTGAATTTCGCACCTCAGGATCCTTTACCGGACCCGAAAACGTATTGGATGTGAGAATGGGAAAAGTTCATCTGAATCAACTTACCTGTACACAGTAGAGATGAAAGATACCATGAAGATAATCCATTACACTTAAACAGTACCGTTATTAAACAAATAAAACACGAACATGTATGTTTAACCTTTAACCGGCATTAAAAAATTATATACAAATTGCAACATAAGATGACATGACAGATGACAAGATAAGATAAAGGTAATTTCAACAGTACGTTCTGGGGGTCGATTCTCGACTCGTAGGAATATTTTCCTATTGGAATTTTTGACATTTTTATATACATCGAAAATTTATGACATTTTCCTACATATAGGAAAGTGTCACAAATTCCTATTAGGCATTCCAAACTGAATGCCTACCAGTGGGCTTTGACGGGTTATGATATTGCAAAATTATGGCAACCCTGTAGACCTGGTGATTTGACAAAATCAATTAAATAGATAGTTACATAGATTGATTATCCATATTTTTCAAAATAAACATAAGCGTATGCCTTGAAGTAAAAATGTAAGCAATTATTTTTTTTTTAATATCTAAAGGCTAAAAATTGGTTTTAAAACACATTTTTGTTAAACCGATTCAAATTAATAAATATTTGCCAGGCAATATGGTCGCTCGTAAACGACCAGCTTTGAGCAATCTATATAACTACATATGTATCATTGACCCTGTTAATGACAACATGACAACAAGGTTGCCATATCTAAACTGTCACTACCCACTGGTAGCCATTTGGACAGGTCGTTGGAATGCCTAATAGGAAAAGGTTCCTACAAGTCGAGAATTGACCCCAAGATGTATGCTGATTCGACAGGTGACAGACCGTCACAAGAAGTAAAATTCCAGCCTTGGAAAAGGTTCCAACTTCCAAGCCACTTTAGCGCACTTATATCATCCACTTATCGAATACCGATGTTTTTAATCCAAAAAGGCATCAGGCGAGATTCGATATACCCTCCAGCAGATGGTTTGACCCAGAGGAAGCTGCCAAACCCACCGAGTTCGAGGCCACCCATCGTTCCGGTTCTATGTCGGACCAAGGAACAGAGACGCGATATGTAATAGCGTGTACCACGGCAGGGCTGGTATATCTAAGGGGGTCGCGACATAGACCCAGTAAATGGATGAGGGGGTGACTGAGGCTAGGGGGGAAATAGTAGTCAGCTTAAGTTGGCAACACTTTTCTGATGTTCGTTTGAACGAGCATCGTGCATAAGAATGTCAATATGGTACAAGTGGAATGAACCACTGTTTTCCTCGTAGTCGTAGTCCAATGTCGAATTAAAACTAAAAACATTTTGTACTTTTTTATATACCAAATTATGCAATTTGTTTCCACTTTATTTTAATATTACATGAATAGGTACATGCGTTTGTGCTGTGGTAAATAAGTGTTCATGTGACAATTATATCTTAAACTACATTGTGACTGCACTCATCTCGAAAATGAATGCTGTAAATCCAGGATTTAAATCTTTCATAGTGTTGCTTGGGATAAATTGTAAAAAAGGTGTTGGACAAAACGTTTACAACCTAAAATTGCATGAAAAACACGATAGAAGAAGGAATTTTACCTTTATGACATTCTCTTTCAACATTTTTAAGTGACTTTGTGGTTTGGTGAATGGACTGTTACCACAGTCAAAAGATTCAAAGTAAAAAAAGTGACCAAGTTCTAATAAGAATACATAAGTTGAATATGAAAATGTAATTACTTGATTTAAATGTGATTTAATTAAGAGTTACATAGATGTTTCATATAAACAAAGTGCTGTAAAATGTTAATAAATGCAAAACCATTATTAAAGAGAAATTAGTTATCATCAATAAGATATTTTGTAGTAGCTGGTCTCTATAAATAATAAACTTGAAAGACTGAATTAGTAGTCACTTTTACACTAGAAGTAAAAACAAACAAAAATGTGTGGTTGAGACTAATTTGTGTATTTAATAAAAACATATTAACATAAAAGCAGGTGTTATTTGAAATGTTTTATTTTAGTTTAATAATCTTTATAAATTGTGGGTACATTTGATCCGAATCTTGCAAATACTATAAAATGCATATGCTTCTATATGGTTAGTATTGGAGTAGAAGCACAAAAGTTTTGAATAAAAATATATTCTTTAAATACAATATTCACTAGATATGCAATTTTGGTAATTTTCTATTCGAAACCATACATTTTTTCTATTATAGTTTTCATACGTTTATAATTCTGGAGATACCGGAATATTTTGCTTGATTACTAAACTTTGGATGTTTTTGTTGTAGTCTGCTGTTAACACTATTGTCCTGAAATATTAAAACAGCTAGACAAAGGTTTGTCCAACTCTTTTGTCAGCTTTGTTAATCTATGCTACTGTTATTCTGCATGCAGACATTTTTTACTGGAGATTTTCTCTGTATTCAGTTTCAAATTTCGGCCAGTTTTAGGAAAGTACCTCTGTTGTAAATGTATTTCAAAGCCATCCTTTGTGAGATGTAGACAACAAATACATGCTAAAATGTATAGAAAACAAATCGCCAGATATTACACAAAATTATTTAAATTAACTAAAAACATACAAATGAAGTGAATAATACCTACCAACAATTTAAAAAGATCTAAAATAAATAGACTTAAGGGACTGGAGCTCTAAAAAAGGGAGCAATAATTTGTTATGCATCATCTATAAGAAAATTGTCTTCATCTCTTCAATTACCTTTTAAAATAAACTAAACCAAAACAGCACAAAATTGAAAGTGATCTACTTTTCCCGACGTATTCTATGTACATTTGAGATCAATAATTTATTAAATTGAAATATTTTATCCTAAAAAATATGGGCATTTTATAATGGAAATGTTATTTAAAAAATGACATTGATTTTTTTTCTTATATTGGTAAACCTGGCGACTACAAGTTGCCACGTTGCCAGATCAATGGCGACTACTATTTCGAAAAAAATGGCGTCCAAAATGGACTCCTATGTCGCGACCCCCTTAGATATACCAGCCCTGGTACCACGGTTAATTTTGCTGTGTCCAGAGACGGACGAGCCCAAAATGAACATACAAACAATTTCGGTGTGTGTCGGTCCAGAAAACGGTATTACAGTGTGTGTGAACTGAATTTCTCCTTCGCGAAAAACAGTTAACACTTTGTGTCGTACTATTAATACACAAGGATTGTCTGCCTTGGTATTTTTAGGAATTACTTGTATAATTTAATTTTTTTTGTACACTTTTAGTATATGTACACATATTTTTTTATTATTATTATTATTTTAAGTAATGGTTTATATATTTTATGAGGCTACTTTTTCAGATTACGTTTTTATAGTTTTTTTTATATATATCATATAATTTGTACAAAATTTTATTTTTTTGGGAATGCAATATGTTTTTATTAGGTTAAGTTTTAAAGCCCGGGTCAGGCTTTTACAGGTGGGGGGCATGTCACAAATTCCAAAAAATATTAATAATAATTTTTCTTAGTGTTTTTTAAAGTAAATTAAACAAATTCATTTTATTTTTTATTCGGCATTTTTTATTAAAGTCAAAACATAGATAATTAAACAAATTTAAAACCGATTACAAAATACTGCCGAATTGCTAATATACGTAGGAAATAATAAGGAAATTATATTGCTTAATTAGAATAATATCAGGTCATCAACCACATAATTTAAGTTTGATTAAACTACGTATAATTTTGTAGATCGGCAATATTCAAAAAATTAGATATTAAAATTAAACAAGGAAGTGAGTGGTAGACTCGATAGCGGAAAAGGTGGACTCAAAAAGAGACCATCTTTTTTGATATAATTTAAAATCCTTTAAAATTAAAAAAGTAATAATTTAAGATCCTTATAAATTTTCCATTGTGCCTTTTTGGGGAAGATTGTGACGTGCCCCAAACTTGAGAAATGTGGTAAGTGTACCAAGATATTTAAAATTATTGTTAAAATAAATGAGGTGTGGTTGATAAAAAATAAACTTTATATTTTCTAATATTTTGTATTTTCTTTCAACAACGAAACTGGTACAAAAAACACGACCTCGTGACAATATGATTATTGGTTTTTACAAATTGTTCAACTTCTGTGGGAAGTATACCTATACTCTCAACTCTATTAACAATTTTAAGATCAATACAAGAAATTAAACCGAAAATAGGCATATCATTATTTTCTACAACAAATGTTAGTTCCCGTTTAACATTTTTATATGTGCAATTTAAATGGACCACTCCTAATGATGTAATTTTAAACCCTCCAAATGTTTCTAACACTAATTTAGTATGCTCTAATGTACAATTTTGACTTAACTTATTGTAAATGTTTTTAGGTAAAATATTAACCTGAGCCCCTGTGTCCACTTTAAAACAAATGTTTTGATTTTCAATGTCTATAACCTCGTACATTCTCATACACATTCATACATCCTTAATAAACCCTCCTTTTTGTAGACCTACATCTTCAGTGCTTTACCCATAGATTTTTAACAAAAAAACTTCCTAATTGTTACATCATCTCTTTTATAATAATATGTTTCATATTTAGGTACATGACATACAAATTTAACACCTCGTTTTACCCAATGTCTGCCCATAGATAAAGATGCTAAATGAATATTGCAAATAGAGGACCTCAAATCAAATGTTTGAAATATGGATACTTTAAAGGAATCATCCGAATTTAATTTCTTAATTGGTTTAAATAGAATCGGAGGAAATTTGTTATAAATTCGAGAAGATATTTCACACAAACATTGTAGTTCTGCATCCCATTGGGCATTTGCTATAAATAATCCAGTAATTATTAAATCTTGATTGTTTTCTTTTACGTCATTATTAATTACTTTACAATTAAAAGTAATATTTTCGATTGGAATTTTCATTGCTTTCGATAACTCTAGCTTTTTTTTACACAAAATTGCCTTCGGAAATAAAAATGCTGTTAACCATATACAGTTTTCGTCTGGTTTATAGCTTCTCAAATAATTAACTTTCTCTTTAAATAGTTTCATAAACTCTGGTAAATATTGTTTGGTGGAGTAAGTGAATTTTTCCCAATCTTTCGGTACACGTGCATGTAAAATATCTATAGCAACATTTTCGATATCATCAGATATTAATTCATATCCAGTTAAAGATTGTTTAAGAATTGTAATCGATTTTAGAATAGTTTCAATACATGTATTGTATGTTTTAAATTCATACTGTAATATTAAATCATTGTGAAGTCTTTCATCCAATTTTTCTGGTAGTAAATTTAGGATTTCATCAATTTTTGTAATTATATTTATTTGATTATCTTCAATTGTACTTTCTGATTGTATACTAAAAATGTTTAAAAGTGTTTCTATTACTTCGTTCAAATCGATGATTCTACGAATAGTACCTAATTTTTTATGTACACCTAAAATTTCGGTATTATCCTTTACTGGATATTTATTTATAACTTTCGAATAATCTAAGTAATCACATTTCATTGGAAAGTAATACTCTTTTAAGTCACTAAAACATGACGATCTATTTTTAATGATGTCATTATTTATGAACTCATTTAGCATAGTTTTAATAAAGTTTAAATCATTTGTATTATCTACATGACTACCATAATGATAATTTCCTATTATATAGGAAATATTATTGATGTCATTACATGTAATTTCTTTGTCATTCAGTAAATGTTGTAACAATATTGGTGATATTTTTATAACATTCTCATCAATGCTATAAGGAATACTCCATAAAATAGAATCATAAAAGCTTCTTTCGACTAAACAGCTATGGAAAGCAAGAATTCCAAATAATAGTTTCGTAAAAATTTCTTTCTTCCCAGGACAACCATTGTGGAAGTAATCTGAAATGTATTCCTGATTGAAATGTTTTTCCAAAATCTGTTTAAAATTTCCACCATTATTAGATGTTAGTTTAATACTGTTTTGGAGTAGACTTATTGGAAAATCTTGTGATGGTTCGGTTGTTAGCCACAATCTAAAATTATTGTTGGTATTTTCATAATTCATATTTTCTAAGGTTTTTTCCAAATCTTCAAGCCAAATTTTATTGAGGTGGCAATTTTGGAACAGCACCCAATATCCTTTTTTCTGTGCTTCTTGTAATATAGATTCTGTTTGTATATAAATATTTTCGCTTATACATATAGATTGAAAAGTGTGGCAAAGTTGTTTCTTTTTTATTAAACTATATAGTTGATCTAAATAATCATTATTACTAGTACTAATGAGTAAAATTGGGGAAAGGCTGTAAGATTCATTATATATATCATTCAATTGGAAAATAAAATTGTTTATAAAATTTGCACCGAGTTCAATAGATACGAGATGTTTCATATAAGTATAAACGTATTGTGGTTTGAAAACTTTTATAATTATTAAGTTTTGAAAATTTGTTAACTTAGACTTCCACGGTTCTGGAATATCTAGATATTCTTCGTTATTTATATAATTTTGCCATGAGTTAAAATTAGATCTAAAATTTGAACGAAAGTTATGAAAAACAGGTAAATTTTCTAGTTGATTCAATGTTTTCCAAGTAATATTAAAATTTATTACAGAAAATATAATCAATTCATCATTGCTTAATAATTTTTTTTGTTTCAATAAAAATATAGTTAATAAGAAAGAGAAAGTAAATTTATCCTTCTGGTGTAAACAGTAGTTGATCTTTTTATATAGCACTATTAAGAAATTTTTAATAATATTATCACACTTTTTTGATACAAATTTAGATTTTTCCGCATATAGAATAGATTGAAAATATAGGTATATAAACCAATCAAATGAAAATTGATAAATATAATTTACATGTCTAAGATTACTGACAAAAAAATATATTTCTCTTGCAAATTTCGCAATAGTTATATACTGATTTGTATAATCTAATATTATCTGTTCTTCTCTGTTTATATCTTCATAATTGAGTCTTAAAGATTTCAATATAATTTTATAATCTTCTAATATTTTAATAGATTCTTCATCTTCTAAAATATCCGCTTGTGATTTACATAAAGTTTTTAAAATAAAAGTTTCTGTATTAGTTATTTCTAATTGATACTTATTTTTTTTACCATATATTTCTTTTTTCTCCTTTTTTAATGTAGGCTTTTCAAACTCACTAACTATACGTAATAAATGTTTAGTTAAGAAAGTTGGAGAAATAGTGAAATTGATAATAGTAACTTTATTAAATATTTCTGATGAAAAATTTGGATCAATTAAATTACAAACCATGTAAATTCTAAAATTGTTATTAAATTTAACAACCTCGTTATTTATATAAACAAATTTATGATTATCATCAACATATTGGTATTTCGAAATAAATGAATATAAAAAATTTGGAATATTTTTAGTAATCTTGCGAATTAATATAGGGTTTCCAAATACGATGCAATTTTTTAATTTAGTTACAAAATCGTTTTGACAGAAAGTTGCTACTGTTAAATTATTCCCTTTTTCGCTTTTTTTAATCCAAGCATCCGCTTGGTAATCAGGATCTATAAAAATTGAATACTCTTTCGAAAAATCGTAAATTAGTATATTTTCTAGAAAGAAATCATCTCGAAGTAATTCAGTTTGTTTCCTTGCTTCGATTTTATATTTAGAAGAAAAACTTTGATCGATGTTAAAGTGTGTAGAACAATTTAGATAATTAGAAATATATTCTATCCATTTATTTGTGATATCATTTCTAGTAATAAAATTTAATGATGATAAATACACTACTATTCCAGTAGTTAAAATGATATTTCCTAATAAAAGTTCGTTTTGTTTTTCTAATTTTTTTACAGCTTCAGTCCATCTAACTTGCTCTTCGCTTAAGCTACCGATTAATTTTTGTGCGCTTAATAGTTTTTTATTACATAAATCAACTTCTTTTTGTAGTTTTAATTGTCTTTTATTGGAATCTTCTAATAACGCGTTTAATGCAGCTAATTTTTCTTCTATTCTTTTAACTTCGTCTTTTTTTTCATTAAGAATTTCCATTGTGCCAGCATAATCTTTTTCAGCTTTTCTCAATTTTTCTTTCTTCGGAGCCACTTCTTTCGCTACTTTATCGTACATGTCCATTGCGATGATCCATTTGCAAAGTCCTTCTGCCGCGCTTGAAGCTTTTGCGACTATGTTAGGTTTGAAATCTTTATGAGGAAGGAATTCTTTTCGGATTTTCACCATTATTTCCGATTTGATGTTGTCTTTATCGAAATCTTTGAGGGTTTGTAGAAAGTTCATATCGCCTAAAATTCGTTTACTTGGTCCCCAGTAGTCGAAAGTTTTTCTTCCTGTGCTTGGATCCGGGATTCTATCTGGTTTAATGTCTTTAATAACGCATACAGCTGCCATTACTAGTTTGATAGCGTCAGGTGGGTTTTTCATTGATTTTACTAGAGTTATATCTGAAGGTTTAAGAGTGTTCAAAGCGGATATAGCGTCTTCGAGTATCGGTATAGCTTGTGCTAATTCGGATTCGCATTCTGATTTCAAATTTTGAGCTACTATAGCTTGTTGACAGGCTATTTTTTCGTCTTGTCTTACCAGCTCCGATGCTCGTTCCACTTCTATTGTTTCCAATGCTATTTGTTCGGTCATTTCAATAGCTTTTGCAGTCATTTCTTCTAATTGTGGTGTATAATCTGCTAGTACTCTTTCCATATCTAATATTTGACTGGCAGCGTAGGAAAGTTTTGCTAGACCTTGCGAGAAACTATCTATTTTATTTCTAATTAAATATTTTTCTTTATTAAATAGTTCGATAAATAATTCAATTAGATGTATAAAATAAATTGGTGAAATACATAATTTAACTGGTAATTCATTTATACCTTCTGTAGAGATTATTTGAAATTGTCTATGAAAGTAAATGAAAGTATCGATACATTTAGAATCTATTTCTATATCTTTCATTAGCATTTCTGCGGAGGTTTGTAAAGCTTCATCAGGCCAGTCGTCCCAAAAGATAACATGACAATTTTTTAATGATACAAAATTTCTAAATCTAATTCTTAAATGTTTTGGGTTAGGTGATAGGTTTAATATTAGATGTAAATTTTTTTTATAGCTATTACTGAAATGTAAAAAAACCGATGCTGAACTGATATCCAGATTTCTATTTCCACCTTGGGCTGATAGTCTGGATAATTCCAGTATTTCTTGTTTTTCTTCTGCGTTAAAAATATCGTGAATGTCTCCATTTTGTAGCAACTGTTCTGCGTATTGCAGATATTCTTCGTTTATTAAATCTTTTTCGCTTACTAGGAATACAGTTTTGTTTTCAATAGCGCCAGCTTCTTTCAAAGCTCGTTTCAGTTCATTTTTCCAATTCTCAATTGTATAATCTTTAATTATTATAGGTTGGAATATTGTATACCCATAAATATAAGCAACTAATTTAGTTAATGATGTCTGTCCTAATCCTTTATGTCCCACAAATACTGCGTTTCCTAAATTCAATGACAGTATACGACTAATTTTAAAAATCTTATCGATAGCATATTTCGAATATACAACGTTTATTCGAATTCTATTAGTATTATTATACCTAACTAATTGATCATTTAACATCTCTACAACTTTATTAATATCAATTTCTTCATATTTCATATCGTTTTTATCCGTAATAGTAGTTAAAATAATTTCGTTAATAGGTGAATCAGATATTTCATCAACTGATTCACTAAAATGAGATTTTAAAACGTCTTTTATAATATTTTCTAAAAATACTCGATCTAATAGACTTAATCGATCTCCAAATACTTTTAAATTCTCATGTATCCAAAGTTTTATACAAATTTTTTTGTTCCCATCATAAGTTTCTTTTTTTAATAGAGCACATCCGCTGATTACGTTAGAAAAATGATTCAAATTGAATAAATTATAAGGTCGTTTAAGAGTAGGTATAATTTTTTTTCGTATCGTTTTATAAACAGCATACGTTCCTTCAACTATTTGATTTATAATTATATTTGTATCACTAGGAAATCCATTTTCACGCCAAAAATATACTAAAACATTACTATATATTCTTGTTACTACATCTTCTGATAATTCATTACAACCAAATATGTGAAAATGTCTTAAGAATCTTAAACTAATCAATTCTTTAGTTTGTGTAATATTCATTGCAGATATTATGTTTATATTACGAATATATATTTCACTGAAACTATTAAAATCGTACCACACTCCATGATCTAAATATTGTCGCAGCAATTCAGTACAATCATCTGAAGATATTTCATTTAAATTGTCAATAAAAATTATAAAATCTTTACCATCAGGTGGGCTATAAATTCCACCTTTCTTTTTGTTTAATTTGGATAGAATAGTTTGCTGGGTTTTTTGGGCGTTAAAGTAAATATTAAAATTTAAATATGATACTTCCCACTTTATTTCTTCAAGTTTGCTTTTTAAAATATGTTCAATTAAAATACTTTTTCCCGTACTAGAGGGTCCTATTAATAACACAGGTAAATGATTTTGTATATACAGATTCAATATTCGAATATATCTCATTGTATCAACTGTGGGAACTAAAATATTGTGCATATAAGGAGTTTTTGATATTTTTTCGGATTTTAATAAATCCTGGAGTAATTTCCAATTGCCCCTTTGTTTAAATATGTATTGGTAATCAATAAGTAGACCTTCCTGTGGGATACCAACTTCAAGTTTACCAAAATGTCTGGGATATGGATATAAAGAGTTTTGTCCTCTCCATAAATGTTTGTAAAACTCATCAAACTTATATTTTGATCCTAAATCCAGCATTGATCCTAAACCTAGCATTCCAGCCTGGATAATTGTGGCTTGGATCCAAGTAGTTAGGTTTTTTAAATCGTCATCTTTTTTATTTTTTGCTAATGCTTCGTTCATTAGTAATGTCGTTAATGTTATCATATTGTTTATTAAATTAATTTCACTTATGGGATAAATATATAAACAATTTTCATGTATGAATTCTATAGAAGCGGATATTATCCAACAAAAAATGTCATGAATTTGGGTTTTATGGTCCTGTAGCCATGCAGCATTGCAAGTGTTGATCCATGATGCAACTATAGGCAGCCATTTAGTGGTCTTGTGATTTATATAAATTACTGTTGATTGCGATATCTGTAAATAAAAAAGCTTTACTTAATATTATGTATGTTTCTGTTATAAAAAAAATTCATTAGAAGTGTATTTTTTGTTTTTAGAAAACACATGTATTGGAATAAAACTAACAACTAGAAAATTATTCAAAATAGTACGTTGATATTCTATTTAATAATCCTCATCCCTCTTCCTCCTAAATATAAATTATTTCACCATTGACTATAAAGTGAAGTAATTCGTAGTAGAAACTGGCTGTTGACCCCAAATCTAATTTCAACTTTCGACCAATCAAAAGTTTATCGATTATCAAAGTGTCCAAATTATCATTGCATACTAACGATGTCAATTTGACTGTTACCCCCTTATAATTTTCAAACAAGGATATCTCAAAAAGTAATTTTTTTTAAAAATTAAAATTTTGGAATATATTAAGCAATAATATCTAGAATATGCATATATTTTATAATTTTAATTCCTTCCAGTTTCCGAGAAAAAAAATCAAAGGGCTTTAAATTTTGAAATATCATAATGAAAATAAATGCATTCCTCAACAGCACTATTCTTAATATAATCCCTAAATTTAAGCTCTTAATCTTTGGTTAATGATTTTTTAAAATTCGCCGAAATTAGTGGCTAAAACGCTTTGTTAAGTGCTATTTTCTGGTTTAAACTGGTGTAAACTAGTGTAAATCATTGCAAGAAACGAATGATGACTCAGAGTCTACGATACGGTAGTTACAGACACGTTACACTAGAAAGAAGCACTTAACGAGGCGTTTTAGCCACTAATTTCGGCGAATTTTAAAAAATCATTAACAAGAGAATAAGAGCTTAAATTTGGGGATTATATTAGGAATATTGCTGTTGAGAAATGCATTTATTTTCATTATGATATTTCAAAATTTAAAGCCCTTTGATTTTTTTCTCGTATTACTCAACTGGAAAATATGCATATTCTAGATATTATTGCCTAATTTATTTTGCTTAAATTTAAATTTTCTAAAAAAATCACTTTTTAAGATATCCTTGTCCGAAAATTACAAGGGGGTGCTGTAATCACCTTAACCTTTCAGTTGGACAGTAAAGCTGCTCGGAGGTTATTTGAAGCTTTAATATACCGGAATAATAAATGCCTATTTAGCAGAATTCGTAAACTATTAAAATGAGATTAATAAAATTGGCGTAGTCAGTAGGATTGATGATAAGAAGTTAAAAACATGTTTCAGCTAAGTCCAGAACCATCCACAAGTAGCAATATAAATTCAAATTATGCTACGAAAATAGAAAAAAAAATTGAACAATTTCGGTGAACAGACTAACAAAAGAAAGTAGTTATGAATGTCTTTTAAAAACATTCAGAATAAAAAACCTCCAAAAGAAATGAAATGTAAATATTTAAAAGTAAAACATCCCAACTTAATATACAGTATGTCCAATTATTTCGGAACCACATGGTAAATTTTTTAATTCTTAGTTTTATGAAAAGAATTAATTCTTTATAAAAAGTTCTGCATGTTAGAATAGTTTATAATTATGTTATGTACCATAATGAGAAAATACTTGTATGGCTTGTAAAATATAAAAATGAAAATACATTTATGAAATTACTGTTTAAATTATTTTTCAATAACGGATAATAATATCCAACTTAACCCGTATCTGTACTGGCATATGAACGTAATACAAATTTGGGGCATTATTTTAAATTTTCACAATGGTGCCAAAAGTGCTAGACGCGGGCCTGGATGCGTACACCCTACCATATGTAGGTTTTGAGACAACTTTTAGGGTGTCAATATACAAGTATTTACAGACTTACAGCTGGGTATCTCGAATTCCAAGATTCTTACCTAATTTAAGCCTAAATGACTGGACTATAAGAAACATTTTGAAAAGGAATGGTTACCGTTGCTATAAAGTCCAAACGACTCCAGAGCTTTTTCCCGAGGACAGTATCAAACGAATGGAGTTTTTTGTGAAGAAATGATGGGAAAACAAAATCAAAATAAAAATGTTTTATACAATATTTGATTTACGGATGAGTCAATGTTTTCCCTTCATAGCAAACACAATTCATCTGTCGTTCGATATTGGTCTCGGGAAAATAAACACCTATCTATTCCTGTTCGGACAAAAAATCCGCAAAAACTTAATGTTTGGTTGGGGATATTAGGTGATCATGTTATAGATTCTTTTTTTATTGAGGGTAACCTAAACGGCACCAAATGTCTGCAACTATTACGAACCCAAATTACTTCTGCACTTCAGCAACTCCCTGTTAATTTTGGAGATATTTTGTTTCAACAGGATGGCTGTCCAAGTCATAATAGTCGGGTGGCACAAAATTGATCGAAAAAAATTTGATCGAATTGGAAATTTGATCGAAAATACATTTTATCGAATGGCATTTGATCGAAAATACATTTGATCGAATAACATTTGATCGAAGATATATTTTATCGAATAACATTTTATAGATCGAAAATTCATTAGATCGAAAGGACAATATATCGAAAATCAACATTAAAAATAGTAAAATATCAAAAAAATTAAACGATACCATTGAACTACTACCAGGGAAACTAAACTAAGCGGCTATCAAAATTAAGTACTAATGTCAAATTTTTCAATAATATCAAATGATAGCTACCTCATTTAACAAAATTTATCCTTACAATACTGTTAATTTAAAAATAATTATTTTAGAGCTAAATGGTAATTTATCTTCGTTGGGATTAAAGAAATGAGATTAATTCGACAAAATATGCATTTCAATAAGGTCGAGTTGTCTCCCGATGAGACATTTTAGGAAAATTATTTTAGGTTTTTTTTTTATATAAAAAATTAAACTAATTTACCTAACCTGTGCGACCTGGAGCCATCGCGGTTTGCTCGCAAAAAAATTATAGAAAAATAAGAGAAATTCAAACAAAAATTTTAACCAATTTACCTAACCTGCGCGGCCTGGAGCCTTCGAGGGTTGCTTCGCAAAAAAAATTATACAAAAAAGGGAAAAATAAAAAATTTAACTAATTTGCCTAACCTGCGCTATTTAAATTTAACTAATTGATCTCGCGTATGTTAGGTAGGTTAGTTTAGTTTTTTTTATTATGAAAAATTTTAATAATTTACCTAATATGTGCGACTTAGATCCTACGCGGTTATACTTGCAAAAAAATTATAGAAAAATAAGAAAACTAAAAACAAAAACTTTAACTAATTTAGCTAACCTGTGCGGCCTGGAGACCTCGAGGGTGGCTTCGCAAAAAAAAATTATACAAAAAAGGAAAAAATAAAGAAAACCTAACTTATTTACCTAACCTGTACGGCCTGGAGCAATTTAACAGATTGCTCTGACAGAGGTTAGGTAAGTTAGTTAGGTTTTTTAAAAAACTCTGTCAAAGCAATCAGTTATATTGCTCCAGGCCGCACAGGTTAGGTAAATTAAATAAATTTTCTTTATTTTTGAAAAACTTAACTAATTTACCTAATATGTATCAGAGCAATCAGTTAAATTGCTCCAGTCTGGAAACGTTGCGGTTTGCCTCACAAAAAAAAATATAAAAATAAAAAACTAATTTACCTAACCTGTGCTATTCAAATTTAACTGATTGCTTTCGCACAAGTTAGGTAAGTTAGATACGTAACTTACGTTTATTTTATTTTTTATTCTTGCGAAGCATCAGCGATGATTATAGACCGCACAGGTTAAGTAACATTTTTGTTTTCATTTTTCTTATTTTTCTATAATTTTATGAATATTTGGTTTTTCGATTAATTACTTGTTCTATCAAATCTATTTTCGATGAATTTTCTTTTCGATCATTATTCTTTTCGATAATTTTTCTGTTCGATCATTTTTCTTTTCGATCAATTGTTATTCGATAAAATGTTTTTTCGATCAAATGCATTCGATCAAATATTTTCGATCAAATGTTTTCGATCAATTTTGTGCCACCCATAATAGTCGGGCAGTTATAGAATTTCTGCGCACAATGTTCCCTGATCGTTTAATAGCAACAAATGGTACAATCAAAAGGCCTCCGAGATCACTGGACTTATTGCCGAATGATTGTTTCTTTTGGGGCTTTTTAAAAGGAAAAATTTACCGGCACGGTTTTGAACGGGCAACAAATTTAAATGAATTAAGAGCGAAAATAATTCAATATTGTGCCCACATTACGCCAACTCAATTAAGAGATACACGTTTATCGTTGTGCAATAGGTTCGGTTATTGTTTGGCACAACAAAGGGGATTATTTGAGCCTTTAATTCATTAATAATATGTTATTTTAGAGTTTTCATGTTGAGTTTATTTTGGAATTAAGTTTTATTTTTTAGGAATTTTATTTTATTTTTTAAGAATTTTCTTTTATTTTTTGGAATTTTATTTTATTTTCCACGTCGTTACGGCAAAAAGACAGCACAAAACACAATTTGGATAGAAAAATTATTTGTTTAAAAAAAAGTTAACAAATAATTTTTGCATCAACACAATAAAACGTAATAATTTCTGTCATTACAGACAAGTTTTAAGTGCACCCTACCATTATCAATGCAATACTAAAATCACTGTGTTACTGTGTTTGTTTTACCTATTTAATGTTTTCGCTTACAAGCAGAAGGTGAAATGGGCGGACCGTTCAGGGGTTAGACAAGGAGCAAATTTTTAATGGTGGGAGAGCGTTACTGTGGCCCAATTTATTCTTAGATATCGTAACTAAGCTTCATCGGTTGAAATTTGTACTGGTCCACTTGCTAATAGAAATTGCTATGCTCCGAAATTTTTAGAGTTTATCTGTATATCTTATTTTCGTATAATTCATGTGCGATTGTTGGAGTCGTATATTATAAAAATATGTACTCTATTTTTTTATTCCTGTAAAAATAAGTAATTCTTACCATTGATGGCGAACAATTGTCCAAGTTGTCAACTTCGAATAGCACCTTATTTAACGGCAACAACGTCAGGATTTCACCGGATTCCAGATATAATTTTTTTTCTTTAACAACAGGATTAATATTTTCTATCCAATCTGGATCAACATTCCCATCAAAAACTATCAAACCAGCTGACGTGCTCCTGCATAATTTCGTCAAAACTCCATCAATCCACTCGTGAGAATCTGTATAAAATCCATACAAACTTCTATAGTTAAAACAGTTCGGTGTTAAAAAATATAATCCAATTACTTGATTATCTAAAATTTCAACAATTCTTTTACAAATTTTAGTCATTGTCGTTTTAAAACTGAATGTGTTACCAACTAGTAACACTGTTTGGTTATTTTGTAGAGTTTGATATAATTCCGATATTTTAGAGCTAAATTCTAGATCAAATTGTAATTTTTCTTCATCACAAATCATTTTGATACATTTTTCTAAAATATTTTTATCTTCTATTGAAGTGGCTGTAGGAAATATATGGTTTAATACATAAAGAAGTTCGTTATAGGTTTCTATAGGCATTGTTTGACCTAAAATTTGAATTAATGCTGTAAATATTATGTCTGATTCGTTAAAATTTCTGTTTTTAATTCTTATATTTCCGATTTCTTTTAATATTTGTAAAAGTTTGGTCAAACCGAGATAGTAATTTTGTTTTTTATGTAAAATATTATCTAAATAGTTAATAGTATATGTAATTTTTTTTGCTGCAACATTAGGTGATGTAAATCCTTCAATATATAACATAATTTCAATAATTTTTTCATAATCAGGTTTCAATAGCGTTGATATTCTAAAAAACTTTTTAATATTAGCAGGTAAACTAGTATAAGCATTATTTAATGTTGAAATATTTAAAAAACATGATCGTTTGTAATTTAATAGTAACCCTCCTATACTGCATTGTTCAGAATTTTCTTTTTTAGCTACTTGAATGGAAAATAAATATTCAGATATTGTAGACATTACGTTTAATTTTAAATTTATAAAATTTTCAAAATAAACCCAAGAACCGCAGAGTAATGTACCTTTTATGATTCTTTCAATAATGTTACTATTAAGTTCTTTACCGCAAACGAATTTGATTACAAAATTTCCAAAAATTGTAGCTAGGATATTAAGGGTTTCAAATTTACCAGAATCACTTTTGCCGTTGATTATACCACAGTAATTCATATGAAATATACTGATTAATATTCTAAGATTTCTTTCTGTAACGGGTGTAATGATATGATTATAATTTTTTAAATATTCATACATATATTCAGATGTGTAGTTCATCATTGATATTTTTAGATTTTCGTTTTTTAGATAGTATTTGAAATGTGCTACCCATTCGAAATTATTAATAGTGATAATTTTACTGTCAATAATTTTTTTAATAACAGTTTTTATATACATTTCGTTTATAATAATACTTTTAATTTTTAATATTTGATAATTATTTAAATTTTGATCTTTTATATATCGAATATTACTAGTAATTAAAGATTCTAAATTATTTAAATGGATTGATAAATTTTGATCTGATTTCAAATATAGTGCCATTTCAATATTTTCAGTCCAAATGCTGTAACAAACAACTTTCAAAGTCTGCTCTGAATATTTTTTAAATAATTTTATGAATTCTATTTTGAAATAATTTTCATAACATTCAATTACTTCGTTTTTAAACGTTGCTTTCATTGCTTCTTCTACTTTTATAAAAGTTTTTTCTAAAGATGATTCAATTGGTATCGGATTAATAAACTGTATATTTTCCGAAATATCATTTGTAATACCTGTAATTTTATTATTATTTATTTGTAAATATTTAATTCCTGGAAATATTTTATTTAAAAAAATATCTGACATTAGAACTACTTTTATATTCGATAAAGCTTTGATAAATTCATCGTTAGAAATGAAGTAGAATCTAGGAAAACTTTTTCGTACTTGATCCAAATAAAAACAAATCCCTTGGAAAACGATTTCTAAATTTTGAATACAACTTTCCAGATCGTTCGTTAAGTTACTTTCTCTTACAATTCCAATTACTCCCAATTTAATCTCAATCAAATTTATAGAATTATTATAAATATTAATAACATCTTTTAACAATTCACTTTCTTTAGGTATAATATCATTTAACTGTTCTAAAGAAATTAATGGAGATAATTTAATTAGTACATTCTGAACTTTATACCAATATTTGATGGTTTTCGAAATTTTAATAATAGTTTCATGAAAATCTTTCACCTCTTTTTCAAAAGGTTTCATAAATACAGAACTTTGCATATTAAATATAATCGTGGTTTGATCGGTAATGACAGTTTCGATTTCGTCTAGATGAATTAAATTTCTTAAACTACAAATTTTGTTTGTAGATATTTGAAATTGAATATCATCCCACTGCTTTTTTAATACATTCAATTGAGCATACAATACTTTTTCTTTAGTAGCACCTACGCTTATTATTTCGTACTCTTCCATTTTCGAAAAAAAATCTACTTGCATGATTTTTCTTAACGTTGTACCAGCATTTGGTGTTACATCAGTACCAGCTATTTCTGACATTGCTTGCCAGTGTCGTTTCATCAAAGATTTGTTGCAAATGATTTTAATTATTTGAACTGCTGGTTTAAAATCTTCGATTAGTTTTAAAGCAGTTCCACAAAGTTTCAAAGGTGCTGGCCAATTTAAAATATCGGGATCATCAACGGTTCCTGTAAAACGTAGTGGTAGATTTTCATCTTGGGCTTGACGGAGTTTCTGTCGATAAATTTTGTAGGTTTCCGTTAGTTCTTTGTGGAATTCTTCTACAGAATTTTGGGTGTCTTCGTAATTTAGATTTTCGAATGGCCCATCTTGCCATGTGGATACTTTGAGATTAACTTTTAAACATACGTGAAGCAGATGATGGAATGGATAAACGTATTGTTTGAGTTCTTCGTATTCTGAGTAAGTGGATTTTGGAAAACTTAGCGTAGCCTAAAAAAATTAAAATTTTGTAAAATCGCAATTGGTACGGAGTGATAAATCTGTCAGAATAGAAAATTTCAGGTGTGGGTGCATATACAGGGTTGGCCAAACCTCTGTCGTAGTTCTATAACTCCTATTATGCAAATATTAACGATTTATTCGAAGTATACCTGTCAATGGTGGTCAAAACCAAATATCCCAAAATTATTTTCTTGTGTACAGGGTGGCCCAATAGTAAATTAGGCAAATCACTTATTTTTTTTTAAATGAAATGACCCAACTTTTTTTCCAATTTTAGGTACTCTATGGTCACTAGTGCATACCCACAAAATATTGTTTCTAACATCCTACTCCTTTCGCAGAAAAAGAAGAAATACCAAAAAAATTACATTTTCAGACGCCTATTAAAATATGCAGTGCTCTCTCAAATTTGACGTTAAAATTTAAAAAACTACAAATGTATAAAGCCAATAGACCAAAGATTTTTTTAGACCAAGTTTTAATTTTTTATTTTGTACAGGGTGGTCACAAATTAATTTCAATTTCCAAAATTTCTATGACATTTTTTTCAAATTTTTCAAATAGAACACCTTGTATTACTATTCATCGATGAAACGAGAATTTTATACCCTTCGACTTCACCATGTACTTTTCTATACCTATCTGTCGTCGTTTAAAAGTAAATTCCAAAAAGACATTGATCTATCAAAAATCCAATTTCTACCAGTGGTTTTATTGAAAGTGAACATTCAATCAAGTAGGCTGGGTCTTAATGAAGTGTCAGATTATTTATTAATGAAGTGTCAAGTTATTTTTACTGATCGCGATAATTCTTCTATTAATAATGAATTTTACGAAAAACGAATTAATTGACATGGTCTATGTTTTGGGAGACAGAAATTGTTTATTGGCAAAAAGAATTTATCATCAACGATATCCCGATAGACGCATCCCTGATCAAAAAAGTTTTGAAAAGTTACATGAAAGATTTACCGAAACAGGAAATGTTGCTTATAAAAAAACCAATAATTGACAAACGTGCTACTGATAATGATAACCAATTATCTGTAATTTTGACAGCGATAGAAGATCCTCATGTAAGTCAAAAAAAGATTGCCGAAGTAGTAGGTATAAGTAGAACATCCGTTAGAAGGATTTTAAAACAGCATCAATATCATCCTTATAAAATACAATTGCATCAAGAGCTGAAAGACACCGATTTTGATAATAGAATGGTGTTTTGTAACTGGGCACAAACTAAACTGCAACAAAATCCATTTTTTTTTTTTGATAGAGTGCTGTTTTCTGATGAATCTACATTCCACAAGAACGGATTCGTTAATAGACATAATTTCCACTATTATTCCACGGAAAATCCTAACATCATCAGAACACATAGCCAAGAGAGATGGAGTGTAAATGTTTGGGGAGGTATAATTGGGGATCATGTTATTGGGCCGTATTTTTTTGAAGGCAACTTAAATGGTCTGATGTATTTAGATTTTTTAGCAAATCATCTTCCTACTTTACTTGAAAACATTTCCCTTGCTGTAAGACTAACAATGTGGTACCAACATGATGGGGCAGCAGCGCATTTTTTACGCGAAGTGGCAGAAGAATTAGATGAAAAGTTTCCAAATAGATGGATTGGTAGAATTGGTCCAAAAAAATGGCCAGCTCGATCACCTGACTTAACAAAACCCGATTATTTTTTGTGGGGTTATATTAAAAATCTAGTCTATCTTACGCCACCTGCAACACCTGAAAATATGAAAGAAAGGATAGTGCAAGCTTTCCATTCCATTACACCTGATATGCTTAGAAACGTTTCTCGATCATTCGCCCAACGAATAAATGTATGCATTAGAGAAAATGGCAGACATTTTGAGCATCTTTTATAAAATGTAAATTTATGTTTTAGGATAAATTTCAAATAAATTTTATTATCGTAATTTTCTTCCTTTTGAATTTATTTTATACGGCGACAGATAGGTATAGGAAAGTACATAGGGAAGTGGAAGGGTATGAAATTCTCCTTCAGTTGATGAATAGAAATACAGGGTAATACATTTGAAAAATTTTAAAAAATTTCCCTAGAAATTTTTGGAAAGTGAAATTAATTTGTGACCACCCTGTACAAAATAAAAAATTCAAATTTGGTCCAAAAAAATCTTTGGTCTATTGGCTTTATACAATCGTAGTTTTTTAAATTCTAACATCAAATTCGAGAGAGCACTGCATATTTTAATAGGCGTCTGAAAATGTAATATTTTTTGGTAATTTTTTTTTCTGCGAAAGGGGTGGGATGTTAGAAACAATATTTTGTGGGTATGTACTAGTGACCATAGAGTACCTAAAATTGTAAAAAAAGTTGGGTCATTCTATTTAAAAAAAATTAAGTGATTTGCCTAATTTACTATTGGGACACCCTGTACACAAGAAAATAATTTTGGGATATTTGGTATTGGCCACCATTGACAGGTATACATCAAATAAATCGTTAAGATTTGCATAGTAGGAGTTATAGAACTACGACAGAGGTTTGGCCAACCCTGTATTATTATTTACGGGGTACATAAAATCATAATTTATTAATATATTTTTTTGAATATGTATTATTGAATATTATTTCGGTATGTAGGTACTTTACAAAACGTTGTTTGAGTTATTTGCAATTGTTGTGTGAATGGTAAAGTAAAGTACCTACAAGGTATATAACAAATATTTTTCAAGACCTATAAATTTGACTATTAGGTATACCTATATTAAATTGCTTAAATCGTTATTCATCATTGACTTCTTGGAAATTTTTGATGAAAGTTAATGACAAATCGAGATAAAGGTTTCAGCTTAGATTATAGAAAGTAAATCAATAAATGTGACTATAATTGTAATAAAAATGTAAATGGGATAAATCCTTAGATTATAGAAATCTATAATCTAAGAGTAAATCGTTATTTTATCATCTTCTTGGAGATAACTTATGCCATGGAAAAATCAAAATGATAACAAGGGAGTGGGATTATAAGATGGTTACCTACCTAGGATTTGGTATGAAAATAAGATAGACAGTTGCAGTTAGTATCTTGATCAGTTTCCAATATTGCCTACCCTGTTTAATTAGCCTTCTATATTATCTATTACAGTAAGAAGCTGTAGTTTTTTTTTCCGTTAATAGTGAATGTAGTATTGAAAAATGCACTGTAGTTCAAGTTCAAAGTTTAAACCTGTGAAACGTATAAAAGTGTGCGTTTTCAGTTAACGAAAAAATATTTGTAAGCAAGGTTTATAATTGAAAAAGAATGAAAAATCCGTCATTTTCTATTGACGATATTGTTAAAAAGACAAGTAATATGATGAGTGTAAGCAAATGAACAATATATTAAGTTATAAATCAATCAATAAAATAAAGTTGTCAAACCCCCTAAAGAAAAATTCAGAAGGTAAGAAAAAAGTTGAATTTACTGAAAAAATTAAAAACTGAATAAGAAGAAAAGTTCACGAAGTTTATTTTAAGAAAGAGATAACAACACCTTGCCAAGGTTTTAGACGAAACTTGGGTGAATGAAGGTACACAATTAGCAAAATGTGGCAGGACACAAACATTCAATCTTCACGACAAGCTTTTTTAAAAGGATTATCTACAGGATTGACAGTTCCTTCCGGTAAAGGACAATGTTTAATTATAACTCATATTGGAAGTGATGACGGGTTTTCAAAACGTAGTTCATTAATATTTCAATCTAAAAAAAAAACCGGAGACTACCATGAAGATATGAACGCTTATGATGTTTTTGAAGAATATTTTCAGCAGATGATAGAACATTTACCAAAGTGTTCATATAAGCAAAGTTTGCAGTAGGTTCAGCCAGAAAAATAATGGATTACTTTTAGAATAATTTATTAATTACTTGACAAAACTTTCAGATCACTTGATCTTGATATATATAAAAACATAAAACAAAACAACTAAACAATATTAATTATACATGATGATACAAAATATACATAATAAATTCTAATACCCCACTTTATGTCATTTTGAAATTTCCTGTAGTCTTATCCTATCTTGATTTATTTTTAATTTTTCACCAACTAATCCTTGGTAAAAGTATCAGTCAGCATGTCCTTTGTTCCAATAACTTTGACTTCTGTTTCACCAAGTTCTTGTTTCTCTCTGACAAAGTGGTGCTTCATGTCGATGTGCTTGGATCTGGGGCGATAAGCGATATTTTTGCTCATATCTATAACTCCTTTGTTGTCACTGAATATGAATACCTTTTCTGGTGCTTTCTCTTCCAGCTCTCCTAGTAATTTTTTAGGAATATTGCTTCCTGGCTCAAAGCCATATATTTCGCTTCCGTGGTGGATAGAGCAACCGTTGGTTGCTTTGTAACGAAAATTACAAGCGAGACGTACATCAATACGATGACAGTCTGGGATGACTCGCGGCTAAAACTCTAGTGGAGACGGTCGTGCGGTCCACAAAAAATATACTGATGTTAATAGGGCGCCAGATAAATTGAAAACAAGTTAACCCCAAATATTCTTGATATACCCCCAATTTACCAAAGAGTATATCGCAAAAGTCTCAATGTACTCGCAGTAAAATAAACTCGTAAGTCCAATTCAAATGGTTTTAATAATAGAAGCAATTTCAATAAATCAACATTAAAAATCCGTATTCAAATATTTACAACATTAGAGATTGAGACAGAAAATAAAAATCATATGTCCTCAGACATTTTACACTTGATATATAATTAGTTATGTACCTACTTAAAATTATATTACACTGGTTGCTAAGGCCGCTAAGTAATGTAGCAACTTTTCGTACGAATGAGAGATTATGGCACACACCGCTTGAGCTCAGGCGCATGCGTGAGTAAGAACAATTAAAAAAAGTTATTAATATCACGAGACCTTAGTCGCAGTTTACAAATTACCAGCCTAACTGTAAGCCAGGTAAGCGACGCAAACAATGTTTAATATAAACTGAGTAATACTTGTGAACCAATATTTAAGTAAAACTTTATAAAGAGTAAACTATAAGTTAAGCTTAATAAGCTAGTGACGAATTTAGTCACAAACAAGATTGAAAATAATCGTTAGCTTTTAACTAATCTAATGAGCTAATAAATAAAAAAAATGAGACATAATGCTAATAGCAATAACAAAAAAAAAAAGAAAAACTTGCGTGATTCCTTCCACTCAGGAATAGACAGCTTCTTCTTATTTGAGTTCCTTGGTTAACGTTTACAGCAACAAAAATCACAATCCAAAAAAATCCAAGAAAGGAAAATCTAGTTTCCAGGAGAATTCGTTGAGTCAAATTAATCACCCACTCCAAAAGAAAATCGACGACTCCAGGAAGGGGATAATAGAAACCCTAGTAGAAAAATTTACAGTTACTACCCTGATATTTATTTAGATAAAACACACAAAAATCAAAAATATTTATTCTATGAATTTCAGAAATCAATACTTATTAAATGTATTTTTAAATGTAAGTAGTTTTTTTTTGTTTCTCCAAATTAAATTAAGAGTAAAAAAAGAAAAATTAACAACCAATAAAATATTACCGGTAATATAAAACAATAACTTATTTCATATAACTGACTTTAAAGTAAATACTGCAAATTGCAATATTTTAAATCATAACGGCAAATTTCCAACATAATCTATAGAAACAGCTGATTTAATTTATTTTTAAATCGACCTCAAAATATTTTAACAAAAAATAATCAAAAACATTGAGAATAGTGACCGAAAGACTCCCACGACGAAACAATATACAAATGCCTGTAGAGATGGGATCGGCCCACCAGAAGCGATTTTTGATAATCAAGAAATAACAATTAAATAATATAAATTCTTACCCTGGCCAAGGGGTTCCTTCGGTAATAATTTAAAACACACCCAACTAGAACTGGTGTGCTCTCCAATAAATTATATAGTGGTTTAAGGCCTTATTATCCTCTCTAAAAGGAAGAAATAATAAAATATTAGGCCAAAGTACTTTTAACGATATACGTTAAATTAATAATTTTTAATTTACTATTAAAACCCTCAAAATGACTTAGCAGTAATACAGATATTACTCAAAATAGAATATTACTTTATTGTAAAAAAAATGCCCAATAAAAAAAACAACTACGATGTACATACCTGATTTTACAGCTTGATAATAGAAACAACGCGATTAGCGGCACAAATCCTTCAATGAAGAAATTACTAGAGATTTTCGAAACCAATAAATCTACAAATGCAACTAAGAAAATTCTCTGTAACAAATATATGCTAAAATAATAAATCCCAAGATGGATGGCATACAAAACCATAAAACAATTTTTAGCAATCTGCACACTAACAAACAAGAGGTACCAAGCTCAAGTTCAAAAATCAGGAAAGTATGTGGCCCATCGGCAGGACATGACGGGTGGTGGGAGTAACGGACTCAAAATTCAAATTTGATATATCCAAATTACGAACGACAAAATATTAAAATTATGTTTGGAGCGCATTTTCGATTATTAAGCAATATTGTAGTAAATACCTAAACCTGTAAAAGTTAAATAAACCTTTAAGGTTTGTTTAAGAAATTAATAATTTATTCCATTTATGGACCCTACATGTATGCAACACAAAAGACAGACAAAATTGATAACATTAGACCTTTAAAAATTAAACGGATTTCTGAATAGAGGTGGGAACTAATTAACGTCGTTTTTGAACGTTACAGCTTTTTTGATTCCCAGCATAGCGGCATCACTGTAGATGAGCACGTACCCTAAAATGGACTTTCTGTCTTCAGGATCTCCGGCCGTCTGAGTGCGTATATTCTTCCAAATCTTTATTGAACCTTTTGAATGTGAGTCTTAGATTAGACGTCTGTTTCAGGTACCTCATTAGGCGCTTTACAGCTGACCAGTGAGGTCTACCTGAATTGTTACTAAAATTAGTTAAAGCCTCCACTGCAAAGCTAATATTTGGTCTAGATCACTGTACAGCATACATTATACTCCCAATGACCTCTTGGTAAGGTACTTTAGACATTTCTTCGGCATCTTTCTTGGCATTAGGCTACATTTCTTTGGTAAGAATCTGATTCTGATCTAAAGGACTTTTGATACTATTCAACATTCGCTCATGTTGAATCTGGAAAGCACTTCTTCTATGTTTTTTTTCTGATCAAGTGCTATAATACCTTCTTTCCTATTGCGGGTAATTCTCATAACTAAGCAGTAATGAGCCTCTCCAAGTTCCTTCATGTTAAAACTTTTCTTTAGCTCTTCCTGTAGATGTAGATGTTTTCTGTCTTCTGAGAAAATAAGTAGATCATCTACATATACAACTATGATTAATATTTTGTTATCTAATTTTCTAAAATATATACATGGATCTAAACGAAATTGATTAAAATGCAGTTTTTTCAAGACATTGTCTTAATTCTTGGTTCCAGAGCCCACTTTCTTGCTTTAAACCATACAAAGCCTTGAATAGTCTGCACGTTTTGCCATCTGGTAGCTCCATATAGATTTTTTCGTCGAGTTTTTGATGTAAAAAAGGCTACGACTACATCCATCATATCGATATCCCAATCGCATTTCACTGCTAATGCTAACAGGAGTCGCATTGAACTGTATCTCACTACAGGCGAAAAGATTTCTTCAAAATCTAGGTCTGGTACTTGGGAGTATCCTTTAGCTACCAACCTCGCTTTATATCGTTCAATTTCTCCATCTACTGTTAATTTAGTTCTAAATGTCCATTTACTCTTGAACGCTCTTTTGTTTGATGGTACGCTACAGTTTTCCAAGTTTGGTTCTTAAAATGTGCGCTCATTTTTTCCTCCATAGCCGCCGCTTTCCACTTCTCTGCGTGTTCATTTTCAAGAGCTTCATTTACATTTTTAGGATATGACTCAATGTTGACAACTGCCTCACGATACACATACTTAGTCTTTGTATCGTGAACTACCTAACAAATAAAGTCAAAATTAAAAATGATGTTATGTTGACGTATACGGGTAGATCTTCATGTACTAATTTCTACGTCATCCAAGTTTGCAATGTTTGTAGCGAACCACAGATTAAATAAGCGGAACCTTCTATTTCGGATCTGGATCTGTTAGAGTGTGCTCGAAGTAGTCCGTTTGAACTTCGTCGAACGATTCTGAACAGTGTTAAGACACACCCTTCATCTTCTGATTCGTCAACAGGATTTACGATGAGTGTTGCTGAAAAGGGTGTTAATCTTCGGCTTCATCATCGTGGATATTTAGTACTTCATTGGCTTGAATCAGGCGTTCTGAGGGAGTGCTAGTATCTTCTAGAAAAACACTGCCTCTTGCAATCTTCAACTTATTAGTTACAAGATGGATGAATCTGAAACCTTTTGATTTTTAGCTGTAACCTACGAAGATGTATTCTGTTGCTTTGCTATCTAATTTTCTACGTTTTTCTCTGGAGACATGCACTAAAACTTTGCAACCAAATACATGGAGATGTGATAAGTTTGATTTTTGTCCGCTCCACACTTCTTCTGACGTATATAATAAATTGATTTTAAGCTATTGCATAGCTTTTATTGCGGGCTTTGAGCACGGCGACCGAATCAAGAAATTCCGTAACGAAAATAAACCTACCACCGTAGCCGAAGTCTGCCGAACTGAAACGACGTTAGACGATGCACGGCTTTCAACGCCGCAACGCTGTGCCGGTCGGCTACCATAGTCATGTAGCAATTTACATTACTCCGAATCCAAAATTGGACGAGGTAGAGCATTTTATTCTTCGCACTTTACTGGAGTACACTGAAAATACTTGGTACAAATGTTAATAAATTTCCACTTATCTTGGCTGACGATTTCATCATCAACTTCGCTGATAAAAAATCAGAGCGGTTGACAACTTTTCTTTCGGAAAAATTGAATTTGAAAATGAATAATGATCCACAAGAATCCACAACAAAATATGGGACCACCAATATTAACTTCTCACTTATTCAATAAAATAAAAAAAATTGTTTTCTTATCGGTCACCACGCTCAAAAAGTGTAACTTGAATTAATATCAAAGAAAAAACTTGAAATAATATCAAAGAAAAAAAATACTGCATAAATAAAATAAATAAATAATTATAATTGCATAAGTTGATAAAAAAATGCTATGCAATAGCTTTACCGCGGCAGTCCCCGAGTACAACACGTATTTTCAAACCCATAAGCGATAATTTTTTTTTATTTTTTGGATAATTCTTTTTTATTTTTTTATTATGTGGCATTAAAAAATACATACAACCCTTATTTTCAACCCTCTAAATGTTAAGGGTGGTTCACCCCTAAATTTTTTTTTATTTTTTAGACAAAGTCTGTCGTGTGTGTGTGTGTGTGTGTGTGTGTGTGTGTGTGTGCGCACTTTACTGGAGTACACTGAAAATACTTGGTACAAATGGTAATAAATTTCCACTTATCTTGGCTGACGATTTCATCATCAACTTCGCTGATAAAAAATCAGAGCGGTTGACAACTTTTCTTTCGGAAAAATTGAATTTGAAAATGAATAATGATCCACAAGAATCCACAACAAAATATGGGACCACCAATATTAACTTCTCACTTATTCAATAAAATAAAAAAAATTGTTTTCTTATCGGTCACCACGCTCAAAAAGTGTAACTTGAATTAATATCAAAGAAAAAACTTGAAATAATATCAAAGAAAAAAAATACTGCATAAATAAAATAAATAAATAATTATAATTGCATAAGTTGATAAAAAAATGCTATGCAATAGCTTTACCGCGGCAGTCCCCGAGTACAACACGTATTTTCAAACCCATAAGCGATAATTTTTTTTTTATTTTTTGGATAATTCTTTTTTATTTTTTTATTATGTGGCATTAAAAAATACATACAACCCTTATTTTCAACCCTCTAAATGTTAAGGGTGGTTCACCCCTAAATTTTTTTTTTATTTTTTAGACAAAGTCTGTCGTGTGTGTGTGTGTGTGTGTGTGTGTGTGCGCACTTTACTGGAGTACACTGAAAATACTTGGTACAAATGGTAATAAATTTCCACTTATCTTGGCTGACGATTTCATCATCAACTTCGCTGATAAAAAATCAGAGCGGTTGACAACTTTTCTTTCGGAAAAATTGAATTTGAAAATGAATAATGATCCACAAGAATCCACAACAAAATATGGGACCACCAATATTAACTTCTCACTTATTCAATAAAATAAAAAAAATTGTTTTCTTATCGGTCACCACGCTCAAAAAGTGTAACTTGAATTAATATCAAAGAAAAAACTTGAAATAATATCAAAGAAAAAAAAATACTGCATAAATAAAATAAATAAATAATTATAATTGCATAAGTTGATAAAAAAATGCTATGCAATAGCTTTACCGCGGCAGTCCCCGAGTACAAACGTATTTTCAAACCCATAAGCGATAATTTTTTTTTTATTTTTTGGATAATTCTTTTTTATTTTTTTATTATGTGGCATTAAAAAATACATACAACCCTTATTTTCAACCCTCTAAATGTTAAGGGTGGTTCACCCCTAAATTTATTTTTTTATTTTTTAGACAAAGTGTCGTGTGTGTGTGTGTGTGTGTGTGTGTGTGTGTGTGTGTGTGTGTGTGTGTGTGTGCGTGTGTGTGTGTGCGTGTGTGTGTGCGTGTGTGTGTGCGTGCGTGTGTGTGTGTGTGTGTGTGTGTGTGTGTGTGTGTGTGTGTGTGTGTGTGTGTGTGTGTGTGTGTGTGTGTGTGTCCACCATAACTCATGAACCGATACACAGAAAAACACCAAATTTTAAACATAAGCTTTATTCCATCGTCCAATGAACTGATGAGTTTTTGGGCAGTCAGAACATTTGGGGGGGTACTTTATAGGTGGTCATTTTTATATTTTATGGAATATATCTGTTATTTACGTTTGGATAAGAAAATTCTTCAAATAAAAGTTACTTCAAATATTATCCGGATATAATTTTTGTTCTATACCTACAAAATTTTCCTAAAATGGTCCGTATTCGAGAAATTTGACAAAATGAAAAAAAATATTTTTTTATAAAAATTGTTTCAAATAAAAGTTGTTTGTATAATTCTCTATAATTTTTACTCTATACATAATTTCCCTAAAATGGACCGTATTCGAGATATTTGAGAAAATGTGTAAATTTCGAATTTTGAAGAAAACTCAAAAACGGATAAAGAAAAAAACATTAAATTTTAAACTTAAGTTTTATTTCGGCCTGACGTGAAATGATTAAATTTTGGACAAAATCGGAACATCTGGGAACTCTATGGGAGGCCGTTTTTATATTTTATGGAATGTGTCTCTTATTTATGTTTGAAGAAGAAAATTGTTCAAATAAAAGTTACTTCTAATATTATTATCTATAATTTTTGCCTTATGTGAAAATTTCCTGAAATGGTCCGTATTGGAGAAATTTGACAAAATGTGCAAAATTCTGATTTGTATGAAAATTGTATAACTAAAAGTTGTTTGCGATATCAATTTCTATAATTTTTGTTTATTTATGATTTTTTTAAAATAGACCGTAATGGAAAAATTGGAGGAAAAGTGCTAAATTAAAATTTTTCAGTATTTTCGTTTTCAATGAATATCTATAGAAAAATGTTTCGAGGTTAGATGTATGGGAAAATGTATATATTTAGTTTATCTTCTAAATATTTATAGAGGTGCTACAATAGGTTGTACAAAATAACCGGAAAAAGCCTATAATAACTAGATAGGAAAGTCATGTGTTGGACACATCAGATTTTTTAATCTATTTGCAGTCACTATTTTCACCTTTAAAATAACCCAATCCGTTTACGTACACTACTTAATATGAGCGAGAAAGTCTGCATTAGAAAAAGAAACAATGATTTTATTAGAGCGACATCAACATTGTATAGATTTATACAGGGGTAGCCTATCTGTACATATATTATCTAAGGTATTAACCTTACAGTGACGTAATGCGCGAAATCAAAACGCCTTACTTTTTGGTATTAGGAATAACGTTCCATTGTAACGGTATAGGATTCAGTGGTTTCGCACTCGCTGCTAAGCGGTTCATACTAAACGTCTACTCGTGCGAAATATATCACTTTCCTCACTATTTATGTAATGTACCTGCTTATTTTTTATTTCAAAATATAAAAATTATATATACCTCTTCTTGATTAATCCACTCAATTTTCAACTCAATTTCTTTAATTTTTTTCATGTGTAGAGTAATAAAATTAATATATTTTTGAGAACTCGCAATGTTATCCATGTCATTCAATTGCGTAAGCAGGGGAAAAACGTTCTTAATCATATCTCCAACTTCTTCTACAACTCTTTGTAATCGTTCTTCAGCTTCGTACTTAAGCGAGTCGAAAGTAGCAGAATATTGTTCAACGATAGGCACTATATCGGTCAACCATCGAATTGACGTGTAATTCAAATACATATGTTCTTCTGTTATTAAACCCAAGTCTATAATTTTACATAGTGCTGATAATGATTGCTCTACTCGTTCGTTTAGTATTTCCAGATATACGTTTTTAATATTATTCATGTATTTCCCAGTTTCAACTAGTTCTTCTGTTGTTTCTGGTAAAAGCACTGCTCTCATTTTAATATGTTCGAACGTTTCGCAAATATCGTTAATTTCCCAATAGTGCTGATACGCTAATTTTTCAAAAATCAAATTAATGTTAGAAGTAAGAGCTTCGTATAGCGTTCGTTTGTAATTAACGAATGATACTCTAGATATTCGAAAAAATTCGTAATCGGGGATAAATAAAACTTTGTTTAAATAGTTTCGGTAGTAATAAATTTTTTTGCAACCTTCTTCGAAAACCATATCTACTATGCTTTCTAAAAATTCGTTCGAATGTAGATCTTTGTATACAGAAGAATTTATTTTATTGATATTATCGAGGTAATCACTAATAGGTCCAAATTGTAAATTTATATTATGTTTAATTTCTTCTTTGCAATCTAATATAAATTTCTTTGTTATAAACAAATTAATATTTCTATTACTTTCTAATTCGTATATTTCTTTAGAAATATCTATAATAGTATCTATTAAATAAAAATATACATCTTCTACTTTTCCAGGCGTTGGTTCCAATATAAGATCACCGTTAAAAGTGACTTCGAGAAAAATATAGGGTGTAGGTTCTTTTGCAGCAGTAAATTCAACGATATGTTGAATTGTGTGGATGATACTTTGACTGATGTGTAGAGTCAAAAGGCCTGTGATGACTTTTAAATAATGATTACTATTAAATACTCTTGTTTCTCTTTTAATCATAGATAATATTCTTTTATAAAATTCAGTGATAATTTGTTCAGCATTTCGTGTATGTTCATCAAAACTTTTTTGTAACTCATCAATAAATATAACGTTATTATATTTTAATTGAAACAGCTTCGATGGTATATAAAGCACGCATTCATTTTGAACTTTTCTTATGATAGGATAATATAAAATCCACTTCTTTTTAAAAATCTTGCTAGTTATTAAAAACTCGTTGTATTTTTCAGTTTTGCCTTTAAATTTATATGGCTTTAAGACATATTTTTCTTCGGAATATTTTGATTTAATTTTAAGGTTAATTCCTACGTACTGGATTATTTTTTTGTGTTCTAATTTTACTTCTTCGATGACTTCGTTGATAAATGTTGAATATTTTTCTTCTAACCCTCTAGCTTGAATTGCACGTCTGATTCTTTTTTCTTCGAATCGAGACATCTCAATATTTGAATCGTATTTAGTGTATTTTATAAAATCATTAGCTGTTAAAATTGGTTGGTATATAGGACATTCACGTAGTGATTTGTATTTTGCTTTGGTACACGATTTATACATATAATCCATCACTTTTCGTTTTTTTAATCGTTTAACTTCAAGAAGCGTATTTAAATCTTTCGATACGTCCATTAAGCCCGGTTCTTGAACTTGAATCATTGGATATTTTGAAATATTGTTGCACTGTTTTCTTTGTTTTTTGTCCATTTTTACAAATATTTTTATTCTATACACACCACACAACTTCTCATTTTAATATTTCTATGGAAACATAAACAACATCATATTGATTTTATTAAATCGGTAACTAGTGCAGGCGCTTGAAAATTTGTGTAGGAATCCAAATTCACCTTCATATGATATAAAACAAAAAGACGGGGTCTCTGTTATCTTAAAATGTTTGTAATCGCCCCCATATTTTATTAAATATTGACTGGCACCAGAAGATGGAACAGTGTTTCCGAATACATATGTAGTGCCTATACTTAAATTTTATAAAAACATTGAAAACGACCGAATTAACCAGTGTACCTTTATTTTTGTTTTAGATATTCCTCGGTATGGAGATTTTTGGAATATGTACCTACAAAAATGTGTTTCTTAATTAGGGTGAGTTTCAAAGCCTACCTGTATTGAAGCTGGAGGCTTATTGTACCCGAAATAGGCATTACAACTATTCTAGATTGACATATAGATGGGAAAAGGCCTTAAAGGGATAATAAGTATAAGAACATTAGAATGAGTTGTCCTTGGATTAATAAGGGATATTTAAAACAATTGTGTTTATAAATTAACTACTTTGACTTCTTATAAAAACTTTATCGGTTTTTTTTTAATAATAAAAACATTGTCATGTGCTATGCTGGTTATCATATTATATTTTTATTTTTCAGTAATTTAGTGTGTGATGTAGTGCTTGTTATGTTCAAAATATGCAGTTAGAAGATAATGAGACACATGTAATTACATGGTAATTCTAAATAAATTAAACTTGTTAAAAATGTGTTTTATTTTTCAAGTAATTTTATTTTTCAGTTAAAACAAGTGACATTTTCCATTTTTCAACATTTACCTACAACAAAAATTCACTAAACTTATTGTTTGTTTAGTAGTTGTAAGTAAAAGTTGTCAAATAGGAAATTGTTACTTCAAATTGCTTCAAATATCTAAATTATCAAGCCCGCCAATTTTTAAATCGCTTTAATTAGTAGTGTTCTACTTTATCGACTGAAACTGACAGGTGTAGTTCAATCGTAAGCGCTTAGCACGCTACTGTCGAGGTCAAGCAAACTTGTTACCAACTATTTACATGGAATCCGACCCCCGTGGATGTGTGTGTGTGTCCACCATACCTCATGAACCGATACCTCAGTATATATACCAATGAACTGGAGTGGGGTAGAATGCTTGTCAATAG
Organism: Psylliodes chrysocephalus; assembly: GCA_927349885.1. Taxonomy (NCBI): domain Eukaryota; kingdom Metazoa; phylum Arthropoda; class Insecta; order Coleoptera; family Chrysomelidae; genus Psylliodes; species Psylliodes chrysocephalus. The sequence continues at coordinate 39,407,328 of OV651823.1, forward strand.
GCTTGACATGCGACTCTATGGGCAAATACAGGTTATTTTTCATCTCACTCGATATTATTTATAACAACCATTTTCTATTTCACTTTGTTATTGTCTGATCCACCAGCATGTGGATTGAACAATAACCGGAAAAAGCCCATAATAACTAGATTGGAAAGTCATGTGTTGGACACATCAGATTTTTCTAATAGATCTGATGCGATGGTACTATGTCATTTTTATTTTATAAATAAATATCAGTCATGTACTGAACATAATTCTGAACTGAAATCCAACTTATTTCTTTTAACATAGTTGCAATACTCATCCTTCTATCCTTTATTAATAGAATATAAATAGGCGAAGTAAGAAGCCCAAATATTTTACATGAGCAGGCTTAAGAGGTAAAGGAGCCAATATTGGATAAATTGCTCGAATAAGTTTTTAAACCCTAATCAAAATGCGATATAGAATGGTTTTAAAAATCAAGGCTTGTGAAAATAATCACATGGTTTAACTTAAGTAATGCCAATGCTTCACAAACCAAAAAATTCAACGTGCTAATACTACTATCCGCTTTCGGTATTTCGTTCCAAGTTAAATCATTTCTCGTTTTTGTTACTCTACGAGTTTTCTTATCGGTCACCACGCTCAAAAAGTGTAACTTGAATTAATATCAAAGAAAAAACTTGAATTAATATCAAAGAAAAAAAATACTGAATAAATAATTGCATAAGTTGATAAAAAATGCTATGCAATAGCTTTACCGCGGCAGTCCCCGAGTGCCACACGTATTTTTTTTTTTTTCATTCCATTTAAGTTATATTATGCTATGCATGTATCTATTGTACAATTTTTTTGTCGAAATACCATTTTTCTACTCTACTTGTACGATCTCTCAAAAAAAATATTTGACAACACTGGTCTCTCTACAAACGACGTAGACCTGTAGTTAACATCTGAGATGCTAGATAACGCCATCGTTGCTGCGGTCGTTGCGTTTCCAATCTTTATGTCCCTTATCTCTGCACTGAACTGTGTAAGAGAAAATCAAAGTATGTGACTGTAATTCAGTGGACACAGCAGTGACATTCACAGATATGGATTAAAGAAGATAGGAACCCAGCCCACATAGCATGCGGACGTCTTATGGATGTCCAAAAGACGTCCTTCAGGGACATAAAGGACGTCCGAGGGACGTCCTCTTTTGGTACCGGGACGTCAGTCGGACGTCCTAATGTCCCGTTTCCGTCCATCTTAGGGACGTCCCTGAGACATCCGAAAAGGACATCATGGGGACCTTTGCGGGACGTCCTAGGGACGTAAATCGGACGTCCGAGGGACGATTTGACCATAATCTATAAATGGTAATAATAACAAAAATGTTAACAATGAAAGGGCTTTATTTAACAACTTTTATCCTGAAAAAACTAGCTAGAGTTAAACGTTTTTAGTTTACAAAAAAAAAAACAGGAATTAATTAAATTTAACACACAGCCTTGGGTCCTACTTATAGTTTGTGTCGACGTAACTGAGTTTGATAATTTTGTTCCAACTTTCCGCCATTAAGGACGGGGTATCCCTGTGTATTAAAAGTGTATGTGTAGACCAAAAGTTAAATCGACAGTTTTCCGAATATGTAGTGTTTAAAAATCTAATTTTTGGCCAAATTAAAAATAAAGGTCTAACTTAGGTAACCTTACTATTGAAAATTAATAAATTTATTATTTTCAATAAAAACCAATCATGTAAAATAACCCCCTTTTATTTCATCTCAAAGGTGCCGTGTAGATTTATTTTAACCTCGATGTCAAACAAATAATAAAAAAAAAAATGTAATACGACCTAAGTTCAACCTTTACTTGGAATTTGGTACACTCAGAATATTTAAATATTGTATATTTTTCAAAAAGTGTAGATTTGAAATTTATAAGTCACTTTCTTTGAAAAAACATGTCAAAACGAATTTGGACCAAAAATGGCGTCTAATTTAACTCTAAATAAACCCCGAAAAATCAATAATTACTTCATGTAATGTAATAAAGATGGTGCTCCGATCGATAATATTTTGACTAGTATTTGATTATTTCCGTTTATATTATGTGTGTTTACGGGGGATATACGAGATGATAATACTGCCTTTGATACTGTTTATATTATACAATTGGAAACGACCTTTTTTCATCGGCACTCTTTTTTCGCCGGTGACCTTTTGACACGCGCCTATTTGTTATATGATGTATGATTATCGGTTATTTATCAACTAAAAGTATAGGAAATTAGTACATTGTGAATGATAATATCATTTTAATGCTATTTTTGAAACTAGTTCAAAAGTTGCATTTAACGATACTCAATGTTTCATTTTACCGTCAGTTTTAGTTTGAAATATCCGTCATTTTATGTTTACAAAGCTCAGTTTCTATTCGAAAGTAAGAGAAACAGTCAAAATAAAATGCGAAAAACACTTTTTATCAATTTCGTTTATGTCAACTGAAAGCGACAATTGCTGAAGACGTAACAAATAAATTAGGTCGAGAAATAAAAAAATCTATACTATAAGTAACATACCATATACTATACCTGTTAAAATAAATCAAAAATAAGAGAACGTATCGTTGACGTATATACTTTTCCATCTGTGATTATTGATTACCAATTGCAAATTACGTATGAACATGCTTATGCGCAAAAAAACCATTATTTCAAGTACTTGTATCATTAAAGTCCATTAAATTATTATTTTTATAAATTTGCTAATCTTTGCACTTTAATTTTCATTATATGGGGTATCCAGACATTTTAATCCTCGTCCTCTTCTATTTAAAATTATCTCAGGTGCCATATATTCCGAGTAAAATTTTTCTAATTTTTCAACCATATTTTGAAAAAAAAAAATGGGTTGAAAATTAATTTTTTCAACAAATAGTGGATTTTCATCTCCAGTATATACTACAAAGTAGCACAATTTTCTTTGAGCTATACCTAGCTGTCCTTGAATCTAAAAGTATATAAAATCATTATTAGAAAATCAAACATAAAAAGAATATTAATATTGTAGTATCATTTCTAGCACATTTCTTAAAAATCATGAATTATTTTAACATATTGAAATTTTTCACCTGGTAAAAGTAGTTATGGTTTTCTTTTAAATGAATGTCACCATCTTCTATTTTTAAGCATGGAAATGGGTTTGAATATTAGGTAATGTGCGCCAATAATGTCAAATTATGACAATTCGCAGAAAACGTCAACTTTTTATTTAGATTTTAATGTGCAAAAGCCTACCTACTTTGGATATTGATCGTAGAAAAAATATATTCAGAATAATGGAACATTATTATTAAATAACAAGTTTTTTTATTGTCAATTTAATACGTAATATTATTTTTTAATTGCAAATATTTGAATGTTAAAATTATAGCGTTTAATTTTTTTATTCAATGACGAACTCGAGAGTGATAGAAAAAAAATACTACCTACCTTTAATGCAGGAAATCGATGTCAATTTATCCAAAAATAAAACTAATTAAAATGTACAATGAAACTCACTAGGACACTTGGCACAAATAAATAAATTTTCTATTAAAGAAAATAACACTTATTAAAAACAAACAGCACAATAAAACACTTCAGAAACGTGTAATGAAATTTTGAAAACTAAATACCCGTAAGCTTGTTTGTAAATTTATAGACTCTTAACTCCTTCCCCCAGCCTTCATTAAGTATATTAAAAGTCGTGACGTCATATTGGCACAGATATACGGTAATGTGTTTTTGACAATCAGGGAAATAACTACCTAAGATAAGATAAGATAAGATAAATGAATGTTAAATAACTACTCATAATATCTATTGTAGGGTTTTTGTACTTTAATAGGATAAATATTTATGCGGGCCTGGAAATTCCAGGAAATGACAGTCAAAATTACCCAAAAACATTAGGTTAGTACCAACATCAGATAACAGATAACTTCGGTGTTTAACCAATTAATCACAATTAATATTCTTGAACATTCAAATGACAAAAACTTCCATCTTTAACCAATGAGAATATAGTTTTCATTCGATACTTCAAAATCACAATTTATTAATTAGGTAGAATAGTTTTAAAATATATTGCGAATTGCGGCACGTCAAGCGTCCCACTCCGACTCAATGTGACGCAATTATTGTGGCAATATATTTTGAAACGACTCTATATTCATAACTTGAAATTATAAACATGCCTCGTATTACTACCCGTATATAAACCAAATTATTTGTTTTAGGAAATATTTATATTTAATGTGAGGCAAGATATCGTTTTTATTGTTACCATCTGCATACCTACCTACATTCTTTACTTTGGTCCAGGAAACAAAGTCAATTTTCGATAAAAATAAAATGTAATAGGTAGGTAATATTTTATGAAACAGTACAATAAAAGTATTGAAATAAAGTATGCTCATACTCCAAAATGAATCCTAGAGTTAACATTTTTATAATATTATAAATGGCATATAAAACGATTGGACCGTTTTCACAATCGCGAAATAATTTTTTTTTATTTGGTGAAATCCCGGCAATTATTAAAAAATAGATTTTATGTTCAGGACTATTATTATGATTCTTCGAACTCAGTCTACTAAAAACCGGTTTATAATACAATATCCCCTAATAGCTAGTCGGTCGATATTTATAGTTACTTAAAGATTTCTGTAATAATTTGCACTAATTCAATCTCTAGTCGGTAGGTAACAGCACCTCCTTGATTGAATCTAAATTGACATAATTTTGTCCAGAAATTCCTAGGAGACGCTGTCCTTAAGGTATTTTCTTTCCGCGAGCGGCTACCCCGCCAATACACATCACTTATTCTTACATCAACACAAAACACTCATTTCAGTTTATAACCACTTTACCACCAACATCAAAAAAATTACAAATAACACTATATAATCTTTTTTCTTCGTTATTCTAACTCACTTATATAAGTTAATTATTTAATGCCGAAAATTGTAGCTGTTGTCGTTCATTTAAAAATAAATGATAGGTTAGGTTTTCTGTCCTCATATTCTTCCAAAAACAAAACGTTGAATTTCAAGTTATCGATTGAAAGACCAACGATGCTAGTACATAGAAAGTCCCATAGACGTCCCATTAACGTCCTGGACTCGGACCGAAAACTAAACGCTTTGTCGAAACGAGACCAAAATAGGACGTCCAGAGTGGAAGACTTAAGTATTTTTCTGTTGATCCTTTCAAGCAAATGAGTGTTTCATTAATTCCTTTTGTTTCTTTTTCATGGAAAATGTTGGCAATGCAGCAAATCTTTCTGGCAGGGTGGCCACCAGAAAATTTCAACCCATACCTGGCTATGCCGACCAGCATGGACTCCAACGGCCTGGGCACAGCTCAAATTGTTGTATATAGAAGAAACGAGTAAAAAAGTTCAATAATTCCCATCAATAAAATCAAATAATTAGGTACATTAAACTTTTAATTTGCAAATTAAAATGATAAAATGCAAATACCAAAGACAAGCTCGTCAGAAATATAAGGTTATTTTTATTATAGTTTAAATGTCAAACCCAAACCTACTATATATCAAAAGGAGACTGATGTACAAATGAAATGCGTACAGCCAATGTATTGCTAGTCAATAGCTATTTTTAAATATTCAAAGGCTGGAAATTAGTATAAAAAACACTTCTGCTAAACCTATTCAAATTAATGAACACTTGACAGGCCATATGGCCGCTCGCAAACGACCCGCTTTGAGCAATCTATATACCTATACATGTATCATTGACCCTGTCAATGACAAAAGGTCCACAATGTTGTCATATCTAAACTGTCAGCATTTTGACAGGTCGTTGCAATTAGGCATTCCAAACAAATGAATTACCAGTGGGCAGGTTTGGTATATCTAAGGGTGGCGACATATGGTGTATTCTATCTACTTTACGTAAAATCATGAATAATGGATTACATTTAAATATTTTATGTCAAACACAATAAAAATAATATTTAAAAAACTCACCTATACATTTCTTCATAAATTGGCAGGCTTGGCGAGTACTACTTCGAATAAAAATAGCGTCCAAGTTGCAAGACTATGTCGCTACCCCCTTAAATATACAAGAATTTCCCACTGGCACCTATTGTTTGACAGGTCGTTGGAATGCCTAATGCCTTAACAAATACGAGTGTCTCGCGACAGTAATAGCGTTTTCGACTGGCCACACTCAGTCCACACTCGTGAAGTGCGAGTTTTCGTTGCTCAGCACTACTAACTTATTCCAACCGAACACGCAGTTGACCACCCAGTGCATTGTACTGTCAAAGTATTGTATTTGACAGCTATCATCTGAGTGATAAGTAGAAGTAGTACCTTCCAAATTCCAAACAAGATCCAAGACAAGCTTTCATTTTAAACATTTATTTAATATTGTCTATAGAATATTTTATCAACAGATTAACATAAACCTACTTATGTTTAAGTTCTTAAGATGTCAACGGATACTATGCATATACAGGAATTACAAGAATATTTATGATACCTACCTGGGAGTCATCCAGGTGCGACCCCATCAATTCAATGTAATCTTTTATTATTGGTAGTTCAGTTTTATTAAACTTGGCCTTAATTAAATCTTCTTTATCTAAATCTGATGAAGAAAATTCCAATATTTCTTTATAAATTCTAAAAAAATTTACATATTTTAGAAACAACTCCACAGCTTATACAATACAGCTAAAACACTCTCTTGGCGGCAACGGTTTGCGTCAATTTCGTCGCGCATCGCTTAAGCTCCGCCTTCGAAGGGAAAAGACGGTTTTGGTTTTCAGAACCGTACTTAGGTAAGGTGTTGAGTCGTGCGTATAATTTCGTTGATTGTATAATTTCGTGGAGCCTATAATTTCGTTGATTGTATAATTTCGTGGAGCCTATAATTTCGTTGATTTTGTTTGAGATAAAGGTACTGTTATTATTTTGGTGACTCTTTAGCTATGAGTAGAATGAGTGAAAAAAAAGACATAATTCTGTTTGTGCAGTCAAAAGCTGTTTTAATAAGGGTTATACCTGCAAGAAAACATTCTTTAGTTTTCCCAAGGACCCAAACCGATAAGTACCACATTATAAGAAATTTTCATTGTTAAAAATATAATTTATACGGGGTATCCCATTAGTGCGTTATTGTTCATTATTTTGTTGTAGACACGCAAGAAAGTTTTAAATAAAAGTTATATGGATTTGAAAAATACCTACATATTTTAAAAATATCTTTGGATATACAGGGTGTCACCTTTTTGCCTGGCAAATTAAAATGTATGTTTTTTAAATGGAACACCTTGTATTTTATTTTATGATAAAATTATTAACACCCTAAATTATTGTAAAGACGAATTGATACCGAAAATTTTTATCAGGTAAGTGTGTGGTTACCTTTTAATAAAAGCCTTGCAGATCCACTCCTCTGCGATACCTGTCTTAAATATAACAAAGATCACGTTGAATTAGATGATTTTTCTTTTTATTGCTTTTTAAAGGCATATGATAACGCCAATCCAGATACATTTGGAAATCTGCAACTGTCAAATGATGAATTTGTAGAACTAATATTCAATATTGAAAAGATATTTCAAAATAATTTTGAAGAATTGGCTACAAAAAATAACATTTGTACCACACTTTTAGAATTAATTAACCCAATAGCCTTTAGTCATCCATGCTAACGTTTTCCAAAAGAATAACTTATTTTATTGTATGTTTAATCTCAATAACTAAAAAATATACTGACAATTAGTTTGACAGAATTGTCATTTATTTAAAATTTTAAAAATAATAGCAGTCGGTTGATCAAAATATGAACGGTGATTGGCGAATTTATTTTTTTTTTGCAGTGTTCTCACTACCTAGAATGGATATGAAATATATTCGTTCAATTGAAGGCAATAGCATACTTTTTCGTTTTGTAATCTGTGCATGGATATTAGCCAATCGATGCACATACTACAAAACGAAAAAGTATGTTATTGCGTTCAACTACGAATATATTTCATTTCATATCCATTTTAGGTAGTGAGAACACTTTAACAAAATTAAATCTACAAATCACAGTTCATATTTTGGTCACCCAACTTCTATTATTTAAATTTTTTTAAATAAGTGACAATTCTGTTAAACTAATTGTCAATATATATTTTAGTTATTGATATTAAATATACATTAAAATTTTTGTGTAGACTCGATAAATAATAGCATTTTTGTTTTTATTGTGTCCACATTTAAAAAAAAAAAAAAATTTTAATCAAACTACATGATACTAATTTAATTACGAGTATTAAAACTAAAGTCCTGAAAGTTTCGGTGAAGATGAGGACAGAGCATCTGCCTTCCACGCGAAAAGCCCGGGATCGAATCTAGGCCGAGGACTAATTAATTTTTCATGTTAATTTTATTTTATAAATTAGTCAACTTCGTAAATTATTTTAAAATTAGTTATTTTGTCTAAATAACCTAAAATATTTTTTTAAATTTGTAGATTTTCGTTAGTGGGTCGTAGAAAAAATATACTGACCATATCGAGTGGATTGTTCATATCACAATCAGACGATTGAGTACTCCGCATACGACGTCGTGCTCAAACTTCGTCTTTGTGTGATATTGCTATCATATCCACCCTTGTTGAACAAACTATAATTTATTTGTTTTCTTGGTTTAAACCAAAACTTAAGTTTTACATCAGAAATAGGAACTAAATTAATTTACTTTTCAAGTTTTCTTATAAAAATCGATATTACTTTCTCCAAGTACAAATTTAGTACCTACCTAAAATAAGTACTAATTATGTAATATCGTGTAATATTGTAATTCAAATTTCACATTACTATAAAGTTTCAAAATTCCCTACTTCGGTATGGTCAGATAAAAATTGAATATATTATATTAATAAAAACTGTCAAAGTATTACTTCTACAAATCTGTATTTTAATTAATAAGAATACATCTAAATATAACCAATACTGTTAAAATAAAAGCACAAATTCTTTATAATTCCAAAATACCATAGAGTTCCCAGACCTCAGTCGAAGCATTCGTTTATCTAGGTATAAACCCTTGATTTGCATCCACGAGCGTGACACAATTCTTTAACAATTGAAGCCCTTGGTGTAAAAAGGATCCAAGCCACAATTTGTCGTGAAGTGACTGTTTTAGCTCAAAACATTTGTTAACGAGGATTTTACTAGCCACATACAAATTATTTTACCTCTAATCCGAAAGATGTGCTATTTTTCGTAATATTTATATTTAAATAATGTTTCTAATTATATTTGACAGATTTAAAACAAATTAAAAATTTAATTTCCCAAAACTTACTTAATATGGCATGTAACCAACCTTATTACGCCAAGGTTTTCAATTTTTTCAATAATAAAAAAATTGTTTAATCCGGGCCCGACTTTTCCCTCGAATCTAACAGAGATAGCACCATTCCGTCTTGCTTGGTTCTCGACCGCCAGATCAAAGACGCCGACACGGAGTTGTGGAGCTGTATTGTATAAGCTGTGACAACTCTTTATTTGCCATCGCCATATTTGTTACGACTGAACTGAAACTGAAAACCTGTCTCTACACTCAGTTCACAAAAGTGCGCACCGGTTCACTTTTTTGAGTTCAACTGAGTCCAACCGAAAATTCAAAAACTGACCCGGTTCGCACTGTTCTTACGAGTCGAAAACAAATTTTGCACAGAGTGTTAAAAAGTGCGCACCAGTTTCACCAGTCGAAAACGCTATAAGATGTGGGTTGCACGGATCATGTGCATTAAGCTAAATGTACTGACAACTTGCGATGATGTCAAATTTAGCAATTCTACCGTGATTCTACATTCATTGTATTTGTTTTCACATACTTCGATTTTTCTTACTTTGTTTTAGTCCATGACTCGAATGTATCTTGTTAACTGAATTGTCAACCAAAGTCAATGACTATATCAACTAAAGAGGATAGCCGAATTCATGCAATTTCTACTGAGTCCGGCACGGAGTGACGTCGCTCCTGAAAACTTTCAGCCGTCCCATTTAAGACGTACATCAATACTTTAAACTATATTTTATTTTATTTAAAACTAAAAGATATTTCAGATATTCAAAAGATCATTTTACCAGAGAGAAAATTAAACTCATCTGAAAATTATAGAAGTAAATAAATAGGTAAATAGAAGGTAACAAATTTAAATACTATGGCCATGTTTTCTAGATATATTTTTAATAAACTCATATTTAAAAAAATTGACATGTTAAAGTCGAAATTTATATACAGAGTGAACAAAAAGTAACTTATTAATATGTACATTCCTGATAAGTTTACAAAAATTTTGATGAAAGTTTCATGAAATAAATCAAGTTATCAGTTTAAGTTAATAAGAAATACACCTTCGTGCTTAATAAGAAATATACTAAGTTGACCAATATTCATAAATTACAAAGGAATATATATTTTTTAAATAGTTTTTCGTACTAAATCAAATTTAAAATAAAACCGTTAAAACATTATGAAACTTTATTCTCAAAAAATTTTAAATTTAAGCTTTAATTCATCCTGCATGAACTGAAATTTTGGACATAATCGGAAAAAAAATTTTTTTATTGATTTTTAATAATTTTTATTAATTCTTATTAATTTTTATTAATTTTTATTAATTTTTATTAATTTTTATTAATTTTTATTAATTTTTATTAATTTTTATTAATTTTTATTAATTTTTATTAATTTTTATTAATTTTTATTAATTTTTATTAATTTTTATTAATTTTTATTAATTTTTATTAATTTTTATTAATTTTTATTAATTTTTATTAATTTTTATTAATTTTTATTAATTTTTATTAATTTAATTTTTATTAATTTTTATTAATTTTTATTAATTTTTATCAATTTTTATTAATTTTTATTTATTGTTAATTTTATGTATTTTTATCTATTTATTTTTATTTATTTCTATTTATTTTTAATTATTTCTATTTATTTTTATTTATTTATATTAATTTTTATGATACTTCCCATTCCCCTTCGTAAAAATGTAAAAATTCAAAACCTTGAAATACGTCATTATTTTCTTATGATGAGTAGCTACAATTCCAATTTTCAAGTTCCTACCTTTAAAATACTGAAAGTCATACAAACTTTCCCCCCTTAATATGTAAAAATCCAAATACACTGAAACTTTATTTATGATAAGTAGCTACAGTAAAGAATGCGTTACAAAATGTATTTTTGCGATCGAATGATGTAAATCCACATTTAAACGTTTTTTTATTACAGTGACTTAAGTTAAATTTTTAATTACTGTGAATTATTAAATGTGACCGTGAGATTTTTAATTAAATTCATTGGAACAAATGTCACATTCAAATGTTTTTTTTATTTGTGTGAATTATTAAATGTTTTCGAAAAGTAGATTTTCGATTAAATCTTTTGGTACAAATGTCACATTTAAATGGTTTTTCATTACTGTGATTTATTAAATGTTCTTGTAAGCGAGACTTATAAATAAATCTTTTAGAACAAATGTCACATTTAAATGATTTTTCATTATTGTGATTTAATAAATGTTGTTGTAAGCTAGATTTATGATTAAATCCTTTAGAACAAATGTCACATTTAAATGGTTTTTGATTACTGTGAATTATTAAATGTTGTAGTAAAACAGATTTATAACTAAATTCTTTTGCACAAATGTCACATTTAAATTGTTTTTTATTACTGTGACTTATTAAATGTTGTTGTAAGTAAGATTTGCTATTAAATCCTTTCAAACAAATGTCACATTTAAATGATTTTTCATTACTGTGAATTGTTAAATGTTTTCGTAAATTAGATTTTCGATTAAATCCTTTGGAACAAATGTCACATTTAAATGGTTTCTCATTACTATGATTTATTAAATGTTGTTGTAAGCCAGATTTGTAGTAAAATATTTTTGAACAAATGTCACATTTAAATAATTTTTCATTACTGTGATTTAGTAAATGTTGTTGTAAGCTAGATTTATGACTAAATCCTTTAGAACAAATGTCACATTTAAATGGTTTTTCATTATTGTGAATTATTGAATGTGTCTGTATGTTGGAAACGTCATTGATTTTCAGAGAAACTTTTCTTGGTCTATCTTTTACTACATGAATAAACTGATGCCGAAAAAAATTCATTTCTATCATGAATCTTCCACAAAATTCACAAACCACGAAGTCATTCCCAAAATGGCCGTTGATATGTTTCGATCTTGATTTAGAAGACCGGAAATCTGCAAATAAAAAAATGCTGTTAATACAATTGGCGTGCTTAGTGTAAACGAATTTAACAAATCTAATGCTTATTAACTGTTTAAGCAAAAAACCTTTTTTTTATGCAATAAATACTTTAAATAGATAATAAATAATAAAGTTATAGTACTTTAAAAAGTTCACTTTCAAATCAATTATTTAAAACACTGTATTTTTGCGCCATTTACCGCGTCATAATGAAGCGCCTATTTTTATTGGTTACTAAAGAATCTGTGAGACCGCCGTAACACATACAGTTGATCGTTATCTTTTTCTAATAGTGACATTTATGATAGTTATCTCTTTCCAAAATCGGATTAAAATTATGTTTTCATTTCTCATGATACAAAATTGTCCAAATTTCTAACCTCAATCGATTGTGGGTAACATTGAAATTGCTTTTAAAAAGTATGATAAAATAAACATTTGTTTAATTTTGCGTTACATTAAAAATTTCTGGTTATATTTTCAAGTACTTGGTCCCTATGAGAAATAAAAAAAAACGGTCAATCTGATAAAATATATAAATGCGAAAATTTGGATGGATGGATGTTTGTTGCTCAAGCATGCAAGAACGGCTGAACGGATCTGGATGCAATTTGACACAAAGATCTTTTCAGATAAAAGTATCCACCTTAAGTAACTTTTGAAGGACTGATTACTACAAAAAACAAAAAAAACGTCAATTAATATTCGAAGGGGGAGATATCGTGCCATATTTAAGTTTGCTAAAAAAGTCACCCTTTCACCCCTACTATCATCCCTTCAATTTTTTTAAATGGCTTGCCCCATTTTTTATCCATTTTTGGATTGCTCTCGTTTAACTGATTTCAAAAATGTATAAAACATGGGGATTAAAGTAATTAGTTTACGATCTACAGAATTTTAAATTAAAATAAAATTGAATTGTGCAAAACTTTTATTTTAATGATTTTGTCACAAGCGTTTCCAATGACAAAACGAATATTTCATTTTCAAAATTTATTATAAAAATTGTTCAAAATGTCCACCATTTACTTCCATACAATGGTATAACCTAGATTGAAAAGCCTCCCTGACATTACCGAACACGTGTGCATTTAAATGTAGGCATTCATACTCTATTCTTTGTCGTAAATCTTCTAAAGATTCTGGTTGGGTAGCATAAATTTTTGTTTTTAAATAACCCCATAAAAAGAAGTCTAGAGGTGATAAATCCGGTGATCTAGGTGGCCACTCCATCATCGAGCCTCTTCTACCTATCCAACGATTGGGGAAAGTTTCATTTAAAAATTGTCGTACTGGCAAAGCAAAATGTGGAGGCGCTCCATCCTGTTGAAAGACAAGCAAATCTTCAGAAAGATTATGATCATTTTCTATTATTGTTGTAATACGTGGATCAATTACTTCTCTCAATAACTCAAGATATGACTCTCCATTTAAGTTTCCGTCTAAAAAGAAAGGTCCGACTATGTGGTCACCTAGGATACCACACCATACATTGACCTTTTGAGGATTCTGTGTGTGGTATTCACGCACAACATGTGGATCACTCTCAGCCCAATATCTGCAATTATGTCTATTAACTAAACCATTAACTGAAAATGTGCATTCATCCGAAAAACAAAGGTTCTGCAACAAATGTGGATTGTCAGTCAAGCGCTGACTCAATCAAAATTCAAGACGACGATCAAAATCATCTTCATACAACTCTTGAACCAATTTAATTTTGTATGGATGGTACTTATGCTTGTGTAATATTCGATAAACTGTGGAAGATGAAACACCTACTTCTCTGCTTATTGTTGTCAGTGACTGTGCTTGTTGATTTTCAAGACTTACTTGTCCTAAAACTGCGACTTCAAGTCGGTTATGTTTTTTATTGCCAACTGACCCGGTTGATGTAAATTTATGCATAAGATCAATTACATACTTATGAGTTGCATGACCTCCTTGGTGTGTTTCGTTGAAAATTCTAGCAGCAGCTCGCGCAGAACTGTTATTTTTGTAGTATAAACCTACAAGTTCAATTCTTTCTTGTAAACTGTATACCATTTTCAAATCAAATAAATAACCTCAACAAATCAATGTGCACATGTATCAAAATACACTATAAAAGTAATTTAAATTCATTTTTCAAATCT